>OX352774.1:251412441-252012441 GCA_947095535.1 Poecilobothrus nobilitatus | reverse complement strand
GGTTACAACATCACAGTTCTAAGCTTTTTATATATATAATGTATTTAGTCCGAATGGAGTTTTTTTTTTGTCCTACACTGTTTATAAAACTATACAATTAAACTTAAATTGCTTGACAAATGGTAAGCCTTAAAGTAAATTCAATTCTGTCGAATACTTAAAGAAGGTGTAGAAAAAGTTGGCCATCATTAAGAAGCGTATATATTTTTAAGATAATTGAGCTGCTTGCGTATAAATTAGGAGGTAAGCTGAGACAGAACATATTGAGAATAACAAGAGTTAATCTTAAATAATTGAAATATACATATATAAGTAAAATGGGTTTCAAACGATTATAGAAAAAAAGAATGTTTGAACGCCATTAAAAAATGAATATATTAAGATAATTAAGTCGCCGTTTACATATAAATCAGGACTCAAGTCGCGACAAAATTTCATGAGAAAAATTTAACAAGAGCTGATTTAATATAAGAAAGAAGGATTTTTAATGCTCATAGAAAAATAATATTTAAAGTTAAATTTTTCTAAAGAATTTTACTGAAGAAAGAAGTATGAAAGAAGTATATTTTAAATAAAATATTTGAAAATATATTTACCAAAGATGATCTCATTGTTAAGTACCAAAATTAAATATTGTTTAAATATGTTAAATATTAAACCAACTTATTAACTAGTTTTTATATATTTTTTTTTTTAAATTCTTTCTGGTAACTTTTTCTAAAAAGGTGTGACTTTTACTTTGTTTTTTTTTTTTTAATTCTATTGTTTTCGATTTACCAATAAACAAAAATTAAATTTGTTTTTTTTTTTTTTAAATTATTGAATTGAAATCTATTAATTATTGTTGTCCTTGTCAACTTTTAATCAAATTAAATGTCAAAGAATAAAAAAAAAAAAATTATTATGATATATGTATTAAATGGTGATAAAAACAAAATCGCAAGCAAATTTTAATTTCATTCATTTAATAATAATTTAAAATCTTGTTTAAAATAAAAAAACAAAAATAAAATATAATTTTTTTCTTAATTGATAGATGCCATTAAAATCCAGTTTAGTCAGGTTAGTACTGATTTTATATTTGACATTGTATAATCATTTGGAATTTCCCGAATAAAATATTTATTAATTCTTAATTAAAGATTCTTAATAATGATCTGCAGTTAATTTCCTTTTTATTTTATTTAAAATACAAAAGAAAAAAAAAAATAAAAATTTATAAAAATTATGTTATGCATGTATATAAGTATACACATGCATATGTATGAATGTAATTTTTCCGAAGGAGTTTTGATTTAAAGTTTAAAACTATTAAATAATAAAATTAAATTTATTAAGACATAAATATTATAATTTTAAATTGTAATTTAATGACGCCTACATTTAAAATATTAGGAAGAAATCCACTTTCAATTCTTTTTGAAAGATGTTATTAAAAACACGTTGACAACGTTTTGTTAAAGCCATTTTTACAACATTTTACTATGACAAATATTAAGGGGAAGAGAGTATTAAAGATATATAATGATAGGGTGCGTGAGAGCATGGAAAATGATAAGCTTTGATTAGAGCCTTTGATTGCGATATTTGACTTAAAAATTATATTCTAATAGTTCTATTAAACAGTCAGAAGTTATAGTATCCAAATAGTATTGATTCCATATACCTAATTATAAATTGACGGGTCATGTCTTGATCTAAAACTTAAACTTATAGCCTTCTAGTAAAAATAAAGCATCAAATTTTCAATATAAAGCAGTTTGTTTACAATTCCATGTTTTTGATTTAATTTTCTTAGTTTAATTGTTTATTTTTTTTTTTTTTTTTTTTCAAAATCTCATATCACCAATTAAATATTTGCAATGTAATTTTTTCTTTTTGAAAAAATAAATAGAAAATAAGCATATAATGTAAGTTGTAATAATATTTAAACATATGTATTTTTGTTGCGATTTTATGAAATAAAATTGTTTTTTATAATACTCGTAGGTACCTATATGTATTTTAATGCAAAACATAATATAGCACTGCATAGCATTGCAATGGTTTCTATTTGGTGCTGTGCAATGTAAAAAATGCATATATGCATATGCATATAATATAAATACATACATAAAATAATAAAAGAAATAATGTGTATTTTTTTGGTGCCAAGAATAGCACAACATAACGCAATTTTTATTCCTAACTTTAAAAAGAAAAATAAAAACAATAAGTAAATATCAAAAAAAAAATCAGCTGTCTCCACCACAGGACCGACCGCCACTACACAAAAAGTACAATGCCAAAATTTATAGATTTTTTACATAATAATTTATATCAAAGCAAAATAACTTCTAATAATTTAATAACATTTTATTCAATAACAATTATTATAAGCAATGAAACCGTAAAAATATATGTACATTCATTCACATTCATACGTCGTTTAAGCTGTACACGTGCTCACACACATACCCACACACGCACCCACACACGCACCCACACACAGACGGACATCATGCTAAACATTTTTTTACAGCCTTCTCCACACCGGAGTAGTGCATTTTTGCCAAAATCTCGGGTACAAATTTTTAGTATGAAAACAATACCTACCTTATACATTAATGTATGCGGTCGGTAAAAATAATTGTTGTATCTTTTATTGTAATGTTGAATGTATGTATGTATGTGTATATAGAAAAGTGCAGCAGCTTAACATTTAAAATGCGGGCAGACAATTTTCTATGCCAAAAATATATAACCATATTTTAAACATAATAATATATGAAAATGGAATATGTATTTATATATATAATGTATGTAAATATGAATATCTATATATGTACATACAATATTTATAAATATGTATGTCATTTTGTACAAACGGAAAAAGTGATAAAATTTAATAATAATAATAATAATAAGAAAAAAAAAAAATATAATAAAAAAAATTTAACTTAAATGACACCAAAATAATCATCGTCCCGCCGTAAAAAAGAGACGAAATAAAAAAAATTCCCAGTCGTTTTTTTTTTCTGTTTTTTGTTTTTTCTGTTATTGCTATATAGAAAACCTGATGGTCTCTTTAAATCGTGGTGGTACTTTAAAATGATTTGTGTGCTATACATTCTTATGAATATCATCCCGTTTTGTTTTTTTTTTTTAATTTTATTTTATTCAATTAATGTAATTGTCAGTTTGTCATTTTATTTTATACCCTTTTATACATAGATACTTTGTTATTTCTGACTTACTTACATTTTCTCTCATTGTTTAATACAATTTTTATATTAGGTCTACCGGAATTTTCATTTATTTACTATTAGGTATGAAAATTTAATTATTAAATTTATTTGTTTTTAAGCAAAGAATTCAAGTGTTAAAATTTTATTATTGTAAGAATTTCCTAGACTCTAGAGGATTGAAAAATTTGGAAATTCTTTTGTTGTACAAACTACTAAAATAGGTATACCTATGTAATTTATATCAAATGATTCTTTTTAGAGTTTCCATCTTTTCTTATACCTTTATATTTTCGTAACCAATTTTATTTTCTAATTTCCATGTAAGCCAAATAAGGACATTATAATGGAAACTGTTAATCAAAAATTCGATACAATTTTTAACTTCTCCTATAGTTAAATTCATTATTCAAGTTAACGTATTATTATGATTTTTGAACATTCTTTACCCACTATTATATTATATACATATTTAGGCATTCTCGTGGTTGAAAACATTTTACTTTGAGTAAAAAATAAGCAATACACGACAGTAAATTTAAATTAGTGAAATTAATGATTGCAGATACTTAAGCTTTATCAAATATGAATGATTGTGTAGTGGATGTGTAAATAATTTAGTGGATGCTTTATGCTTCTTATAGGAGTGGGGAAAAATAAAGTTTTAAAGAATGTCTAATGTCAATATCAATGTCTGATAATCTTTTCTTTGAGCCTAATTTGAGCTTTATTAAAAGCATCGTGAAATGTAGGTTCATTTTTTACTATAAAATGGTACCTATACATATTGTAAACATTTTTATGTAGACCTAAAATATAATATTATTTAAAATAAGTATAATCATTCAAAAATACCGCTATAAATTTCTACTTACACATTTATATGTAATACATATTTTTATTTTTATTTTTTTTTTTGAAATATAATTTTATTTCTTTATAGAGTACAATTTATTAATTTAATTCTAGTACAAAATGAAGGTCTTACGATGTTATTGAGATAAAACAAATGTACGGTATTTGGGTATAAAACTATTAACATTAGAGCATAGAGTTAAATTTTAACCAACCCTTATTCAATTATTAGAACCTCAACATAAATATTTTGTAATTCTTTTTTTTTTGCTAAACTTTAAGACGATTAGAAAGAGATAGAAATATGTACTTACTTGTATATTTTATAAAATTGCATTTAAAAAAAAAAATGAGAACAATTTAGCATAAGAATTATTATTATTATTATTTTTTTTTTTTTTGTAAATGTTTAACGAAATGGAAAAGAATTCTAAAAGTTATGTTTAAGTGGGTTATAGGGGGGCAAAAAAAAAAAAAAAAAACAGACATATTATATTATACAGGTATTCACATTTTTTAAAAGATTATAAATTGTTTATGTCAAATATGAATATAGATAGTAGGTAATAAAAGTAATAACTTGAGAAGTATTTAAATATTATAATTTTTTTATGTAGGATACAACATTAAATTATGAATAGGTATGGTAGGTATTTCAAGGTCTTTAAAAAATATGTCATTCGTTTCAATAATTTTCTTTTTGTTTTTGTTTTAAAAATTGACAATGATTTTATAGTGTTTTTTTTTTTTTTCTTTTTTTCAAATAAAGATAAGAATCTTATGACATATTCCAACCTGTTATTAAGTATTTTATACCTTGTATTCATTTTTAATGGATTTACTTTAATGGTCACGGTTAAGTGTTTTAGTATAAAATAATTTTATTAATCACAAATTAAGATTAATATTTAAAAAAAAACCCAATATTTTTGATTTTTAAGATTTTCTGGATAATATTATAGGTTTTTTTTTTGCACAATTCAATTAATTACTAATTAGAAAAAGGAAGAACAAAAAATAGTTTAGATTATAAATGAGTAAACCTTTTTTAAAGTATCAATAAAATATCTTAAAATTTTATAAATAAAATATCTGATGAAAAACTCTTAAATTTTTTTTATAAATTTTTATTGGAATAAACAAAGAAATTTCTCATGTAAGTAAAAATAAAAAGGAAAGTAATCATTTATGTAATTCAAATATGAGCCGTGACGCATATATGACAAATAAATTTAGGAAGGAGTAAATAAAAGAAGTAAAAAGTAAAAAAAATTTAAATGTTTTCCCATATGACAACAAGGAAATATATTTTTATTACAAGTATTTTTAATTCTATTCAAAAAATCGGTAAATTATTAGAAGGTCTGACAAATTTTTTCTGTAAAAAGTAATTTATTATAAATATAAATAAATTCACTTATATCTATTAATATCCTCTACAGACATAATTGTCGAACTTAGACAATTGTTTCTAAAATATTAGATATAACTATATACTCTAAGTGGGAAATTAAAATTAATGATGAGAAAATAAAAGCGTTTTTTAATTTACCTCATATTTTTTTTCCGAAAAAAGAAAATCACGTACATAACTTAATTACCAAACAGAAATTTAGGGAGAATGAATTTAATAAATAAATCTTGGCATTGGCAACTTAGACGACCAAAAACTATTAGATGAATAAATTAAGTAGATGAAATTATTCAAATTGTATGTGAAATTATTTAAATTGTATGTGAACATAGACAAGTTATTAATATAAAAAATTTTTACTATCTTAAGGAAGGTTCTTCTCTATATAAATTTCCCGTTTGAAAGGATTGTGTAAAATCACATCTACTTCTTCTACAAAAAAAAAAACAGAACTCAATACTAAAACTAATATTATATGTAAAAAAAAAAGATACTTTTCAACAGTAAGGTTGTATGAAATTGCACAAGTGCCTACAATTTAAAGCAAAATTAATAAACTTTTATCAATTTTTTAGGAGAACTGCTTTAATAGCCCAAATCTACGAATAAATAATTCTCTATAGCACATTTTTTTTTTTTAGCCATTTTACTATATCAATTTTGAATTGTATAATAAAATAGAAGTAAAAATTAAAAAAATTTAATAAATATTATTTTTTATTTTCTATTTTTAGAATATTTCAGAAATATTCGTCAAAGACTTTTAAGCCGATTCCTTGATGTTGCTGATACACTTGAATTAGATCCAACAAAAGGAAACAGTACATCAGAAATTAAGGTAAGTTAACAATATAATAATATAATCTGTATTAAATTTTATGTATGGATGTGGTATTATATAATAAGATAAACTTAAATGGGATGTAATTTTTTATTAATAAATAAAATATATTAGAATGTAATAAAAAAACATGAATATACTTGCGCAAAGGGGTTACGAGCTATTAAGATGACGTCATTACATAACGGTACTTTATATCTGTTTTTTTTTTTTTGAAATTTTTATTTTCATAATAAAGTTTTCACTTTTAACTGCAATATTTCAGAAACGGTAGCACCAATTAAAATGAAATAATATGAGTATTAAAGATAGTATTATGAATTTATTATAAAATTAGTTCCTGTATACTGTCGTAAAGGAAAAATATATCGGTTTAGGTAAAATATTACAAAATATTAAGAAAATTTTGTAATATATTTTTCGGCTACTAGATGGAGGCATCGCTTCTATATTCAGAAGTTTGGAGATATAAAGTACCCTTTGTGAAAGTTTATCGAAAAATATTCATTACATTACATATGATGTTACTGAGATTAAAGGACTTTTTTAACTTCATATTTCAATCTATACTACATATTATATAAAACTTATTTTGAAAATGTGTGTTGGTCATACCAGAATAAAAATAAATATGAAAGGTGAAATAAAACAAAAGAATTGAAGTTGGAATTTTGTATAGTGGTTTTTCTTATACTATTGAATATTTCGAAGTTCGACTTTCGAAGTAAATTTATTTCTGTTTTCTATACAATTTAATATTTTGAAAATGTGTGTTGGCCATTCATAACTAAAAATAAATATGAAATAAAATAAAATAGTTGGAAAAGCAATTTGCTATAGTTGCATAGTCTAGTAGTATATGGGTCGGAATTCGATTTCCCAAGTAGATTGATTTTTTTTATATGTATATAATTAAATAATTTAATTTAGTTAAATTTATTGAATCTTCATTTTAATTCAAAGCTTTTAACCTTTCTTCTAAACTTTTTAACGTTTTTTAAATTTAAAATTTTATTTTATTTTTTTTTTTTTTTTAGGTTGTTAATGGACATCGTGTTGAAGTTAACAATACCGTATATGTTGATAAAAATGAAAATGGTGAAGAATTATTTAAAGTACGTGTATTACATATTAGACCATTAGATTTAGATGATTCAACAACACAATCATCATCATCATCATCAACTGATATTGATAATGATACTGATGAAAAAACAGTTAAACCAAAAGCTGAAGGAACAACAGCTGAACCAGAAATTAATAATGAAATTGATCAAACGAAGGTCAGAAATTAAAGCTTAACCAAAACGTTTTTATTTTATTGTTTTTATTATTTTTTTTTTTTTTTTTTTTTTTGATTTAATTTCTTTTGATGTTTAACAAAAATCAAATAATTTTATAATTAAAAAAGAAAAAAAAAAAAAAATTACATAAAATTTTAGAAATTTAAGTTGCTTTAAAAAGAAAAAAATAAAAATTAATTTTATTATTTCTAATAAAAAAAAATAAAACAAAAAAAAAAAAAGATTGAACAAAATATTATATACATACTTATATTATTAAAAAATTTTCTATTTCTTTAAATCGGGTTAAGTGCTTCATTTAAAAAACAAAAAAAAAAAACATCTTTATTTTTGGTTTTTTTTTTTTTTTTTTCTTGCTTATATATACATTAATACATATAACTAACGATATGTGATAAATTTATACATATATTATATACCTACATATTAATAATATTAAAAAAAGGAAAAAATGAAAAAATAAAATAAATTTATTTGAAAAATTAAAAAAAATTAAAAATTCTTTTGTCCGAAAGAATTGTCAAAAACCAAAATTTCAATACAAAAACAAAAATCAAATCAAATCAAACAAAACGTCCATCAAGTTACAAGTAAATAAATAAATCAATAATATAAGAAAAAAACAAATAATTATTTATTTTTTTTTCTTTTAATTTCTTATTATTTTTAATTAATTAATTTTTGTTTTTTTTTTTTTTTTTATGAATTTTTAAAAACTACATTTTGAAATGTTTTTAAATAATTTCAGCAAAAATTTTAATATATATATTATATAAAATATATAATTATATATATATATTTTTTATTTTAATTATTCTAATATATATATATATATACAAAAATAAAAAAAAATAATAATTTTTGAGAATAATTATTTTGAATAAAAATAAAAATTAATGATGTAAATATTATTGTAAAAGTAAGCATATATTGAAAAACTAACAATAAAAAGCATAAAATATTGAATTAATTAAATAAAAACAAAAAAAAATTAAAGAATGGTATTTTTTTTTGTATTACTCTTTATATAATAATATATTAATATATTAATAAATTATAATTAATTTAATTAATAAAAAAAATTTTTTTTTTTTTTTTTAATCAAAATGGTGATGATATGTAAATAAATTAGTTTGTTATTTTGTATTATTTTGCTGATTTTGTTGCTTAAAAATTGAATATTTTTTTTTTCCTGGCATGATGACTTTTTTTTTTTTTTTTTTGTATATGTTTTAAACTTATTTAAATTTTTAAGTATGTATTTTTTTTTAGCTTTTCTTTTAAAACATTTTAACCCTTTAATTATTATATATATTTTTTTTTTGTTTTTATTGTAAATATTAATACTTTTTTTGATTAATTTTTTTTTTTTTTTAATGCATTTCTCTGTCTTATAAATGTGGAGATGAAATTGCACAGCATTTCCTGTTCAAGCGTGGTTGTAAATGTCATATGGGGGAATAACTCTTACGACGTATGTTTGATTCGAACCCACATTCCCTCGATGTTTACTGCGTATTTTATACGCTCTTACCCACTAGGCCACCGACGCCACAATTAATTTTTTTTATTTAAATCTAGTAGTTAGTACTCAGTTGTTGCTTTTTGTTTTTAATAAAACGAAATTAAAATTTTTTTTTTAATAAGTGAGGAAAAAAGAAAACAAATAAAAGTCATTTAATATTAAATGTGACATTACCAGGGGCGGAGTGATATATGTATACTACGTAATACTTTATTATAGTAGAAAATTTTTACAGACACTTTAATTTTTTTTAATTAAATGAAACATTATTAGTTTTTCTATATTTATATTAAAATAAATATACATATTATGTAATATTTAAAAGAGTAAATAAGGACATACAATATAAATATAAATATTGGTAATAGTAATCTTTATTTGCAGATTTATTAAAAGCTTGCAGATTTATTGAAAAATATCAAAAAATGTTTTTTTTTTTTCTGATTTTAGAATACAGCAAAGGAAAAATATAAAATACAGCAAAAGTAAAAGTAAAAAAGTTTAAAAATAATTTTATTATAATTATTAAAATATAATATAAAATATCCTAGCATTTAATTATTGTTTACTTTTTAAATCTTATTCTTGTTCAACTGTTAAGATTTAAAGTCTCCCAAAGTTTATTTGAAGTTTTTTCTTCTTTGTTCAGTTCTATTGGAGACGTCAGTAAAATATAGAACTGAACTTTACCTAAGACAACTTCCAAAAAAATCTTTTCAACTTACTTACAACTTAATTTTTTTTTTAGCTTAGACAATATGTTATTAGTCGAATCATGTTTGAATATTATAAACAAATGATTTTTTTAATAACACCTTGTATCTTATAATTTGTAATCAATGATTTTTATATAATCCTAATTATTATAGCCTTTTGTTTCTTTGTTTTAATATTTTGTTACAATTTTAATTACTTTGAGATTTTAATTCTGATTTGCATTAGAACAAATCAGTTTATGACACTAAATTAATTGAAAAATTTTCTAAATTGCCTTAACATGTTTTTACTGAACTTTTTCTTTTGTTAAATTAAGAGTTCATTTATTATCCATACAAAAAGAGACATTTTTAATTTAAAACTAAAATCTAAAAAAAAAATTGACATTTCAGAAATTGAATCTTGTAGCACCTATATATGTATATTATATATGTATAGGTTTTAGAATGCTTGTAATATAAAATAAACGCTTAGCAAAACAACAAGAACAATATAACAAAAAAAAAAAGAAAAGAAAAATCTATTAACATTTTTTTTTTTGTTATTGCATGTGTATTTGTATAGCTTTCCAATGTTTAACAAATAATCAAAGGAATACACTCGTCAATATGATGGATTTTCTTCTTTGTTTTTTTTTTTTTTTTTTTTAAATTTTAACTCATAAAAACCATTTTTTTTTTTTTTTATATTTTGCCGTAAATAGAATTCTAACACTTCAGATGTAGAAATTCAATCAGAATTGATGTCAGATGATTTAACTGCTATTGATGATGGTTATGATGATGATGATGATAATGAAAAACAAACAACAAATTTACCAACAATAACCAGTTCATATAAAATTTTAAAAGAAAGCCAACAGCCTCTCTATTATGAAACTAAAACTGATGATAACCAAAATAATCATAATTCTAATTCTGATGAGGAAATTGAATTGTATCAATTGAATGATTCCCAAACGTTACAATCAACTAATGTTAATGATGCAACTAAAATTCATATAGAAGAAAATATTGAAACAATAGATACAAATACACCAACACCATCACCAACACCAACAATTGAAAATATAGAAATTGGTATAAGTGACATTGGCAATGATAAAAATATAAATATTAAAAGTGATGGTAATGAAAGAAAAGATATGAACAATGATGAAGATGATGATGATGTTGATGACGATGATGATGATGATATTATTACTGCTGATGCTGATGATGATGATGATGATGATAACGATGACGATGATGATGACGATGATGATAATGATAATGAAAATAATGAAGATAATGATAAAACACATTATACTGCTCTTATAGATGCTGGTGAAGAAACTGAATTAGATCAAACTCCAACTGTTGATGAAACTAATAATAATAATATAAAAGATGATATTATTGATGATGATAGCAATGATGATAATGATATTGTTAACAAAAAAATCATAAATCGTAATCGTGAACATTTTGAAAGTTCTGAAGAAACAAATGATTTACATATAAAAAAAAATATACAAAATATAGAAGAAGATAATGGTGAATGGTCAACAATACAAAAAGATTATAATGATAATGATGATGATGATAGAAATGACAATGATAATGAAAATAATAATGAAAAAGATAATTATAATAATGAAATTAATGATTATGAAAGTATACCAATTGATTTATCAAATGATATTAATGTTAATTATATTGCAAAACAAAATGGTATTACACCAGATCCAGATGCAGAATTTTTTTTACCAAATGATTTAAATAATATTAATAATAATAATAATAATAATGATGATGATGATGATGATATTGATATTGATTATTATAATATAAAAAATTTTAAACAATATGAAAAATTAACAGCAGCAGTAGCAGCAGCAGCAGCAGCAGAAACTGATATTCATAGTTATGAAAATAAATTTTATTTAGCTGGTGAACATAATGATGAAAATGATAATAATAATGATAATGATAATGATGATAATAGTAACGAATCAGAACGAAAAATTCCTATAAAATAATTATTAATTTAATAATAATTATTAATAAGGTTTATTATATAGATTAATTAATAAAATTATATATTTTTTAGTCAGTTTTAGGTTAATTGTTATTAAAAAAAAAAAAAAAAAAACAAAAAACAGAAAATAAACTAAACAAAAAGAACTAAAATTACATAATAACAAAAAAGAAAAGAAAAACAACGAAAACAAGTCATTGAAACGCTAATGGACTTTTTTAGTTTTTATTATAATAAAATAATGTTATAGTGGAAAATTAATATAATTACAATGGAAATAATTATTTATTTATATTTGACTGAACTTTTTTTTTTTTTTTTTTTTCATTTTTTATTACTATTTTAATTTAATTATTATTGAAAAAGAAAAAAATAAATAAGAAAATACATAATAAAAAGATTGATTAACTACTCGTATATATACCAATATTATATTTATAATTTTTTTAGTTTAAAAATTTAGTTTTGTTAAATTTTAATATAAAATGCAAAAGAAAATTATGATGAGTGAATTTAATAGTGACTTTTAAAAATATTTTTTTTTGTTGTATTAATTTAAATATTATTTTTATCTAGCTTATTATAAATACTATTTTATAATCTCATTAATTACCTCAATTTCTTTTTACAAACTAAAAAAAAAAAAAAAAAATTAAATAAATTTTCAAATTTTATTTATTTATTTATTAAATTTAAGACTATTTGTACAAATTATAAGGGAGAAAAAAAAAAAAAAGAATAAAATATAAAAAAAAAAAATATATTTTTATTAAATAAAAATTTGAAAATATATATATACTATATTATATAGTAAATCTATATATATCTATTTCGGACGAAAATAAAATTTAATTTAATTTTTTATTTAATTTTAGTCCCTAAATTTCTTTCCTTTCTATCTTTAAATCATAGTTTAGAATTCTTATAAAAAAATAAAAAAAGTAACTGTACATCAAGGATTTTCTATGATTGTAAATTTTTTTTTTAACTTTTGATTCCAACATTAATTTTTTTGTAATCATTTACTCAGTACTTTCGATTTCATATTATATAGCTGGAAAATTTTATACCAGTTTAAATCAACAGAATGGTATAATTTTTATGTCAAATCGGCATTTGTTGTCATTTTTTGATTAAACTTTTAAAATTGCTGCTATTTTTAGAATTTTTTTTCAAATTTTCTTTTATTTTACTCATTAAACCAAACGCATTCATCACGGAGCTATAATAGCTCCTTAAAGTTGAAAAAAGTTCTGCTTTTTAATGTTCATATTTCAAGTTCTGTTCATGTTCATACTTAATGTTTTCCAATGTGATCAAAAATTAAAAATTAAAATTAAAAATTTTATTTTTTCAATTTATATATAAATTTACCGCTATGGGAAAAAAAAATATTTTTTGTATCTACCGAAACACTTTTAGTCAGAATCTAAAATTTTTGATAGGAAGAATGTCTTTGAGAATTAGAATAAGTTATTTCAGAAAAAAATGTTTACACTTTTCACTGTTTACAGGGTATAACATTTGGGCAAATTTATCGTAAGTATAAGACATGAAAATTAAAGTTCCAATATTTTATTTTTAAACAGTTATAACGATTTTTCTTAATTATGTAGGGTTATTTTAAAACTGAAAAAAAGTGTCTCTTGATTTTTTACAATTTTTTTTTTATATAAGAAATTTTAAAAAAAAAATTACAAATTTTGTTGTAGTCATATAATTTTCACAATGCGTTTTATTATATTTTTGAAAATGTGCACCTTTTAAAACCTTTGGTTTTACATACTACGTTAATTGTGTTCTTATATCTTTAAAAATTAAATTTGTATCAATCCAAAAGTTATTTTCAAGACTTTTGTTTTGTTAAGTACGTAATAATAATTCACATTTTAAAAATTACATTGATTTTCCTACAGTAAATTTTTATATTTTCAATAGGTTCGGTTTTTTCGGTGTTATTTATCTTACAACTTTGAAAATTTAAATAGAAAAAAAATTTGGAAACATGAAGATATTTAAGGTTCTTTTTTACGCAAACTCTAGAAAGCGATTCTTTTATAAACAATTATTGTACGTTTCGGAAAGGAGGAGAACAATTGGATAAAAATTGGATTGATTGAAGAGAGCTAAAGGTAAATTGGAGGTAAAAAATGTTTGTTAAGTTGTATATTTATTATATAATGAACCAAATTTCTACGTTTCATGTTTTAGCGGTTCTCAAAATAAATGAATTTCAATTAAGATGAAAATTTGGGCTCTTCATGACGCCTTCATGGTGATAATTAACTAGCTATGATTTTTGTTTTTAAAATGATTACGGTGGAAATGGCTTTAAATTTTTTTAAGAAGTCGTAGGATGCACCAGAGTACTATCATCGCTAAAACTATATATGTATTTAATTGAGGAAGAGAATGTTGTAAATGAAAATGAAGAAACGAATAGATGATAATGAGGAACCTTGTCGAAAGTGAACATTTATTTCGAAAATATCATATAAAAATTGTTGACAAGGATACGAATGCGACGATTCGAAAGAAAATCCTCAATTTTAATTTCTTTCTTTCATTGCCATAATTTGATAAAATTTTGTGTTTGAAATTGTATTTACACCTAAATTGACAAAGATTGACAATATATTTAAATATAATATAAATCAATTGTAAATCTTTTGGGTAATCCTACAATCCTCCGCAAACAAAATCTCATTTTTTAAACTTAAAAATAACAGTTTAATTAATAAAAAAGTTTCGAAAATATTTTATTAATAAAAATTGGATTATATTTTCATTATTCATTTTAATTATATTATTAAATACCTGTAACAAATCTTCTATAAGGTAATTGAAGCTCAAAATGGTAAGTTTATTAATCATATTTTTATACCCAGAATACATAAACATGAATAAATATTAGTGGTCTGTAGATGTACCGAAAGGAAGGGAAATATAACAAACCGTCACAAAATAGACTAGAGAAAATAAATTGAGACTTCTTGTAATTCTCAATTTATTAAAAATTACTAGGGTTGTAAATGAGCGGACTCTTTTGATAAACTTAACTCACGCAAAACTGAAAATTCACTTCATTCACTTGAGAGTCCGCTCAAGTTTAAGTCCGTTCAATCTATGAGCACATTTGTTCCGCTCAACATTTAAGTCCGCCCAACCCGTGAGTTGAGTTGAAATTTGAGCTTTTACAACGCTGACAATTACTGAGTTTCTAAAATTTACTCATTTATCTGATTTATTTAGTACATAAAGTGGTTAAAAGTAAGTATAGTAAGATAATAAATATTACATTTTCTTTCTTTTAAATTTTTAGAGAAAAAAAGACAGTCGTGAATCAAAAATACTGCAAGCATGCAAAATTTTGCAGAAGGAAAACTTAATTTTCACCATTGCAATTAGTTAATAAATACTTTTATAAAAGTAAAAAATTTCTGCATATTATATTTAAAATATATATTTGTTTTTTCGATATCTGAAATGGTTTATTCTAAAAATTTTGTTTGTCGTCAAATTTAGAAAGTGATCCTGATTTATAACAAACCGCTGAGATTTAAAGATTTATAAAGACTGAGATTTTGGGCTTCCGGTATTTATATCATTATCAGATAAAGATTTATTTGCTTCTATTATACTATTTCTTTTAAAAGCAATACTTTAAATTAATGTAAATTTAATAATACTTTAAAGTTAATTCATGTATCTTAAGATCCAAAACTATTTATACTCTTTTTAAATCTGGATACTCTGCGCATTGGAACTGTTTACTTCCAATATATACTTCTTTCAATATTTTTTTCATGTTCTTTTTAAAATTCAATAAAATAAAAAACTAGGAATAGTGCAGTAGAGTAGACTATGTCAACTCTGGGATTCCCGTATGAACGTTATATATCCTGTTTCTATATAACATGATCATCTTTTAAACAATTTCAATTGTTTTAGAACCGACGTTATAATTACCGAGATATATTTATGTAAATTTTAAATACCAGCTTCAATAGACACTGAGAACCGGCTGCTCTAGACCAACTAAAGTTTACAAAAGTTTTTGGCATGTAACTCGACAAGTCTTCACAGAATTTCAGATACCTAGCTTTAATACACACTAAGTTATTTACATTAAAAAAAAACGTTGTATTGCAGCTACCCGAACCTGTTGTCCCAGCACAACCAAATTTTACAATTGTTGGCTTGTAACTCGACACGATTTTGCAAAATTTGAGACATCTAGCTTCAATAGATTCTAAGTTATTTCCATTTAAAGAAAGAAGTTGTATGGCAGCTACTCGAACCCGGCGGCTGAAAAAGCTGGATTTAAATAGCAGAACTAATAATTTTGCAAACGTGGTGTAAAAAAAATTTCAGCCTCTTAACTTCTTTAGTTTTGGAGTTATAGTGCGTACGGACGAACGGACGTACATATGGTTTAATCGACTCAGAATTCGATTCTGAGCCGATTCATACCGTTGACACTATATCTAGCTCGACTCCTTTAAGGTGTCATAAACATAATGGTAAATTTATTATACCCTTGAACATAGTTCATACGGGTATAACAATTTTTTGGCTATACGTTTTTATTTTATTTTAATGAATATTTAAATGAAATCATCCAATATTTTTGTTATATACCTATACATATATTATGTGAATTTTAAAATAAAATTATTATGTACTCGTATAAAAAGTGTATAAATATATTCAGTTTTCATACATATAGATTTTCTTCAAATAAACCCCAATAATAATAAAAATTTTCACCATAATTATAATATTTAAAATTTATTAACTTTTTAATAATTTAATTTTGGATAAAACTTTGTTGTAAAATTTTATTAACTATTTAACAATTAAAAAACGCTGTAGTTATTTTTCATTATCTGTAAAATGAAACTTTAATACAAAAAAAAAAAAAAAAAAAAAATAAATAAATTTTATAAAATATACAAAACTTATTATAAACGAATTTTAATATTTATTTTATTTTGTTTTTCAGCTAAAATGAGCGGATTAAAGTTTGTATATGGAAAATTGTCAATGGAAAATTCAATAATAGAAAAATTTAATAATAATGAAAAGATTGGTGGCACCAATTCAATTTTGTAAATTAATAACTTTTGTTTTCTGTTTTTTTGTAAATTGATATAAATTTTCAATTAAAAATTTTTTAAAATTGTTTTAAAAATGTATTTTTTAAGTATGTATAAAAAGTTCTCAAGGGTATTGTCATGAAAATTGTCAAAACTGCTTTAATTTAGAATACAATTATTTAATTTTAATATCATGTCTTCGATATGTGATATCATTTTTGCAGAATGAAAAACGAATGGTTTTTATTGGCTAAAATATTCTAAAAGATCAATAAAAGTTTGGAATATTATGACTTGCACTAAAATCTATATATTTTTTCTTAGAATTTTATAATAAAAATAACATGATGAAAAATCAGAAGGCACTTTCTTCAATTTTAAAGAAATCCTATATAAATAAGAAAAGGTATTAGCACATATTGTTGTTATGTTGAAACTTTTATTTTTGCGGTATACTTTCAAAAAATTTACACAAGTACATAAGTTACAGGTCTTTTAAAATAATAAATTTGTAATATCGTTTATCCGTTTATTAAATTTGTAATATCCTAATATCGCTTTAACAGGGAGTGGTACAAAAAAATTGAGTTAAATTATATGTTATTTTTTAAAGATCTTTCTTCGCTCAAAATTTGAAAATTCTAAGTAAGAGCACGCCGAATTTATTAAGAAAGTAAAATCTTGTATAATATTGTATAGTAAAATCTTGCATAATTTGGTTTTTACTTAATTTGAATACTACAACGCTAAAAATTGTGTTATTTGGGTCTTTAACAAATGTCCTGTCATTTTGTGTTGTTAGATGAAAAAAAAAATCTTAAGCAGAACGTGGGATATATAAACATTTAAAAATTGGGCTTATTCAAATTTTGAAGGAGTGTATAGCTCTGTAATGGCTGGGGCTACATAAAATGGTTGTTCTAAAATTTTTTTTTTTGAAGAGAACTATACCCATGGTTAAAATTTCACTATTCTGTTTTAATCCCTAAAGTTTATATTGTAATATGGTATAGAAAAAGATTAATATAACGACGGATGAAAAAGACAGAAAAAAATGTGCTAAAAATGGATATTGAAGAATGTTGAAAGCGGTGCAGTGTCCGCGGGCTTTAATTCCTTTTGAATTGGAATTAAGACCCACACTATTTTTTGTTATTAAAATAAGAGAGTAATAGAATATGTAGAGCAAACGTATATCTAAATTGGAGCAAACGTATATCTACTTTTGAATCCAACTCTAAAATCCTCCCAATTCAGAACCTCACATATATTTATATAAATATTCTGGAAAAAGCGTATAACCCTGCTTTTGAATCCAAATCTAAAATCCCTCCTAATTCAGAACCTCACATACACATATATATAAATACTTTGAAAAAGGCGTATAACCCTAATTTTGAATCCAACTCTAAAACCCCTCCTAATTCAGAACCTCGCACATACATATAAATAAATACTCTGGAAAAGGCGTATAATCTTCATTTTGAATTCAATTCTAAAATCCCTTCCAAAATCCCGAGGCCTTAACAATGAGACAAAAATCCCATAAACTCCAGTCAAATGAAATACTACAGACTCATGATAGTAACCTTTGCGTTATTCAGTGGGCTTTAATTTTTTCAGAAATGAACTTAATGTCCACCATCTAGTGGAATTAAGACCCGTGGTCTTTAATTCCAATTCAAAAAAGAATTAACGCCCGCAAGTAAAAAAAAAAAAATAGTTTAAAAAAAAATAAATGTCTGAAGAGTCGGCTTTCACCCGAATTAGTTAGGCTAATTTTCATTTTACAAAAACACAAAAATGACTAAAGATGAAATAAAACATCGTACATTTTAATAAAAAATAATGCCCCCATCTAAATCACATTGAAATTATATGATATATTAAAACTAGTTCGTTAGCATTATGATTTATATAGTGGATACTGTCGCCCCAACCCTTGTTGAAAAGCTAGAAATTTCTTTAAGAAAGTGTAGTTTTCGTTTAAATCTTTTTGAAGAAGAACGATTTTTAAAAAACGATTCTTAGCGCTTAAAATGATTATTTAAGATTAATATTAATGTAATAAATCACCAAAATATATTATTGTGTCTATTTTTCATTTTTCATTTTTTAGATCATGTGTTATTTCATAATGGAAAATCATCTTAAAATTAGAAAACAAAAAAAGTTAAAATTAAATGAAAAATCGTTCACTATTTTTAATCCTTTTTTGGGCGAATCTGTGACGATTATGCATGTAATTGTAAATGCATAAAATTAAAATAATATGGCAACAATGAATATTTTAAACAGATTAAATTAAGGTAAAATTCTCTATTATATTATTATTTTGTATTTTAATTTTTTTTTCTTTTATTTAATTTTAAATCTATTAAACATTATTATACATATATCAACATATACATGTGTATAAAAATAGTTCCATGTGTTCTGTTTTATCACCAATAACAATCAATTTTTTGGCGCCTAATAATGCCAATAAAATTTGTTATTGTTTTTTTTTTCTATCCATTTATTCTTACTTATCATTTAAAAATTTTTATTTTATTTTTTTTTTTTTTGTTTGTATTATTTCAAATCTATTATAAATCTCGTGCAAAACTTCTAATTTAATAAAATCATATTTTTTATATGTATAATTTAGTCAAAATGACATATTGTAATCTTAGATACTATACCAATATATACTTTAAGTATATTATATAGAAAAAAAAAAAAAAAAAACAGAAACTTATCGTTTTTGTGTGTTTTTCATCCAAATCCGAAATATTTTAAATTGTACAAAAAATATCAAGCAAACAAACAAATAAAAAAGAAAAAAAAAAAGCAAAAATTTATTGTTTTTTCACCTCTTAATAATAAAAAAAAAAAAAAAAAAAATTTTATCAAAAAAAGAAAAACATAAAAAGTAAAATATAAAATTATATTTCAGATTCTTAAATATTATATTAATTTTATGTCGGAGATTGAATTCTATTTCACACCATCAGTAGTAAGAAGTTGCGTCGATAAGTGAAAAGACGAGATAGATATTAAAAAAAAATTTTCGGCAAAAAAAAAAAAAAATTAATAAAACAAACAAAACAAAACAAAAAGAAAATTCTTAAATTAATTTTCTTAATTTTTTATTTTCATTTGTTTTCCTTATTTTTCTTTCATTTTTTTTTTTTTTTTTTTTTTGTTTTCTGTAAAAATACCAAAACGTGATTTGCAAATTTTTCATTAAAAAAAACAAATTTATAACGTTATTTTTCGTCATTTCATTGTTTGTTCATTTTCATTTGTTTTTCTTTTACAAAATGTGCACATATCAACAAACATAATGCATACACTTGGAAAATATATTTCAAAACAACAACAATAATATAAACATCAACAAGGATAACACAAGGAAAATTAACAAAAAATATATAAAGTAAGAAAAAAAAAAAGAAAAAAAAAAAAACAAAACGGTAAAACAAAATGCTAATGTGAAAAGTCTTTCTTTGAAAAATAAACAAAGAAATTAACAAACAAATAAATAAAAAAAAAACAATAAAAATAAAAAACAAAACAAAAAAAAAATAATATAAAAAGTAAATTTAACATTAAATTAAACAAGCAAACAACATAATGAACATTTAATTAGAATTTGTTTAATGATTGTCCAATCGAACATAATTCAATTTATATGGTAACACTACATACAAAAAACAACAATCATATTATAAATTCAACCTACTACATCAAAAAATAAAAAGAAAAATCTGATATTCTGTAAGTTTTAATGATGTTAATTGTAAAAAAAAAAAACAGAAAAAAGAAAAGTTTTTCTTATTTTCATTTTTTTTTTATTGAAAATGTGTTTGATTGAATATGTTTTGGTTAGTTTGATTGTATATGTATGTAGATATACTATAGATAATATGTTTGTGTGATTATTTTTGTTTGATTTTAGTTCTTTAGTTTTTAGTCATATTCTTTTCATTAATTATTTGAAAAAAATAAAAACGTTGCACTTGATGTCATAAAATTTTCCATTAATTTGGCATTTTGCCAATAAAAAAAAGCGAAAAAAACAAAAAAAAAAAATCATTAAAAAAGAGCGACATAAGACACAAGAAAGAAATTATTATGATCCGGTTGCAAAAAAAAAAAAAAAATATTAAAAAATTTTTAAATTATTTATATTAAAGATATTTAGGAAATTTTATAGAATTAAATTTAAGAATATTAGAAATTTAATTATTTGTTTATAATATTGCCTTTTAATTATTTATTAATTAAATTCATTAAAGACATTAAATTCATACAAATGTTTTAAAAGATTCAGTAGAATTAATATAAGTTTTTTTTGTATCACTCCCTGCTTAGAGCTATTAGAAGTCAAAAACTGAAAATTTCAATTTTTTTTTAGAGACGTGTAATTTAAGCACCTGTAGAAATTTTTCTTCGGAAAGATATAAAAATTCCAGCTTCCGTAATATATTTTTATGTTTGTTAACAGTTTTTCTTAGTCATAAAGGGCTCCCCACTTACAGTCCCTCAAAATTACTCAAAAGTCCTATTTTCACACTTTTTTTGTTATATGAAATTTTAAAATTTTGGTGCAAGTCATTATTTTAAAGTGTTTGTATTATTTGTTTTGGGAATGTGCGCTTAAAAACCGTTGGTTTACATTCTGCCTTGTTACGCTACACTCCACAACTTAAAAGAAAATCAAATTTTTATGAGAGTTTATGAGTTCTTTTTTTTTAAATACATATATACATATAAAAATAAATCTACTTCGTGAAGAACCATGTGGAAATAAACAATAGTTAAGAATCCCATTCAAGAAGATCTGTGTAGAATGATTCATTGAGATGATCATAATCAAATTTTCTTACAGTCTTTCGTTTTTGTTTCTGATTTAAAAATTTTAAAACAGCTTTTAATTTAAAAAATCTGAATAATTTTCAAAACGTTGATTTCAAATAGGTAGTGGGCAAATTTAAATTTTTATTTAAAAAAGGAAAATTGAATATCTCCCTATATATCTATAATATTTTAAATCTTGAAAGAAAAAGTTTAGCGGAATCATTTTTTTTTTCTAGTTAACTATTTTTGTTTTTAATTATTTAAGTTAGACATCGATATGATATTATTCTATATTTTGTTGTCGTAAAAATTATGTCCAAAATGGCATTTTTGAATGGCATCAGTTGAATGCTTTCTTGTTTAAATATGTGTGTATAGCGAGTATAAAAAATAACTAGGAAGGATTTTTGAATTTGTTACAAAATCAGGGTTTAATATTTTATTTAGCGGGATTTTGAAAAGCGTGATTTTGAAAAAGCAAGATTAAAGATGTCGGCCTTTTGTACCGGATCTATTATTTTACTTATATGTTTTCATTTTATCATATTTTTGTTATAAAAATAAAATTTGATTTAATCTTCTTTTTAGCACATTTCCAAAAAAATTTTGAAAAAATGTTCCTATTGGTTTCACTGTGTCCGTCCGAGAAAATTTTAACCATGAATAGGTCTCATGAAAAAATTAATTTTGGGGAAGAACTTTTTCATGTAGCCCCATGCATCAGGGAACTAGCCCCTCAAACTTTGAAAAAGCCCTATTTTTAAATATGTATTTTTCATGTTCCTCTTAACATTTTTTCAATCTGAAAATTCCATTCGACAGGAATTTTCTTTACCTTTGCAAATCAATATCAAAATTCTACAAGGTTTTTAAATTTAGTAATTAAATTTACCGTTATGTGAAAACCAAATTTTGCATTATTTTTCTACCTTCATAACTCCGTCACGCTTTAATGGGGGCTTGAAATTTTGAGACAAGAAAGAACTTTTAGAATTAGTATAAGTTTTCTCAGAAATTTTTTTTGAATCACCTCCTGTTTATGCTATTTTTAAACACTTGTAACTTAGGCACCTGTACGCATTTTACTTCGACAAGACATAAAAATTAAAGCTCCAGTAATATATTTTTACGTATGTTAACGGTTTCTTTTAGTTATATAGGATTCCAGAGTTGCAACTCCTCAAAATTACAAAAAAGTCCCATTTTCAGATGCATATATCTTAGGCTCTGCATAGTAGTTTTACAAGCGCGTCTAAAAGCGCAAGAAGACCGAAAATTGTCTTATCTCTATAAAACAATATCAAAATTATGCAATATTTTGTAATTTACTATTTAAATTTACCATTATGTTAAAACCAAATTTTGCATGAAATTTTTTTTTTCATAACTTCGGCACACCTTTAGATAGGAACCTGAAAATTGAGACAAGAAAGAACTTTTAGAATTATTATAAGTTTTCTCAGAAATTTTTTTTGTACCACCCCCTGTTTAAGAGCTATTAGGGCACAAAAATTGATAATTTGCTACATTTAGACACCTGTAACTTAAGAACCTCTCTACCTACAAACTTTTCTTCGGCATGACATAAAAATTAAAGTTTTAGTAATATATTTTTACGTGTATTAACTGTTTTTCTTAGTTATGTAGGGTTCTGGACTTACAGCCCCTCCAAAATTTTAAAAAAGTCCTATTTTCACATTTTTTCTTATTATATGAAATTTTCAAAGTTTTGTGCAAGTCACAATTCTAAACAGTTTGTTCCTGTTTTGGAAATGTGCGCTTTTAAAAACCGTTCGTTTACATTCTACCTTATTTAATTTTCAAAACGGTAAAAAGGATGAATTTGCATTCAATATTTAGGAGTATTATTTTCGGCCACTGTTTTATTACCATACACCTACAAAATAATTTTTAATAATTATAATTTTCTAATTCTACCTTTTAATTATCAGGAACAAATGTTGTTAGGCCTAAAATAAAATTTTTTAAAAAATATTTTTATATAAAATTCTTTTTAAAGTAAAATTATAATATTTTTTTTTTTATTTGATTTTTCTATTATATATGTATATACATAAATACACATACAAAATCATATGTAGTTATGATATAGATTTAAAGAATTTAAGAAAACACAAAAATTTGTCCGAATCTTTTAAGACTCAATTAACTGTGTGAAAATTTATGAGAATTTTTTTTACAAAACAAAAAAAAAATAAAGATTTGCTTGAAGGCAAAACACAAAAACAAAAGTGAGATAAAAACAAAAACCAAAAACAAAACAATGGGTATTTTCTAAAGTTAGATTAATTTTTTTATTATTAAAATAAAAATAAAATAGAAAAAATTTATTTTTTTAAAACTGATGATGAGTGACATATTGTGAATAGTTTTCGACACATTTCAATTATATTTTTCAATTTTAATAAAACAAAAAAATTTAATCATAGGTAAAGAGAATAAAAGAGTTGATGTTGTTTTTTTTTTTTAGAAAATTTAATTCGATAATTAAATTTAAGAATTTTTAAATTTAATACTCTAAAAAATTTTTATTCTCAATCATTTTAATAATTCTTTATTCAATATTTGCGTTGCATGAAATTTTTAATTTAAGCGAGAAAGGTGTGAAATTCGGGAGCGCCGTGAAATCCCAAAAAAAAAAAACCTCAAATAACAAAATCCCAAAATATCAAAATCCTAAAACTTCAAAAGTAAAGCAAATTTACAGATTTAAAAATTATCTACAAAACGAAAAAAATACTTAATAGGAGTTTTGGGCTGCCCGTTAGGGTTATTAAGAAAAAAATTAATTTGATAAATATTTAAGACAAAAATTAATTTCGTGCGTTGTTTCATATCCGTTATCTATATGTATTAGTAATTGCGATATTCTGAATTTGAAACGATTTTTAGTGGAGATATGTATAAATATGTATTTTTTGTTTAAATTGTTTTTTCTACAATTTTTGTATTCAATATTTTTATTTTCAATAAATCGACCCATATCCGAAATAAAAAAAATTCAAAAGGAATTATTATAAGAGAACTGCTTTGAGATTTTGGTATTTTGGAATTTGGGATTTTGCAATTTTGGTATTTTGAATTTTGGGATTTTGAATTTTGGGATTCTGTATATCGGATTTTGTATTTAAGATTTCGTGGCCAAATCGTGAAATTCTGGTAAAAAGAGAATAATATCATGATATAAAAGTTGTCAAAGTTGTCCAAGTTTTAAAATGGATAAGGTACCGAAACAAGAAAAAGAATATGCCTGGAAATATAAGAAATTAAAAGATATTCTAAATTTTATTCAAAATTTATTTGAAATTATTAAAACTTTCGTTTAATTTTTTTAACATAAATTTATAATATCTATCCATTTATGATCATCTTACCTGTTCTTATCTTATTACATTTTTTTCATCTCGTATTTTTTTCTAATAATTTCTGGAATTAATCTGGAATTATATTGGTTCATAATTTTTCTAATTGATCCGTTTATGCGATCAAAATTACTGAAACATTACATAAAAAATATAATATTGAATCGAAAACTAAATATTTAAAACAAATTATTTTTACTTAAATAGCTGTACATTGTTGTTTAATGTCCCGTGCATAGAAGGTGCACAATAATGCTTTTTTATAACAAAAATAAAAATAAAATCTATGTAGTTTCAAGAATTGTGTCATCTTAAGATGTGTACGTATATAACTTCAATAATCGACAATATAATAAATTTTTTTTATTAAAATATTTCGAAACCTACTTAACATTTGCATAACATCGTATATTATTACTTGCCCTTTCAATTATTTTGAAATTTAGTTAACAACCAAAAATTTTAGATTTTTTCATCAAAAATGTTTAAATTGTTAAAAATGTTTAAAATGTTTATAAACATAAAAAGTTTTCTATATTGAAGAACTCTCAAATTTAAACATTTCTTCAATACTTTGATTTGCCGTTACGATTTTGGACAAAGAAAATAGAAGTGTTATTTGTTAAGGGGTTGATGTTATTAAACTCTAAGGGTCGGTTTTGAACAATTTCGAATTTTTACTTAACACATATACTCCTTGCAGACTTATGAACTTATTGGAAAAAGTAAAGCTTTTGAAGGTTAAATGATATTTGGATTTGAGTAAGAATTAATTTTTTTTATTTAGATTTTCAATTTTCTTGCTTAGACCGTTTTGAAAAGTTATTAAAGTTTAAATTTTGTATAAAGTCATATTTTGTTTTTATTTTTAAAAAACGATTTTAAACATTTTAAATTTTAATTATTATTTTAAATTAAGTTCAGAAATAAAAAAATATTGTGAATGGAAATTTGAAATTCAATCATATATTAAACATGTAGCTTATATTTGAAAGACATAAATTTAAAGCTGGTCAAACTTATTGAGGATTTATTAATTCACTAATAAATGCCATTTATTTTAATAAAAAAATTGACATTTCTACAAAAATCTATTTAACACATTTTTGACCTTCATAGTACATAAAATAGGAAAAGTTTGACACCCGATTTTCTTTTAACTTTGCTGAGAGATATTTTAGATCACATGATAGATCTCTATATGGCTTTTATTTTGTAATGACGAAATTAAGAGATTTTTTATTAGCCTTTTGAAAAAGGCTGGGAGGGCGAAATATTTAAGGTAGCGCAGCACTTTTTTTCAGCATATATATAGATATAGATACCTGATTTGACTTTAATGAAAATTTTTTTCAAAAAAGTGTTCAGGTATTTAGTGAGCTTTTAGTAGTTACGGTAATAGTAAAATAAAAGAAAATAAAAAAAATTTTTTTTTAATAAAAAAATAAACATTAATGTAACAGTTTCCTTAACATTAATAAATTTTTCAAAAAAATTTTATTTTAAACGACCCTGTACCTTAAATACTACGAATTCATTAAAAACTTGAAATAAATATTTATGGATTTTATTTAAACTCCTGTAAAAGTTTCCATATCTTCACAAATCGTGATTGATCAAGTCCTCAATATACCTCTATATCGTATCGTCCTCTATATCGTGATTCATCAAGTCCTATATATGATGAATAGTCCTCTATTCATCAAGTCCTCTATAAAAAGAACCAGACGTAACACCTTGTTGTGGGCTCTATATAAATTATCAAATGAAAATGAATTAAAAATCAATTAATATATATTTGTATATTAATACAACGTATTTATAATAATTAATTAATATAAGTATATTTGTATTTTGATTTTTTTTTTATATAATTCACTTTCTATCTGTACATAAGAACTAATCCTAGCAAAATTTTCAATTTCCAATTTATTTGATATACCTAATGGAAAAAAAAAATTAATTTTTCATTACACAAATATTATTAAAGAAAAAAAAAAATATTTTTATTTTAATTGAAATAACAAGTAAATATTGTCTTAACAAATTAAATAATTACTTATTAGATTAATTAAAAAGAAAAAGAATGTATTGTTTAATTGATTAAAATTCATTATTCTTAAATTATAACTTAACAAAATATTCCTTAATTGATTTTTAATTATTAATAAAATTTACACGTGTTCATAAAATATTGAAATTTCCGATGAATGGAACGATTTTGTCACCCTGCACTTACCTTTTAAATATATTTATTTTTAAAGGTTATGACTCTAAAATTTTGAATTTAGGTTAAAACTTAGAAACTATATCGAATAGTATAATAAAAAATTCAAACTAAAATTGATTACAAAAGATTATAAACCATGAAATACTTCTAACAAAATTCTCCAAAATGAGTTTTAATGCAAACTAAATGTCACTTTTTAAATCGTTGACGATTGTATGTCATCAAAGAGGGCGCTTCAAATACACAATATTGGAATCAGGTTTGTTTCATAATATATATATAGAGAATACATATTTGTCAATGTCACATTTAATATTGAAAGATTTCATTCATCTTTATGCAAATGAAATATTGTAAAAAAAAAACAGAAAATTACTTAAAATATCTATTCAAGAAAACTTAGAAATAATAGAAGAGTGTTTAACTATAATCGTTCTGTTTTCTTCTTTCTGAATATAAAAAAAGTACTATTATTTTGAAATATTACTATTTAAAAATAAAAATTATACCGGTTTACTTTTAATTCAAATGTATATTAGTTAATTAAATGTGTGTTAAAGTATGTTTAAAATATGTTAAAGGTAATCGACAAAAAATTAAAATGGAATGAGCATATGATTAAGATGAGCATATACTAAAAAACAATTACATCTTACATTTTCTTTTTAAAACATTTTCGTCAATTTTCTTTTAGTAAAACTATATACATAATTTATTCGTTCTACATTTTCTCTATATCAACTAATTCGTCCTCCATTACTTAGAACATCACATATCTTAATCCAAATTGGGGCAGAACTCTTCATTTATCAATTAATACTTTTAATGTAACTCATAAAAAAGCTATTAAAACAATTCCACCTCGTTTTCCTAATAATACCTATATGCTATACTAAAACAGAGCAATATTTAAGCCGCCGCAAATTATATATCACTATCAAAAAAATTACTACGGTCACTCTTAAATCAACAGTAGTTTATGAAAGATTATATTATTATCATAAAATAAAGATAATAGATATAAAACACTCATGTTTTTTTTTTGTTTCATATATACCATATAAATAAATTATAAGATCAAACAGCTTTCACTAGAATCATTAATGTAGAAAGAAAAAAAAATAAGTAAAGGGAAAAAAAAAACTTTTATTTGAAATATCAAATGTGAAATGTCAAAATATCTACTGTAGTACGAACAGTAAAATAATCTGTCAATATTTTAACATTAAACTTATCATCCTTCATCAAAAGTAATGCGGTTTTGTTAATCAGATAATTTTTTATCAGTTAGAAATAATTATTTTAAAGGAAAAAAATTTATTGTTCTTTGCGATCAGTGTGTAGGATACAATAATACGTTATGTAAGAACCTATTTTTTAATAAAACAATCAGTACAAGAGTTAAAATTATTAGTTATCAAGCTTTTATCAGATCCACATTAACATACGCAGCACCAATCTGATACAATATAAGTGCCAGCTTGATGGGAAATTTAGAAAATTTGAGAGAAAGTGAATAAGAGTGTGTTTAAATGAAAGTAGAAAACCTGAAACAAATTTTGTTCATTATCTTTTAAACAATTACATATATTATAGAAAATCAAAATTAACACGAATCGATCATTTCATAATTAAATTAATTCGCAAACATTTTGATAGAGTAATTAACACTCCCGAAAATGATTTAATATCTCATATATTCTACCATAACGATGAGTATATTAAAAAAACATAATATCGGGCTTCATAACACCCGAACATTTCATTTACCTAGATAAAGAAATACAAATAAAACCAAAACCATGTCCCTCTACTATTTCATTATAGTAGAAAGGCTACATGTACTAAAATAGAGTTTGATCCAAATAGTGTTGATATTGGCTGTTTGAAATTCGACACGCATATTCCAAATAGGGATATGTGTGTCTATAGAGATTATTGGTGGTTAAAAAATTAAATTGATTCTATAATAGTTAATTTTCATATTAAAGTTTTATTTTTTAGTCATAGTTTTTGTCAAGAAGATTAAGTTAGATTTTAAGATTTTATTTTAAACACATGTGAAAAATGACTTGGCTTTTTAGTTAACTTTTTTACAATTATTATATAAAAGAAATAAAAATACATAAAAAATGATTATTTGTTAAATACAGATGAGAAAATTAAGAAAACAAAATTTACAAAATAAAAAAAATATTATTTTTACATGTAAATCAATTTAAACATTAACCTAATCTAATTTTGTAAACTTTTTAAGGATGTAAAAACAGAAACAGAAGAAATAAATAAAAAGTAAAAAAAAACACATTAATATATGATATGCTGGTATATTTTTTGGTTTTTTTTTTAAATTTTATTATCAAGTACGACTTCAGCCTGCATCGAAGTTATAAACATGATTCAGGAGTCAATGTTTGGAAACAAAATAACTTCATTAATAAGTATTGATCTCTAAAAGGCATTTGATTCAATTCATCATGACATTCTGCTAATGAAACTTAAAGCAGCGTACTTTTCAAATGACGCCGTACAATATATAAATTCGTAGCTTACCAATAGGAAACAATATGTTCAAATTGGTGAAATTAACAGTGATGTTAATTTGGTAAAAAAAGGTGTACCCCATGGCTTATTGGGTTCCTTATTATTTGTAGTATACATAAATGACATTTTTGAACTCCCCTATAAAGGAACTATAATTTTGTATGCTGATGATGCTTTGCTGGTTAAGAGTGAAGATTCTATGGCAGCTGCGTATGAAAGCATGAAAACCGATTTAAATACATTACATGAATATTTCAGCAATAACAAATTAAAAATTAATATAAATAAAACCAAACCAAAACCAAATATATATGGTGTTAAAAAAAACCTGTACCAAATAATTTCAGAATAATTGTGAATGTTGAAATCCTTCAGGGAACAGATCTTATTAAGTATATCGGTCTATTCGGTCTATATATAGACAAAAATTTGAAATGGACCTATCACATTGACCATTTTAAAAATAAAACTACTCCGTATGTAGCAGCTTTATATAGACAACGCTACATTCTTCCAAAATCGACTCTATACAAAATATATTTCGCACATATACATTCCCAGTTTATTTATCTAAATTCAATATGATCGACTTCTCCCGCTTATAAATTACGTGAAATAGAAGTTTTGCAAAATAAGATTTTAAAGGCAATAAACCGTTTACCTCTTTTAACCCCATCCAATACACTTTACAGTGAAAAATTGTTATCTGTTGATAAATTAAAGGTCTACGAATTATGTATACTATGTTATAAGTTGGTTCACGATAAAATTAAATCTGGGGTACAACTTTCCAAGGTTTGTGAGGTTCATAACTATAATACCAGGGGAAGAGACAATTTGTCAATTTTAAATTTGGCTCCGAACACCATAATTTTTTCAGCTATTACTAATTACAACAATTTGCCTCTACATGTGGGATCCACTGACTCTATGCTCGTATTTAAAAATCGTATAAAAAAATTTTTTACCTAATTAAAATTTTTTATATAATAATATAAGAACTTATTGTTATTAAAATAATTTTGTTGCCTAGTGTTAAGTGTTAATTATTGTAATAAAAACAAAGGGGTTCGCCACAAGTGCTAAGCACTTTTTTGATCCTGTCAATAAAAAAAAAAAAATTTAAAAATAGACTAAATATTGAATGCATCACAATTTATATAACTAATAATTAACACGCTTACATAATATTTTAATTGAACAAAAAACAAAATTAAAATATATTATACCTATTTTACCTTCAAAATATATAATAAACTATTAAATATATATAATTTAAAAGCCATTAATATGACAAATAATTATTTATAAACTCTAAAATCCCATACAATTTTTTTTTTTTACTTCTATACACAATATTTATAATATTTTTTGGTAGTAGTACAATAATTCCTTAAAAGTTAAATATATTTTGATAAGGAAATATAAAAATTCATATACCTTTTACATATATACAAAAATTCTAATTTTAAAGTTAAGTTGAAAGTAAAAGAGATATTTATTGTCCTTTAATAAACCAAAAAAAAATAAATAAATAAAAAATGGTTCTAAATTTCGTTTTTCATTATATAAAAGGCCAAAATATAAATTACAATTATATATTATTGATAAGTTTTTATTTTTTTCTTTAATTTTCTTGGTTTTTGTCTTTTTTTTTTTTTGTTTTTTGTCCTACAATCAGAGATGAAAAGGACACCAAAAAAAAAAAAAAAAAACGGACGAAAGAAAAACTGATAGAGAAACATTTTTTTTTTTTTTTGAAATTACTTATCTCTATACATTTAAGTTCAATATTTTTTAAGTTTAAAAGCACACATATTTATTTATATCCTAAGTATATATAACTTTTGTACATATATATATATATATAGATATATCTTTATATACATGTACATTATTTTAAGGAAATATCGAAAAGAAATGACAAACATTTTTTTTAAAAAGTAAAAAATAAAAAAAAAAACAACAAAAATTGAACTCTTAATACCATAGATTAGTATACATATATATATATGGTATTAGTTTTATATATATATGTAGGATATGAGTATATGGTTATAATATTACAAGTTTGTATGTGTTAATATAATTTCAAAACAATCGATTCATTTCTCATTAATAATGCAATTAAAAATTTTTTTATATTCTTTTATTTTTCAATTCTTTAAATAATTGTATTAAGGTGTTCTTACACTATCATATACCACTATATAAACTAAACATTTGAATTAATAGACATACACATAAAAGATATAAAAGTTTTGAAGAGAAAAAGGGGGGAAAAATATGATTTATTTTTCGTTAATATTATAGTTTTACGTATAGTGGTAAGCTTTTCACATCTCTTTAATACCATAAACTTTAAAAACCTTTTCTACATTTTTTTTTATTTTATTTTTTTTTTTTTGTGTACTTAATAAAAAAAACTTTAATAAATTTTTTTTTTTTTTTTTTTATAAACAAATATATACGATTTTAATGTATTATATACGTACTATATGTATAGATATGCGTATACAAAAGATAATTATTTAATAGAATAGTTTTCAGGTGTATATTTCATAAATTAATATACTTCTTATATTAGTTTTGACTGTTGTCTATACTATCTATGATTTTTTTTTTATATTTATAAAAAAATTTTTTTCTTTTAAGGAACTGATACTGTGTCATATTATGTCATATTTATACGATTTTATATTAATTAAATATAGTTTTTTAGTTTTTTTTCAAATCAAAAGCATCAATTTAAAAAGAATTATTTTAGTATTTTCAAATTATTCAATTTAATTTTAAAAATAAATGCGCCAAAAAAAAGTGTCATAACGATTTTTTATATATTTTTCGTTAATTATTCATTCGCCTAAAAATATGCTATATTTTTTTTTTTATTGTATTTTAAGATAAACATTTTTGTTTATTCAATTATTTTGTATTAATCTAATAAACAGCCTACAGTAAAAGTCATTACAAATGGTATAAGGTACAGAAATAAATAACAGAAAATAAATCAAACTAATTTGAATACTGCACTTTCTCATTTAATAAGCCTTGTACTTAAAAACTCGGCGTCCAAAGTTTCTTAGTCTTTAATTTAAAAAAAAAAACTTGTAATCTCAGTATTCAATAGAAATATAGATAATATTTATTTGAGAAATGTGCTTTTTTTTATAATATAACTTTTTTAAATAAACTTATTTTCAATATAGTCTTCAAAATACTATTCCAATACATATATATATTATATGATTTTTTTTTTGTATATCAATAAACCAAACAAATCAACTGAGTAACAATTTTCTATTGATAATAAAAGAAAACAAAAAAGGACAAAGTTAAAGAAAAATCAAAAAAATAAAAATTAAAAAAATAATAAAAATAAAAACCTAACCCTATAGCTTAGCTTTAGTGCTTAACTCTATACCCACAAATCCTTACGTATTAACTCCCCATTTATAGACAGTTCAACCATCTGTGAATTTTAGATAACTTCAGTTTATTATTAATGAAAAATTCTTTGATGGTGGATATTAGTATCTTTATATGATATATGAATGTGTATATAATATTACATTTGTATATTGATATTATGTTCACCAATTGAAGTATATTAAAGGTTCTCTTTTATTTTATTGTTGTCCACAGTATTTGTTTGAGCCTTTTATTTTCAAAAATAGAGAGAGAAAAAAAAAATATACGATTATTACTTTTAGTTGAAATTCACTTTGATGACATGTGCTACCTATCCCATATCCTATAAAAGAATCGGAGCAAAAAAAAAAAAAAATTGTTTTTGTAGTTGCCTTTTTTTCTCTTTTTTTTTTCTATTACTGGTGTTTTGTTTTTTTTTTTTTTTCAGTTTGAAAAGTAATCATTGTTAAAAAATTATCCAAAGGTTTTTAGTGCATTTATTCGAAAATTATTTTTTTTTTGTTATAAATTAATTGAGTCATTTTTTAAATTCATCACTTTTGAACATTTGATGAGTTTATGTTTTATTATTTGAGAATCTTTTAGCAAAGAAAATAAATAAATATTGTTTTACAGAATGGGTATTGCAGGTTCATGTCCTAATTAGTTTTTAGAAAAAAAATGTCTAGTTTCTTTTAAAATAAATAAAAAATTTTAATTTATATTTATAACTCACAACATATCAACAGTACAACATAATAAATTCAAATCTTAGTATAATTTTTTTTAAAGAATTGACTTTTGAACTTTTCCAAAGTCATTTTATAAATTAAATAACTTTAATAAAGTTTAATAAATTAAAAATCTGTTCAATATTACAAAAAAAAAAAAATGTTATACAATTCTATCAAATGCAATTCGAATTAAACAAAATACTCAAAAGAACTCATATAGATAGACACTATCAAAATACTATGAACAAATATTTATATCAAACGAATATAATAAAAAAAAAAAAAAAAAATTAAAACTTTATATAATATACACAAACATATTATATACATTATAACATTCATACTTAAATATATAGGTACTTATATGTACGTACATGTACTTTTGTCCACTCTATTAAGCTACTGATTTAGTTGGTTACTGGTTGGGTAATATTTAGGGTAACAGAAGGTATATAATAATAATAAAAATAATATAATAATAAAAAAAAATTAACCAACAAAGCAAATAAACAAACATACAAACAAATAGATAAATATTGAAAGGAACGAAACCGAACAGATAAATGAATGCGAGAAAAATCATTTTCTATACATTTTTAACTAAATTATAATCTATAGATAAATATATGTATATAAATATAACGGTGTATTGATAAAAATGTATAAAGTATAATAATATGTAAACGGGGAAAATTTTTAAACAAGTAACAAAATGTATATAAGTTTAGATATTATATTATATGTATATAGATGTATTTTAGTTTTTTGATGGAAATTCAATCAGGGTAGAAATAATAATATGAATATATATAGTATATATATGTATATGGAAAATATTTGGAGTTTGAGGGAAAAATGTGATTCAGTTTGAATTTTTAAGTTTTTCATTTTACGTTCGTTGTTTTTATTTTTATTTGTTTTTAATTTTTATTGATGATAAATGTGTCCTAGCAGATACCCTTTCATTTATTTAGTGTATATTCTATAATACAAAATAAGAACTGTTTTTTTTTTTTTTTGTTTTGTTTTGTACAATAATAATCCTTTATTTTCTATCTTTTTCTATTATTTTTGTTTCTTTTTTTTCTTTTCTTTTTTTTTTAAATATATACAAATAGCTTGTAATAAAAATAATATGTATATGTATATGTATGTATATTTAAATTTATATATATCTATGTATATAAAATTAATAGAATAAAATCTATAGATACATTATTAATAACATTTGTATATTATGTTTGATTGAATGTAAGTTTGTAGACCAGAACTATATTGATTGAGTTTATATTAGAAACAAAAAAAAAAAACAAAAAAAAAACAAAAAAAAAATAAAAAAAAAAAAATAAAAATTGAAATACAACTCAAATTGAGAAAATAAAGTTTCGTCATATTTTAATAATGGTTACTACTTTAATATTGAACAATTTTCATTTTATTTTAATATATATATATATATATGTGTATGTATACTATGTACATATGTATCTTTATGAATATGTGTTATTAGAAGTAAGACAATATCCTGAAAAATTTTTAACTTAAAAATACAAAATCTTGAAAAATTTTAAAAGTATATTATACGAGTAGTAAATATTTATGTAGAAAAGTGTAGAAAGTCTTTAAGTCAATTTTAAGCTTTTAATAAATCGTGTTTTTCGATTGAAACAAAAACTTTAATCTTTTCTATTAAAACAGAACAAAATTCAACTCAAGTTTAGCATCAGTTTTTCAAGAAAAAAAATGTTTGAAAAAAATTTCAGTATGAAATTACTGTTATTGGTTATCCTGATTTTTCTTTATGTCATATTTGTTATAAACTGAATAATAGAATCAAAGCGGGTATCAGTATATAGAAACATATATACGAATATGTATGTTTGTTTATGGTATTACGTTGTTATATAGCAAAATATGTTAAATTTTTAAAGTCATACATGAAATATAGGCTTCGTTGATTCAGTGTTATCTAAAACAGAATAGTGAAACAGTAGAAAATGAAACATGAAACGAAGTAAGTCAAACCAAACGGTAACTAAGTATCAATTTCTTAATTAATCTGTGATTAATCTTTTAGGCAAAAATCTTCCGAGAAAAGAAAGTATTTAGAAAAAAAGATGAAAAATCTGTGTAAATATATTTCTTTCATCAAAATAATAAAAAATATAAAATGTGTTTTGTGCACCCTATATTGGCTTTCTAAGAAAACTTTCAATACATACATTAAATAAAAGTTTAAACTTTAAGTCTAATAAAAAACGCAATTTCCATCAGAGTATATTCAGCATAATTTAATTTATATTTTTGAAAAATTTTCGAAAAATTTTCTTTTTAAGATTTCAAGTTTTTTATATTTTTTTTATAGTGAACCCTTTTTCCAACTTTGTTCATATGTTATTAAATTGATACATATACAAAAAAAAAAAAAAAAAATAACAAACGAACACATTAAAAATATAATAAGTCCTTCTAAGGTACAACAATAAAAATAAAAAACATAAAAAAAAATAAAATAAAAAAAACATAAATATTAAAAAAAACGTCTTTGAACATATATTGGATATAATAATAATTTCTATGTCCTTTTTTTTTTTATTTCCAATTTATTTATTCTTATTTTTATTTTTTTATTTTTTTTTTTTTCCCTATTTTCATTTTGATGTGTTACTTGCTTTTGACTTAACGTCAATTAAAATGATGATCCGAATTTAAAAAAAAAAAAAAAATAAAAAAAATCATTAAAAAAAAAGATATAATAAAAAAAAAAAAAAACGCGTTTTTTTTAAATAAAATTATATTAAAATATTCAGAATTTTCATATTAATACATTTATATTAAATTTTTTATAATTAAATTCAATTAAAAATTAAAGTGTTCATTAAAATTTAACATCTTTGCCCCAGTTTATAAAATATGTATATTTACATTCAAATATATATATATGAATGTTTAATCGTTGTTGTTTTCATATTATCTTATCGTTAAAACAAATTATTATATAAAAATTACATTACAGATATTTTGTAATATTTTTTAATAGTTTTTAGTTCACACAGAAAATTTATCTTAACAACAAAATAAATAGTTGTAAAATAAGGTAAAAAAAAAACAAAACAATACAAAAATAAATAAAAATTTTTAAGTAAAAAGTTAACTTTAAAAGAATGTATAAAATTAAATTTAAAATTTATAAATTTTTTTCAGAAACTTTAAATTTATATAAAAGAAATATTTTAATTTAACCAAAAATTTTCTTTTTACAAAAATTATATCTTTAAGATACAAAATGTATGAAATTTAACAGGTTCAATAATATATAATTTAATAAAGAATAAAAAAAAAAAAAAAAAACACCTAACAAAAATATTATAATTTTATATATTATATATATATATATATATATACATATTAGTCGTTAAATTTATTGTTATTTTTCTTGCTCTTGTTGTTGTTGTTTTGAATTGAATGGAGTACCTATATATAAAAACCGTAATTATTGACTTAAAATTACGTTTATCTTATCTTAAGTTTTATTTTATTTTTGTTTTGTGATATTTCAAATAATTGTTTAAATAAAAAGATAAGATAAGAAATTATTTTTTTTTTTGTTTTTTTTTTTTTTTTAAATATATATATGTACATATGATGGGTACGTTACTTATAATATATTTTTTTTTAGTTTTTATTAATTCAGATTTTTTTTTTTTTATAATTCGTTGACGATTTTTTCTTGTGAAACTAAAATATAAAAATAATCTAAATACAGACAAAAGATTTTTTTTTTAGTTGTAAAGTAGTGAAGCGTCAATTCACAACGCAAAAAAAAATTTTTTTTTTTTTTTTTTGATTTTACTGATCTTTCCACTTAAATTTATTTATTTTTTTTTGAAATATTAATGAATATTAATAAAATAAAAATTTCAAAATAATATAATTTATTAATTTAATTTTAAAAATTTTACAAAAAACAAATCAACGCTATAAATTTGTGCAAAATATTTTAAAATTTAGTAAAATAAAGAAAAATTAAATTAACAAATGTACATACACATATGTACCTAAATTAAATATAAAAAAAAAAAAAACAAAATTAATATAAATTTAATAATATATTAAAGATAAATATTAACAATTAAATAAGTAAGAAATTAATAAATGTTATATTCAAAAATTAAATAAAATAATATTATTTAAAATTAAATTAATTAAAAAAACATAAATATGTATAATAAAATAAAAAAATAAAAAAAATTGGTGACAATCATGTATATATGTATGTATACATTTATATATTTATACATTTAATTGTATATATAATATTGTAGAAAATTATCTGTCAAAATACTATTAATTTCATAGGAATTATTGGTTATGTTTGTTTGTATGAAAAGTGATATAAAAAAATATATTGACAATTAATAAATATTAATAAAAATTTAAATACATTGACATTTTTATACTATGAGAATCTTTAAGTGAACATTTTTGTATATATATTATATATTTACTAATTAATTTATTAATTTCTTTATAATTATAATTAAAGTGAAATGTGTCTAAATATATTTAGATATTTTTTTTTTGACAATTATTCATTTTATTTTTATTTATTCAATTTTAGTTTTTTATTCAATTAATATTTTACATACAAGATTTGAAAAATTTTATAAATAAAAAAATGTGTTAATTGTATTAATATTATGAATTAACGTTAAAAGAAAATATTTTAATTTATTAATATAAATTTTTTAAATTTATCTAATAAAACTTTTATCCAAAATAAAAAATTTCAAAATTTTTTGTTTGGATCTCATTTTATGACTATATTTTCTTTTTTCGTTAAAAAATAAAGCAAATATAAATTATATTTAAGATATGTATTTAACAAACTTAACCTAAATTATTCGAAGATAACTTTAAGTTAACTGATACTTATAACAATACCCTTAAAACTAATGTATATATGTGTAAATATTCATATTATACGATATTACTATACTGAAATGTCCACACATTAGTTTAATACATTAGTTATTAAGTGAATCACCCACTAATCACTAATAATTTCTGTGTATTTGTTGATCATTTATTAGAACGTATATAATATCGTATTTATATATAATGTATCTTATATATTTAAGTGACTTAGGTCTATATGCTCTATAATTTTGCATGTAGTCTTTCTACAATCAATTATTGTGAAATAATATAGGGAGATAATATTCATATCGTAATTTATACTTACAAACATATCATATTTATAATTAAGTCCAATTAAAGTGACTTTTAGAACTTTATAGTCTATAATTTTTCATATATAGGCGGTGTATTATAATGAAATGATAATAATAAATGATATATAGGGATTCAGGTGCTATAAAGCCAGTTTTTTTTCAATGTTTTTCATTATTATATTCCCGATATTCATTTAAATATTAATTTTATTTATTTATTTTCTTTTTGTTTAAATTTTTTAATGAAATTTTTATTTTTTTTTTTATTAGAAAATTATATGTAATTTAAGTTAAAAATTACATGAAGAAAAATTAAAAAAATATTTTATAGCCTAGTTTATAGTAAATTAGTCATGTAAGTAATGTCAGTTGTCAAAAATGTCGTTAATTATTGAATTGCTCTGGTAACAAAGTAATAATCAAAAATTTTTAATTTATAAGTAAAAAAAAAAATGAAAATATATTTAAAAATTGTTTTAAAAATAGAAAAAAAAAAAAAAAAATTTATTTATTGTACGGAAATGAACTTTTGTATATATATATATATATGTATATATATAATATCATAAAATTACATTTATTTATACAAAAATTTTCTACATAAATATTTATTAATACCTAACCTTATTTTGACAAAAAAAAAAAATAAGAAAAAAAAATATTTATTGAAGTACAATGAATTTTTCCTTTGAACCATATATAATATATGGTTTTAACTTGTTTATTGTATACTTTTATAAGGTGCAGGATCAAAAGTCCCATGGTCAGAAGTCGCTATGGGACTTTTAACTCACTTCAATAAATTAGAAGTTCCATGGAACTTTTATCTCAGTGTTAAGGATAGAAGGGACTTCTAGCCTTTTTTCAATGGCATTTTTGTCTCACTCACTCATTCACTTTAGTCAAAATTCCCATTGAAATAGAAATTTTAATGGGAATAAAAATAGAAAATTTTCCGTATAGACAAACTATATATAGGTACATATAGGTATTAATCTTGATTTTGAATCCATCTCTGAAACCCTTCTAATTCAGAAACGCGCATATGCATACCTATATATATATCAATAGTTTGTAAAAAGCGTATAACTCTGATTTTGAGTTCAACTTTAAAATTCTTCCCAATTCAGAATATTGCATACACATATATATTTAAAAAAATTTTGGAAAATAATATGGCCTTGATTTCGTAACCAGCTCTAAAATCCCTCTAAATTAATTTATATTTATATATATTCTGGAAAAGAGGGGATTCAGAATTTATATGTGAGATTGTGAATTAGGAGAGATTTTAGAGTAGGCTATAAAATTAGAGCTTGATTTTTTCCGTTATATGTATAAATGAATTAGGATTGATTTTAGATTTGCTCACAAAATCAGGGTTATATGCCTTTTTCAGAATATGTATATATATGTATATGTGAGATTCTGAATTAGGAGGATTTTTAGAGTTGGCTACAAAATCAGGGTTATACGCTTTTTCCAGAATGTATATAAAAAATTTTAATTCTCAGTTCGCTCGAAATTCAGAATCTCAGAAATACATATACATATATTCTGGAAAAAGGAGCAAATCTGATTTCGCAACCGACTATATAAAATCCCCTCAATAGATATATATACACATATATATCTGGACTTTTTCACTATAATAAATGTATCTTATTTTATAGTGAAAAAGTCTCAATGGGACTTTTGGTTATGGAACTTTTGACCCTGCATCCTTTTATACATTTATAAATTATTCATATATATGCATATATATGAGTATGACTTATAAGATGGTTATTATTTATTTATTTAATGACTTAAAAAATTTTAAATGTAACTTCAATATTTGTAATTAGTTTTAGGCTTAATATTTAATATTGTTTTTTTTTTTAAATTTAATGTAATAATGTCAACTTTTAGTTTATTTTTTTTTTATTTTTTTTTTATTTTTTTTATTTGTAATAATTAATTTTTTGTTGAATCTTTTAAGAATAAAAATAAATAAGCAAATCTTTATGAAGTATTACATGTTAGTTATATTGACTTAAATTTACTTGAAATAATTTGGTACTAGATGAAACATGGTATTCGTATTCGAGGAAGCAAAACTTGTTTTATTCGTCTTGTTGTATAATATGTGCACTTGTATACTTGTATTATTAATGATATCTACATTTTGTAATTCTCCTTGTTTAATTTCGACCCATTTTCCCAGAAAGACTTATACAAGGTGTTCGGTTCTCAATTATCTTTCAGTAAATAGGCGATCGGAGATGGTGAGACAAACAAAAAAAAAATGCATGGATGAAGGGCTTTATTTTTATTCCTTTAGAAGTTATCGGACTTTAACTTATTTTCAGTTACAGTTTAGTTTTAATTTTATATAAAATTGGAACCAAACAAAATAGACATACAAGTAGTAAATAGAGTATTCAAGTTAGTTTCCTAGTAATAAAAATATTAACAGACATTGAGTTGGCAGAAGTTATAAGGGCGCAAAACCATTTTATAAAAACAATAATGGTATTAACCGTTATAATTATATTATAACAGTTTTTTAGCAAACATTATTTCCATTTTCTTTAACTTTCCCCTCTTTTATATAATTTTTTATTTGCCTCGAAATCCTCGTTCTATTTGAAGGAAGATCATTGAGAGTATGATACTCAGTACATTATTACATAATTCTATTTAGCAGGACGATATTGAGTAAAAATTATTGAGTATATTGAGTATAATTTATTAAATTTTATATTTTCATTAAAAATCGGATAAGTTAACTTTATTAATTGAGAAGAAGCTAAAATTGTCGATTGATATAATCTTTATTTGTATAAATTTATCAATTTTTTCTTCATTTCACCTGCCTTTATCTCTTTACAGGTTTACTTCTTATTTCTTAGACGAAATAACTGTAATAGAAACGTCTAATTATTTTAACCTCTGTTATCCTGTGTTTTACTCGTGTATTTTGATTAATAATAATAGTGTTTCATAACCTCATTTTAATAGTAATAGCATAAAGGATGCCTCATTTTTAGGATGCATCACTTTCTTTCACATATAACAGCATTCATTTCGGTTTATCATCCAATTTAAAATTACTCACTATAACAGAACTAAATACAATTTTCATTTAGCTCAATTCATCATATAAGACAAAATGTTGTTGAATGCTATTTCATTCAGCCTGCATTTATGCTATATATATATGATCTAAATTAAATTTAAATTATTATAAGACTAAATAAAATAGTCATCTAATCTATAGTAGTAATTTAAGTTAATCAATTGAGTAACTATTTTTAAAGAGTCTGATTTTTTATTATTTAAAAAAAAAAAAAAACTTCTGTAATTTAAGATTTGATTAAAAGTCATGATTATGATACTATCCTGTTTAATAATATTTTTTTTTTTTTCGTCCTGAAATATAGTAGTTTTAAAGTATGTTTCTTAGTCATACGTATACATATACATTTATTTAAATACCAATAACTATAATCTCAACCACTTTAATCTGACTAATTATTGCGCAATTCATAATAATTTTTTATATCATTTGAAATACAAATTTTAATTTAATTATTTTATTAGGAAAACTTTCGACTAATCGGATTTTGATAAAAATAAAAAAAAAAAAATAGTCTCATATAATTTATACAAAATATTATTTAATTAAAAAAAAAAAATTTATGTACATATGATATATATATTTTTTTTTTATAAAACCACTCATTTGGGGTGGAATGATTGCTAATATATAAATACATGTATGTATATATATATTATACATATATATTTTTTAATTAAAATGAATGTTGTATATTAATTGTAGGGTTTTGAATTTATAAGTATTTTAGTTTATTTTTGCTATTTTTAAAAAAATTTTATTGCTCTATTTATCAAAAAAAAAAAAAAAAAAAACCAAAAAAATAAATGGAGAAAGAAGACAGTATGTAAAACTAAGGGTTGTTAAAAGACGTCAATTTTCAATACGATATAATGAAAAGCATTCTAGATTTTTTTTTGTATCAAAACTTAAAAATTTTTTCTGTTAGTAAAATTTGGAAAAGGCACGTTTTAAGAAATTTGATAGAGGAACCTCGATGTAGTTAAAAAAATCGTTTCACATGTAAAAGTATCATGTTTGTACACTAATTTTTGAATTTTAAATACAGAAAAATACAAGCACTTTTTTGAAGTATACTTTTAGTTTCTATAATTTTAAGGGTTTAGTATATACGGTCGTTTTGCAATATTTTGCTTTTTCATAACGGTAAATTTAAATTTCGAATAGATTAACTACTTTGTTTTGAGTTATAAAGCTTACAAAAAGATTTTTTGATTAAGAAAATGATTTGCAGTAGAATTAGAGATATACCGTTTGAATATTTTATTAATTTTGATTTGTGTTTTAAACTTTGGCGCAGAGTATAGTTTCATAACTGACGGCACATCATAAAAAAGTACTGTCCTAAATGTAACTTTTTTTTATGAGATCTATCTAGGTCTAAAATTTCAATTATTTATTTCAAACACTTCAGATGTTTTATAGAAAAACGAATGGATAGGCAATTGGACTGACGACTGAAACTCTTAAGTAAATTTTTGAAATTTTTTTTTTAAAAATGTGCTCAAAAAATAAATTTCAAATAAAATTTATCTTATCAGGTTGAAACTTTGTGTTTTTTTTTTCTTTCTTTTTTTTTTTGTATTTAAATAAATATGAATTTTCCATGAACCTGTATTCATTCATTTTTTTTTTCTTTCTCTGTTTTATTTTCTTAAATTGTGAACATTTTAGCTGAAATTTTTTTTTTTTTTAATAAGTTATAAATTCCTGACAGTTAGTTATCTAGTTAGAAAGATATGTTTAAAAAAAAAAAATAAAATAAAAATAATTTATTATAATAGATTAGATTAGATTATGTACACATATATATTAGACTTGTTTTTAGCTCAAATTGTAGCGTTTAACACCTTCACATATTTTTAATATTTGGGGAACAAATTTTTAAAACAGATCCTTTAAACGAATTTTGAGTAAATTTTAAAAAAAAGAATTTATGATTATGTATAAATATAATTTTATAATTTCTAACATTGTTCAATCCTTTAAAAACCAAATGAAAATTTATGGATTGAAAAAATTTAAGTCTAAATGTTGTCTTAAAAAATAGTATACCCTTTTCTACCTTAAAAAAAACCCTTTCTAACTCCTCTTTTATATTTTTTTTAAATCACATAATGATTTAAATCACATAATCATGCAACCGCTCTTATCTTTTTTCGAAAGATTGAGATCTCATTAACTATAAAGTATATAAGTATTGAACATTACCATTATATGTATTACTGTTAAACAAATATATTAATTATTATATAAATATTCCATCTAATCTTAAAAATCTAATACAAGAACCAAAAAAAAAAAAAAACCTAAATTTTAATTTATCTAAAATTAATTCCAAAAAAAAAAATATGAAAGAAATATAATGCATGAATGAATTGGATTTAAATGTAATTGAATTATTAATAGTTAATTATTAAGAATAATAAAAAATAAATAAATTTTCGAATGCCTACTCAAAAAATGTAGCTATAGGTTAGTTTTTGATTTTCCTAAAAACGACAAAAAAAAAAAAAAAAACTCAAAGGAAAAATTTAAAAGTTTATTATGGGAAAATAACTAAATAAAATCAAAAGCAAAAAAAAAAAAAAATAAAATAAATAAATAAAACCCCATCACAAGTAACTCCTGTCAATTTGCATATGCCTTACACCAAATTAAAAAATATAAACCATCTCTAAAATTTTTTCAACCAAAAATAAAATACAACAATCTCTATGTATGTGTATATGCATATTTTTTGAGTTTTTCTTTTAAAGTTCAAATTTTTTTAGGCATATGTTAGTACTCATATATATATTATAAGTATGTACTCTTTAACATATGTATCAATTTACATATCAAATATATATATAAATATATTATATATATATTTAGTATATAGCTATATTTATTTGTAGGGCAAAAAAAAAAAGAAAATGTCTACTAAAAAATAAAATATAAACAAAATAGATAAAAACAAAGAGAAATAAAATGAGTATAAACATAGAAAAAAATTATAGAAAAAAAAAAATTTGAAAATATCGAAAATTTATCCAACCATATAAAGATAAAACAGAGAGGGTAAATGTGTAAACTAAATTGTTTCAGTTCATTGAATAATTTTTTTTTTTTTTTATATATATATATTTTATTCTATTCCATACCATTCCCAGGATTTTTTGTTTTGTTTTTGGGTAAATTTTGTGGTAAAACTCATTCTACTGTATTATACATCGCATATTCATACAAACGAACAAGCATACATATAAGTTTAATATAATTCGTATATATATGACATGTATATGTATATTTGTTTGGATGCGGTTAAGGGCTTTATCAAAACCTTTAAAATAATAATGTTAGATTTTTTTTTTGTTTTTTCTTTTTATCCTCTTTATTTTTGCATTTTTGTTTTTTTGTTGTTTTTCTTGGAAAAAAATTCTTTTTTCTAGGATTTTTCTTCTTCAATTTGTTTTTTTTTTTGCTTTTAATTTTTTTCTACAAATTTTTCTGTTTTATCTTTTCTGTAATATCTTCATAATTTTTTTTTTTCTTCATATTTTTCTTTTTACTTAGAAGTTTTTTCCGAACTAAACATTCAAAAAACAAAATAATCGAAAATCGTGTTACGCAAAAAAATAATAAAATAACAAAAAATTTAAAAATAAAGAAAATAACAGTAAAATAAAACCCACATATAACGGGCAACAGAAAAACATCATCATTTTCTTCAATAAAAAAAAAAACAAACAAATAAAGAAAACCAAAATCAAAAAATATAAACAATAAAATAAAAAAAACATATCATATATAAAAGATTAAAAAAAGAAGGAAAATAACCACAAATAAGAAAGAGAAAGAAAATAAAATTAAGAAAAAATATAAATAAAAATAATAAAAAAAACATTTAGAAATAAAAAAAAACATTTAGAAAAAAAAAAAAAGTGAGTGAAAAAAAATTGTTTTTTTTTTGTTTTTGTATTTTTTTATATATAACTGTAAAACAAAAATTTAAACTATAACAATATAATATTATGTTGGATATGTTGAAATTGAAATCCTTGGAATGTTTAGCTGATAAATTATCAAGATCTGATATTATTATAACACCAGCAGTATCAACATCACAACATCACCATCATCTTCATCATCATCAGCAGCAACAGCAACTAACACCAACAGGAATAGCAGCAGTAACTGGAACAATATTAACATCATCATCACCAACATCATTATCTATACAACCATCATCAACAGCATTAGTATCAATACCCTCAACATCATCAGCATTACAAACAATCGGATTAACAACAAATAATAAAATAATTCCTGGTACTGTTACTGTTTCTGGTACTCCTACTGCAGTTATCCTACAAAATTCTTATCATAAAAATCCTGTAACTTCAATTGGTGGTATTATTGTTGGTGTTGGTGGTGTTCATTATACACATTCACATCAAAGACGAATCGAACAAAAACAACAGAATTGTTCTAGTGTAACTCAATTACCACATTTAGTTAACACGATACGGTAAGTTAAGTCCTGCTTTAATGTTACTTATTCCTTTTTAATTTTATATCTATATATTTTATATATTATATCTTTAAAAACAAACAAAAAATAAACAAGAAAGAAAAAAAAATAAAAATTTTCACCAAAAACACAAAAAAAGAAAAAAAAAATCAAATTATTTCATTTTTTATCCTGATCCTGATGATGGTTTTTCCATTGGTAGGCACAATCATATAATAAAGATAGAATTTCAAAAAAAAAAAAAACAGTTTTTATTTTTTTTTTTAAAGAAATTATCTAAAGATACAATATAAATATAGGGTTATAAAACACATAATATCTAATATGTACTCATATAATCAATTTAATATTAATAGAAATTCTGTTATCCTTTTGGTTTTATCTTTAAATGTTTATATATTAATATAATTTGTGAATACAATGTAATTTAATTTATGATGTACAGTTACCCTTACATTTAGAAAATTGCATAATTAATAGTTTTACCTACTAAGCTATAATCCTTTTTCTGAATTTTCTTTCGATTCTTATTATAAGGAGTGGGCATTGGCATTCAGTAAATCATTTATATTATACATATTTGACTAAGCTTTAATTTCTGCAATCATTAGTTCCACGAAGCCGTTTATTTTACTGGGATCTAGATGAACGGTCCTTTATTCATTTTTATATATATATATTTTTTTTTCGATTGTTTCATATTTAAAAAAATTTAAATTTAATGCCCCATCGTCATTTTAATAACATTTTATACGTTAAAGTGCAATAATTGCATTTGTTTTTGTTGCTTTCAGTTGCTTTTGGTACTGGACATTGATTACCATTCGTTAGAGTTACTTAAGCTACGAGATGCAAAATGAACAAGTGATAGTGGAAAATAAAAATATGAGGAAATGATTTTCGCATATTAAACTATAATTTCGGACATTTAAAACTGAATCCCAATTACACTTCTGTGTAACTCATTTAAATTTCTTATATATAATTTTTTTTATTTGGGAATACGATTTTCAATGAACGTCACTGTATTTAAAGTAAAATTATTTGTTTTAAATGAAATTTATATCGTTATAAATATTTTAAATTAAATGTGCATACATATATTTTAATGTATTTACTATATATGTATTTTATATTATGTTTATTATGACATATATACAAATAAAATGTGAAAATTCATATATATATGTTTATTATGTATTTATGTATAGTTTGTTTTAATATATAATTTATAATAAAAAACAAGAAATTAATAATATATAAATGATAAACAGAATGGTGTGTTAATGTATCTTTTGATGTAATTTATAAGATTGATTACATAAGGAATTAATTACTTTACTGTTTATTCTTTCTGATCTGTATATTTTATACAGAAAATGAAAGGATGAAATTTCATTTCCTGTTTTAGATTTTTTTTTTTTTTTTTTTCTTTGGTTTTAATCCAAATGAATAAAGAAAATTAGAAATCGGGTAAAGATTTTCTTATGTTATATATCAGATATATTTTTATTTTATTAATTCGTATACTCACTTTTTATGATGTGTTTTTTGAAGTCTTTCAAATATTATATAAATTAAAATTATTGAGTACTAAATAATTGGATAGGGTAAAATTACTATAATTAGACTTTATATACATTAATTAATTAGAAGAAAAAACATTTTTTTTGCTACATTTAAATGAAAATTAAAGTTTTAATTGAATTGTTTTAAAAAAAGATATTTCTTTGTTGATTTAAAGTTTTATTGAAAATAGCATAAAACTTTTAATATATTGAATTAAAAGATATAAAACTTTTTTCCTTTAAAATTTTGTTGCATATGCCATATTTTGCAGTAAACAGGGTGATTTTTTTTCGGTCTTGAATATTTATAAAGTGTATTTGGGGCTGCAAAATCAAGAAAAAATTGTTCCGCAGGGAGGGGTTTCTATTTTAACTTTTTATTTAATTTTCGCTTATTTCAACAACTATGCAACAACTTAATAAGTTTGAAAAACCATCATTTCAGCTTTCCATAGAATTTCTTTCCATATTTCAGTTACTTTTCCTTTAAAAATTATGAGCATTTAAATGAAAAAATATGCAAAGTTTTTTGGAGATTTTCAAGCCACTCTTTGTATTATTTTACAAGAAATGATTCTTCTATTTAGGTCTAATGGGGCTAAAAAATAAAAAAAAAAATAAAAAATTGTGTCGGTTCTGAGCACTTTCTACAAAATTTATACCAACTTCTTGAAAGCTTATCTAGATATAATTATGAAAAATATCATAGCTGAATGCCGATTGGATATTAGATCAAAAGTTTTCATTAATTTTAAAAATAGTCTATGATTCCATTCAAAGGGAAAAATTCTATCTATAGTTCTAAGCCATTGAGGTATGTCGATAAACCTAGTTAAATTCTAATTAAAGCTGCTATACAAAACATAAACACAATGGCAAAATCTAAAATGATTTAACAAATTCTTTTCACATTGACATAAAAGTATCATTTATCTTTCATCAGCGACATGAGGTTCTTTTATTTGAATTTTTTATAAGATTTATTAAGCTTGTATTAAATCTTCTTCCATTTTTGACATTAAATATTCAAATATATAAAATAACTTAATTCGTTTCTTAATTTTTCTTTAAATAAATTAAAAATTTAAATTAGACTTTAAAAATTATCATGAAATGTCACGAAAATAGTCATCTTTTATAACTTTAAGAAAAAGAAATTTTTAAAATTTTTAAAATTTAATTATGACGAGTACTGGTAATTTACTGGAAGTTAGGTGTCACAGACCTATTAATACTCGTATTTACACAAATGTTGATTTGTATTGTAGATATTATATTTTTGCATAATCGAAGGTTGAATAGTAATGGTTCTAAATATTCACGTACATAACATCTCTTCTTTTTTATTGATTAAATCGAGATTAAGTATATAAATTGTATTTATAAGGGATTGCAAATAATGAAAAAAAAAAAAAATTTCTTACTTTTCAAATAATCATTAACGTTTAGAAATTTAAGGAGTTTAAATTTTAATAAGCATCGTAGACTATATTAAAATCTATCATCATTATGTTATCAAATTCAGTTTCTTATTGAATATAAACGTTAATTTTGTTTTCACCACATGAAAATTAAGTTGGTTGGATGGATTTAAAGATTGGTTGAAAGATTTAAGAAAAAAAAAAAAAAACTAATTCTTTTTAAAAAGCCTGAAAAAAAAATGATCAAAAAGCTTAGCTAAAATAAATTTATCAATAAAATTCACTCATATAACCAACATATTTTCAAACATTCCATTAGTTTAGAAAATTTTTTTTGCATATGACAAGCCAAAACAACTGAATTTTTGATATCTTTTACAAAAAAAAAAGAATTCACCAGATCGAGTTGACATTTCCTTTAGCCAATTTAAAATAAAAACCAAAAAAAAAAATAAAATTTTTAAAATGAATGAAATTTATTTTTGTTTTTTGGAAGCTATTAATCTAGAGCTATCATTAAATGTGATATACAGTGACTTATAAAATTGTTACAAAAACTTCATTTTTTTTTAATAAATATTTATTTGTTTTTCGATATCATTAATCGCCTACATTCAATTTTATTTTATTTTTTTTCATCCATTTTAAATTTTGGCTAAAGTCTAAAGTTCTTAAGTAAACCGTCTTAACTATTTGTTAGTCTTTTCTTAAGCTTAAAAATGTAGTTAACAAATTCTTTTATTTTTTATGCGTATGTCAGTTCAGCTTTTATTTTTTGATTAAAGTGAGGGCAGGAGAAAAATATAAAGAGTCTGCAGAGAAAATATTATTTATTATTATAAATGCTTATAAAGGTTGAGATCCAATTTCATCTTATAAGATAATGCATTTTTTGACAGTAAATTTGACGTTTCTAACAAGAATTGACGTTTTACATTAATTAAGTTTAAAATATCTTAATTTCTTTATATTTTAAAAAATAGTAAAGAACGGTGTGATATAAGTTCAAAACAACCAGAAGAATATTAAAATTAATTTTGCTATTAAAAACTCGACTGCAATCTCAAAAACTAGTTAGAAGTATATAAATAAAAAAAACATACAAGCTTTTTACAATATTAAAAAGAGGGATTGCCTAAAAAGTGAAAGAAAATCTTAGCCGGGGGCTTATTTTAATTATTTGTTAAATAATTATTTTTTATTAGTTTTAAGACGGACACTTTTTGTCATTTATTTTATAAAACCAAACTGATTAGTTTTAAATCTTTTCAAATTTTAAGAAAAATTTTTTCTAAATTTGATTACTTCATGCTGTTTTTATAAAGCTGCACATTTTTATATAGCCCTACTATAATCTTAAATGAGTAAATAATTTTAAAGAGTTTGGGAATTGTGTTGGATTTATTGTATTCAAATTATTGAGTAAATAGATCTTTCGGGGTAGTTGAAGTATATAGAGTCACAGTAAATACAATAAAATTTAATTTACAAATTTTTTCCAATCACTGTACTTAAAGTATAGTTTTCTGTAGTACTAAACTAGTATATACTAACCAATATAAAATTTTCTTATCAATTTTTCGCGTGTCCTCCGGATTTTATTTAATTTTTTTTTTTGTATGAGTTCAACATACATATAATTATATATATATATATATAGATAAACAGAAAAGAAACAAACATGATTATACAACCATACATTATCCTTTATACCTTTGAACTTGTATAACGTTAAAGGATGTTATGTTTTGATGTTGATTGTTTTGTTTTTAGACAACAAAAATCATATAAATTTTACACATTTTAATTTTTTTTTTTTTTTTAGTTTTTCCTGGTTTTTTCAATGTTAGGTTTATTTTTTATTTATTTATTTCTTGTTTTTTTTTTGTTTTTTTCGGGACTGTAAACAATTTTTTTACACCATAAAGAATTTACAGAGTAGCAAAAAAAAAAAAATAAGAAATACAACAAAACTTATTGTTACATCACTATAGAGAAAAGAAATAAACACGGTAAAAAATAAAAAAAAAAAAAAAAAAACATTAAAAAAATTTTTATTTTTTTTTATTTTTTAAACTTGGACAGCCTGATGTAGATTGATGTTTGTTTTTTTCTACAGGTGATTTAAATAGCATCATCATAGTAACACCAAACATCGCTACTCGATTGTTGGCTATATATGCAATATACACTATCTGTGAAAAAAAGTAATTTATTTTTATTGTTTTGTTTTTGTTCCTTTGTTTTTTTTTTTTTTTGGTTTATTTTGTTGTTGTTCAGTCTCCAATTCTCTGATATTCTGAATAGTTTCAATATAGGTAAAAAAAATGATACTATTTAGTGTAACGGTTTTAAAAATAAAAAAAAATTATAACTGATTGGTTTGGGGTTTGATAGTATTATCCTCTATTGTAGATTGCTCATATTCAGTTAACATTTTTATAAGGATTAAAACTGATGTAGGTCTTACTATGAAAATATTGAGGTGACAAAACATATTGTCAAGGGTCATTTATCATATACACATACCTAACATATTATATTATTTGCTACTAAAACATAAATACTATGTACTACAAAAATTCAGATAAAAAAAAAATATATGAAGGCTTATGTTTTCAAAAACATAAAATAAATTTAACAAAAATAAAACACGGAAATTGAAAATGTTCTCCTATTGATTTTCTCGCAAAACTAACTAAGAAACCATTTTTGTTTGAATATTCCTCGATTTTATTTCCGTTCTATTTTTTATCCTTCCCTTTTACTCCCTTATGGAGCGTAGAGCTTCTTTATAACCTCTACATCTCATTCTGTTATTGGCCAGCTGTTTTAGTTCTGATCAAGTTTTACCACTCTTTAGTATGGCCAGAATTTTCTGCAGACAGACCTTAAGCATTTGTTTATATAAATACCTGGGTTTTATTAATATTTTTATGGTTTACGTGCCAGATTCACTACAATATAGTAATTATATGAATGTGTGAGCGTGTGAAGACTTATACTGATATTAACTGTTCTACAGTTATTTTATAAACAGACGGCACATTACACATTTAAAAACAGACATTTACCTATAAATATCTAACTAATACACCGATTTTCAATCGTCTAGCCGATATGGGTTAAAAAATTCCAAGTCTGTTAATAGAGTCAACTCCACTGTCAAAGAGCAACACTGATACAAAATTTTAAGATAATGGGTCAAACCATTTTTATTTTAGAACGAAAAGTTTAAATATTTGCACCACAGCGCAAACTTGTTCCGTTAGAACAAAATTATTAGTCCAGAAATACTTTCCGTACCTAAAAACCTTTATATACAAATTTACATGATGATCGGCTGAGCAGTTAAAGATTCTATAAAACAAAAACAGACAAACAAACAGATAAACATTCGTTTTTATATATATAGATTAAGAAAATACAACATTATATGTAGGTTCAAAAAGGCTTTTTAAAATGTTAGGATCAATTTAATTTTCGTACGTATACTTTGGTACGTTTAGAATGCTTTTCTAATAGGATTTATGAAAAGAAAATAAAAAACAAAAAAGCAAACGAAGGAAAAAGATAAAAAGAAATAAATTTAAAAAACTTAAAATGGCGTTTTTTTCCGCGAAAATTTAAACAACAAAAAATTAATGTTTCAAAATTCGATAATCTGTTTTTTTTTTGTATTTTCTCTGTATATCTATTTTGTACATATTTTTGAAATTTATTTGATTTATTTTATTAATTCAATAAAAAGAAAAAAATTAAAAAACAAATATTTCAAATCAATAACGATTTTTTATTCAAAAAAAAAAAAAAAAACCAATCTTTTTTTTAAAAATGAAAATAAATTGTTATAAATGATTCATGAAAACAATTTAAACTCAATTGAAAAATAAAAAATTAAATTGAATTGAATTTAAAATGACAAAAAATTTATTTTAAGTGCCATAATTGCCCATATATTTGTTCTGAAGGTCCTTTAAACATTAAATTAAAAAAAAAAAAAATTGGGTATTAAAAAATGAGTAAAATTTTCATTTTCAATTATGACTTTTGACAGCAGCTGAACACCTTTAAATCAAATAATAAACATTAATACTATATAGAAGGACTAAAAAATTTAAACCATTTTAATTTGTTTTTAAGTTTTTTTTTTTTTTTTAAATTCATATGGCATACACATACTATGTATGTATATAATATGACATAAATATAAAAAATGTATATAAATAACTATTATATTGTAGTTGTCAAAATTTCTACAGTTTTTCTAATAAATTCTTGTCAAAATAATATTTGTAGAAGATTCTTATATTAAAAATCTTTTAATATTTTTATTACAAAAAAATACTTTAATTTTTAAAAATTTCCAACTTGTAATAAATTTAAATATTGCTTAAATTTAAAAAATATATATATAAATCTGATTTATTTTGCAGCCATTTAAAGCATATAAAATGTTGCTTGACATTAAGAGAAAAAAATATGTATCGGAAACATTTTCACATTTTTGTCATCCAAAAAGTATGCAATTATAAAAAAGTACTTTTGAATATGTAGTTCTTTCTGATTTTCTTTTTCTCGCATTCGTAATAGTCTCAGTAGCCGAGAGCAATATTAAACTTACTTAAACTTTTTATGTAATATTAGAAAGCTAAATAAATAAATAAATAAATTTTTGATTTGGGGAAAATTAATTTTTTAATAAATAATTGAGTCTTAACAAAATCTTCTTGCTTAAAAATAAATAATTTATATAAACAATACAAATGTGAATATATAAATTAATATTAGTATTCGACCTAATATTAAAATTCAATATATAATGCCTTTTATAGCTAATGATTTAGCAATATGCATTGCATTGTCCTATTTGATTTGTAATATTAATATTACATAAAAAATTTTTTTTGTTTTTTTTATAGCATTTATTTCTCTGCCACATAAATGTGGACAGGAAATTACACAGCCTTTCCTGTTCAGGCATGGCTGTAAATGTCGTAATAGGAAATAACTCTTACGACGTGTGTGGGATTCGAACCCACACTCCCTCGGTATTTACAGCGTATTTTGTACGCTCTTAGCCACTAGGTCTCTGAGGCCCCATTACTAAATATTTACTTTGATTGTTTTTAATGTTCAACATATGTTTAAAAATGTATAATTAAATATGTTTTAACAATATTTTTACAGAATTTTTTCTTCGAAACAAAAGTCTTATTCACATAGTCTGAAAAAAATAAAATTTCAGTTAAATAGTAAAAAAAAAACAATTTTTCAAAGGACATAAATACAAAAAACACCAGTATAAATGTTTCTAGTCCAATAAATTTCGTCTAGACAATGAAATTAATTTTAGATTTATTAACCATGATACTAATAATATTCAAATACATTTTTTTTTTCTAATTTTATTTTCAATTCATTTACATTCCCATTAATTTTTTTTAACATGTAATACTTTCATGACTCTTTAATAAAAGAAGCATTACAAATAAAACATTACCTCTTATCCTTGAAAGCTTAATATTTATTATTAATGAAAAGAATGAAATCAAATAAAGCTAAAAATATATTTTAGCTAAATTTTGCGAATATTTTAAAATTTAATTGAAACAACATACTTTAGAGATTTTTCTAATATTTTAAGATGTAACAGACGTTGATTGTTAAAAGAAAAAACAAAACAAAATTCATAATCCTTTTGGAAATGATTAAAACATTACATACATGTACTGTTTACTGTTTAAATATTTGCAGATGAATATAAACATATACTCATTCACTTTTGATTTATTTTCATTCAAAATTTCCATCTAATGAGATTTTAATTTTCTCACCTTCTAAAAAAAAAAAAAACAAAAACAAAAAAAATGACATTAATCCAATCCAAAATTAATTTTACTAAAATTCTAATTTAAAATAAAACGTATCATATTACCAAAAAAAAAATACATATAGGGAAAAATCTATATAGATTATTACACTTACAATCAATTTTCCACGTATCTGCTATTTAAAGTGAATTTCTTTTCACCTTGACAAACATTATTTTCTATAACTATTTACCATTTTTAATAATGCCATCAAGAATCCGTATCATGTGCTAACAATTCAATTTTATTTGTTGAACGCGTTACACATTTAGATACTATTTGAACGTATGTATATTGAATATATACAAAAGATACAACATATCTAATTTTAATTTCAGATTTCCAAAAATTAAATTTCACTTTTCTTAATATTTTGTCTACGTTTGTTTTTTTTTTTATTTTTTTCATTTTGTTTCCCTAAAAATAAAAAAGTAATTTTCTTTCTCATTTTCTTTATATATTTTAATTTTTGTTTTTTTAATATTATATTTTTTTCTATTTCTATCTCTTTCTACAATGTTGTCATCTTCATTATTGGTTGTGTCGTCCTCATCGTCTATACAAAAACAAAAAAACAAAACAAAACAAAAGAGCAATGAAAACAAATAATGGGACAAATGTTGTCATCCTCAACAATAACAACAACAACCAGAACAGCATTAATAATAACACTAACAATACCAATAATATTGAAAATGTTGCAGACGTTGCTATAATTTCTCCTGCCAATCCAACTAATGTTGTTACAAACAATCTTAAAATTGAAGATGTATCAGGAGATGTAAATAGTACAAATGATAATGATACCAACAATAATAACAGTTATAATAACTGTAAAATAGAAAATTATACAATGGTTGCTACTGTTATTGGTGATGGTGGCGGTGAGAAACATGAAGAACACGTTGATGATGATGATTATAATATGGAACAGAATGAATTGAATAATGATGAACAAAATAAAGATCAACCAGATCCAGATCATATTAAAATGTTTGTTGGACAAATACCAAAAACATTAGATGAAATTCAATTGAAAGGGATGTTTGAAGGTTTTGGTCGTATATATGCAATTAATGTTTTAAGGGATAAGATAACAGGTGTTAGTAAAGGTAAGTAAATATAAAAAAAATTATACTTTTTATTTTATTATAATCTTTTTTTACCTGTTTTTTTTTTATTGTATAAAAATAACTTTAACATTGAAAACAAAAAAAAAAAAAATTTAAAATTTCAATTTGATTTAGTTTAAACAAGAGAGCATTAAAATAGCACCATCTATATAGTTTTTGTTGTTTTATGTAATTAGCAAACAGATTATCACTTTAATCTGTTTGCTTTTAATTATCACTTAAAATAGAATTAAGAAATTAGTATGCAAAAAAGGATTTAATGTTAATTCTTTTTTTTTTTTTTTTTCTATTTATTTAATTTTTAAATTCAAAATAATATTAATGATAATTTTTAACATTTTGGAAATTTTTTATATATTTATATATATAAATTTAAATTTTTAAATCTAAATTTTTATATATAGATACGTTATATTATTATGCTAATAATGGATAAAATAAATAAATAAAACGTATATAATATATTATATATATTATATACAAAACATTATTAACTATATAGAAAATTATTCTATATAGTTAATAATGTTTTGTTTATAAGTTGGATATGATTAAATCCTTTTAATGTAATATTTATTCTATCCTTAAAAATTTTTATAATATAGGTGATAATATAAATATAAAGGATACAACTAACAACAATTAAATAGATACAATGTAACATTCGTTTTACATGTAGGTTGTAGTTTAGAAATATCCGCGGTTTTATAAATCACATTATTTCAAGTCCATAAATTATTAAGTATATAGTTTTTAAGAAATATGACTATTTTTTTAAATTATAGTTATAAAAGATTCTCTGTCAATTAATTTTTTATTTTGTTTTAAAGATTTAGAGAAAAATTTAACGGAAAAAAATTGAATACATAACACAAAATTTTCATAACTAAAAAAATATAATGACATTCAATAACTTCTAATTCCATATCTTTGGAATAAATCTCAGGTTCTCGGCTATTTTGGGAAATTTTTTAAAAATTTAAAAAATATATAGAAAAAAAAAGTAGAAATATCAAAAAACAAGGTAGAATGTAAACCAACGCACACTTTTAAAAACGCACATTTCCAAAACTCAATATAAACTGTTTAGGATGGATTGTGACTTGTACAAAAATTTGAAAATTTCATGTAGGTAATAAGAAAAAACGTGAAGATAGGACATTTTTGAAATTTTGAGGGGCCGTAAGTCCGAAATTCTTTATAACTAAGAAAAACCGTTACCACATGTAAAATATATTACTGTAGCTTTAATTTTTATATCTTGCAGAAGTAAAATGTGCATAGGTTCCTAAGTTACAGGTGTTTAAAAATAGCAAATTTTCAATTTTTAAGCCCTAATAGCTCATAAACAGGGGGTGGTTCAAAAAAATTTTCTGAGCAAACTTATACTAATTCTAAAAGTTCTTTCTTGCCTCAAAATTTAAAGCCTCTATCTAAAAGCGTGCCGGAGTTATAAAAGTAGAAAAATCATGCAAAATTTGGTTTTCACATAACGGTAAATTTAAATACTAAATTTAAAAAAATTGTATAATTTTAATATTAATTTACAAAGCTAAAAAAAATACCTGTCGAATGACGTTTTCATATTGAAAAACTCTTAAGCAGAACATAAGATATATGCATTTAGAAATAGGGCTTTTTCAACGTTTAAGGGGCTATAATGGTAAAGTGATCCGTAATGGGCGGGGCTACATGAAAAAGTTGTTCCACAAAATAATTTTTTTTATGAGACCTACCCATGGTTAAAATTTTTTTTCTCTATCTTTAACGGTGTAGAAGTTTTGTAAACAGACGGACAGACGGACGGACAGAGTGAAACTAATAAGTACATTTTATCAAAATTTTTTTGGAAATGTGCTAAAAATATATATTTAATTTATTTTTTTAAATTATAAATTAAATATAAAAATATAAGGATGTAAAAGAACACTGCGTCATCAGTCCAAAAAGAAATTTATATAGCTATATGTTATTTCAATATTAAAATGTGAAATTCGATTAATATAATTAATCAAAAATTAATGAACACTACCAAACACAGAACCTGGTACAGAGTAGCGGTAACAACCGAATTTTAATTTAAAAACAATGGTTTTTTAATGGGTATGGCACACAGAGTATGGCAGCGGCAAAGACGCATTTCTAATATTCTGCCCTCTATTATGTTTGTCGAATTAAATAAACTGCTGCTGTTGTCTGCCCTATGCTCTCTCCGAGATTCTATTTTAACCATTAGATTAAAAAATGCTATACATAGTATTATCAGATAGGAGGAAAAAATGAAATAAATTTAAAAATTTAATTTTTATTGGCAATAGTAAAAATTTTCTTGAAAATGAAAATGTTCTTCCATAATTAAAAAAAAATTTTTTTTATAAAAATAATTTTACAAGATGAAAACAAAAAAAAAAAAAAAACAATTTAAATTTAAGTTTTAACAATGACTAATCGAATATTTTGACATTCATTTACAAAGTAAAGTTAGACGCCAAAGAAAATCATGCGGAATGAAGTTAAAAGTTATAAAGAATAGTCTAAAAAATTTGGGGTTAAAAAAAACAATAAAAAAAATAAGAATAAAAAATACCATTCAGATTAAACAGATTATTCTGAGCAGAAATAAGAATCACTATAACAGATCATTATGATTAAATTAATTGATCTGAGCCAAAATAAGTAACACGCGTTATAAAAGGATAATATTGGTCCATTAATATAAAAAAAGAAAACTTGTTCTAGAATGTAGATTTAATAAAATTAAAAAAAGATATAATTTATTATCCAGATACGATACACTTGCAAACTTTCATTTAGCAACTGAACATTTGATCAGTGATTCAGTGGACATTTCGCAAAAAAGACACTGGAACAAAAAGACATTTAGTAAAACAGATACTTAACAAAAATACATTTAGAAAAATGAACATTTTAGCAAAAGAGATTTGGAAAAATAGGCACTTAACATTTGGACAGTTGGACATTTGGCAACTTTTATTTTTATATGGACACTCAGCGCTAAGATCCAACATAAATAAAAGATGCCTAAAGCCCTAATTTTAAAGTAATTAAAACTAATAAAACTAAATTTTTTTTCAAAAATGAATTTTACGTTTTCGATATTTATTATTTTGACACAGATTGTTAAAGTTGTGCTAAATGTCTTTTTGTTCAGTATTTTTTTTTTTTGCGAAATATTTACTGATCAAATGTCCAGTTGTCAAGTAAAAGTTGCCAATTGACTGGTTCCTTTATTATGCAAATACGTTAGTTCTCGGTAAAATTCGAGATTAAAATTGAAGAAATGTCTATTCTTAGTGTTAAACTCCCTTATCATCATCATTTGTATTTTACTAAATTTAATGATTTCGCTATAAAATAAAAAAAACAAGTCTGTAACACAATCTGAAGCAAACGGAATGTACATTTTACAACTTTTAATATTTATTTGATTTAAACAATCTTCCAAAGTAGCAAAATTTAAATTTCCAGAACTTGATGTCTATTAAGTTTAGAAAAATATCATATTATTGAAATGATTAGTATTTAACGAATCTAATAAATTTTTAAATTTAGAAAAGAAATCTAAAGAATTGGTGATATCCCAATCAATCATGGATTTTTTTTTTAATTTTTGTTATAGATTTTTGTAAACTGTGTTAAATTTTTCATAAAATTTGTTATTAATTTCTGTTCTATTTTTAAGTGTTTATTCAATTTGTTTTACTTATACTATATGTATGTTATTGTTGAAGCACAAAATTCATTGACAATCAATAATATCATTATTTGATAATAAAGGTTAAGTAACAATATATAGCAATTCTAAATATATGATAATATATATAGAAGCAGGGTTCATATAGCAGTTTCCATAATAATTTTTAAAAACTCTACATACGAAATAAAATTTGATAATAATTTTTTAATAGTTATGTAAACTGCTATATGCGCCCTACCGCTATTTTTAAAAATAAATTCTAAAATTGTAATTTGAAATATAAATTCTAAGGTTAAATTATCTGAAATGATAATACATATTACATACATATATCAATTTTGATGAACTTGATGATTTGTTTTAATTATTTATATTTGTGATAAGGAGAACTCGTATATATATTTCGAACCGTAGCATCCCATTAAATTCTAACTATAACAATTTTTTTTAAATTTGTATATTTATTTATTTATTTATATACAGGTACCGTGGTACATAAATGTGCCAGGTAGATATAACCCCTACTTCCTGATAGGAATGTGGGGTGTACGAGATATTATGTGATATATTAAGTATATATTGCAATGTATGAATATTTTTTTTTTTATGTTATAATTATTGTACCCAGCCGGGAATCGAACCCGAGACCTCTAATTTTTCATTAATAAATCTTCAATAAAAATTTAAATAATTTTCTGAAACTGTAATTTAAAAAAAAATAATTGCATAATTACTAAATAAAAACATTTTAAAATTTTTTCGATCTGTCTGATATGTATATGTATGTACAAACATCGACAAACATTAATTTATTCAAAAGTCCTCATAATGGGTTTAATTATAAATGAACGGATGTCTGAGCTTATAACAACTTGATCTAGTATGATGTGACTGCGAACTATAATATCTATCTACCAAAAGAACAATTAAAACAATTATAATAAACCTATACTGTAATAATTTGAACTGTTGTTCATATGAGATTAAAAATGAATCGTTAACTTTTTAAATAACAAAAAAATTTCATTATGTTTTTATGAAAGATCTACATATTTTATTCTGAATGATCATATTTTATTTTTCGGCACATTTTCGTTAAGTTGAAACCAGGGCAAGATTATGTCAAATTTTTGAGTCAAGTAAGGAATTGCTCTAATGAAACAGAATAATGACAGTGGCGACTGACGAAAACAAATGATAGAAAGAAATGATAACTAAGAAAACCAAAAACAAAAATGAAATGTCAAAATTAAAAAACTGTAAAATTGTTTTAGTTGTGCGAGAATACGGCTTTCTTTAAAATTCATTTTTTGATTTTAATTTTATAAGATTCATGATTCATTCATGTGCATTCATTAGTGTCAAAAAAAAATCTCGGAGAAAAAATTAGAATTTATCTTATTTTGGTTGCCAACGAAAAATCAGATTATACTGTTCTGGGCAGCTCCATTTAAATAAATGCCGGTTAAAAAGATTATGTGAACTGGAGTGAAATTTCGATATCATTTTAGTTTTACCTTTAATTTTCTGTTTTTTTAATGGACATTTTTCGGTTTTCATATAAATATTTTACTTTTAATCGTTTTTAAAGCTATTATTAAAAATATTAAAAATATTTAAAAGGACTCTATAATGATTTAAAATTTATTTTACGATAAGAACAAAAAAAAAAAATTTAAATAATATTTGTTTTTTAAATATTTATGTTTTTTTTTTTTTTTGTTTTATTTGTTTGTCATTAAATTATCAACTTTTAAAATTTCATATTTAACTTCAATTTATTACCGTTATATATTCTTTTTTTTTTGTGAGGAAGTGTAAGTTATAACAATCTCTTTTTTTTTTATTCTACTGTTAAAATGAAAAAAAATAAACAAAAAGTTTTTTTTTTTTTTTTTTTTGAAAATAAAACAAAATTTTTAAACTTTTGTTTTTTTGGTTAAAAAAAAAATTTTGTTCAAAAATCCCATCAACATTTTTCCCATATTTACATACTTTTATTTATAACATAATAATATATAGTTTATAAAACTTTTTTTTTTTTTTTTGTCATTTCATTTTTTTTAGGTTGTAGTGTTTTTTATTAAAGGTTTTTTTTTTACCTACCATTATTTTCTATATGTATATGCATTTGTAGATTGAATTAATTTTATTTTTATTATTATGATTATTATTATTGTATGTGTGTGTAGTTTGACTGCATTTTTCTTTGTCTTTATGTTTTTTTTTGCTTTTTTGTGTTTTCAGGGTGCTGTTTTGTGACGTTTTATACAAGAAAAGCTGCCTTAAGAGCACAGGATGCCCTCCATAATATTAAAACTTTAGAAGGGGTGAGTATTAAAGTTTTTCATAAAAACCAAAAAAAAAAAAAATATATTAAATTTTTTTTTAATTTTTTTGCTGCTTTGTTTTAAATGTTAGTTTGTCAATTTTAAGCAATAAAAAAAAAAAAACAAAAAACTAAAATAGTTATTAAAATATTTACGTACAGTGTAACGCAAAAGTGAAATAATGATATTTATTATAATTTAAATATATTACTGTTACAATTTTATTACTTTGTTACATTGGATTAGAAAATCAATGATCATTTACAAAAATTTTAAAGAATTTTAAGTAGTTCTTAAAGATGAGTTTGTTTTGTTTTGAAGGATTTTTATGCTTTTAAACTAAATTATGTTTTTTTATGTTTTAAATATCAGGCAAAAATAAAAAAAAAACCTGTAGAAATTAGTATATTGGAAAGCTTAATAAAATATAAAAAGAATATTTCTATAGATATATGTTTAGGGTTAATAATTTTTAAATATTGAAAATTCATAGATTTTTTCTTATAAAATTAACTGTATTTTATTCAGTATAATTTCTTTGTGTAATTTTAGGAATTATGCAGCCACTTTTCTTCATAAAATTATTAATTAGTTTTGTAAGTGTGGTGAAATCGATTGAAGACACAAACCATACGTTTTTGACTTTTGAAGATTTCACTTTACTGTTATAAGTCAATATTTATGAAATTTCTCAAATTTACGATTACAATCTCTAAAAAAACTACCAAATGGTTGTGCATTTAATGAAAATTCAAAAAAAAATCTTTTTGAAACAAAGCAATAATTAAAAAGTAAATTGGTATTTTTATTGAAATCGGAATAAAAACCCTTATAAAAGAAAAAATTGATTTTTTTTTACTTTCCGCAAAATAATTATTGGTGTTTAAAACTATTTTTTAACACTAACCAATACTTAAATTAGCCAGTCAAGCATTATTTCATTTAAATTATTTCAAATAAAATTTTTATAGATTTGCTCAATTTGCAATAAGATGGATGAGCTCAATAGAATTTTTCAGATAGGGGCCAAAATAAAGTAATCGTCTATGTATACCTTTCCATTCTTAATGTTTTTATTTTGAAAAACACTATAAGTACTGTTCATATATCTGGTACACAAAATACAATTAATAGAAATTGAAAATATTAAAATCAAAATAATAAAACAATTGTATAAATAAAATTTTCAGAAAAAATAAAAAATAAAAAAAAATAGTTTGAGTTTAGTTTTTCATTTTATCAAATTTTTATCATAACAAATAGTTTTTAGATACTTTTTTTTAAATATTTTTTGTATTTGTTACCAAAAAAAAAAAAATTTCTAAACTTTAGTTAAGCTTATTATAAATAATTTGTATGAAAATCGTATATAATATCCTATTATTAAAACGAAAATTATTATTTTATTCGAATTTAAAATTAATTGTTTTAAATAAAAAAAAAAACAATATAGTAACAAAAAAAGAAGTTTATATTAAATTTTAAATATTATTTTTTTTTACGTGTTTTGTCTGTCCGTGCTGATACTACATTTATATACGTTTTTTGTCCTGTGACCCTGTGAATTAATTGTTTGTATTGTTTCTAAATTTTTATACTATTTTACATCTCGCAGATTGATTGAATTCTAAAAGTAAAATTTTAATTTTTTATCTGTTTTTACATCTCACAGTTAATTTTATTAAAATTTTATATAAAGCACTGGGGTGTATAAAAACTTAGTTTGAAGTTAAAAAAAATAAGAATGCTAATGATGGCATGAATATCAGTTGAAACACATTCGTTGAGAAAGGAAAGTTTTTTCTTTAATTTTTTATATTTTGTGTAAAACCTTAACTGCCCAACCTAAATAAGAATGTACAACGTATAACGTCTGTCAAAATATGTTCATGCCCATACATTTTATATGAACCCTACCGAAATAAGGGACGTATAAACGCTATTTCCGCTTTCATATTTTAGATTTAAATTTAGACGGCGTTTATATGTCGAACGTCGTACGTTCTTATTTAGGTTGGGCAGTGAAGGTGTATCTGCACTTTTATATTAATTGAATTATGCTAAAATCGTTAGTATTAGGCTTCACTTCTTTTCACAAAATTTCAAAAATCTAAAAAGACGCCAACTTATTTTCATATAAAGAAAAAGTTGTATGACAAATACTCGAATCGATTGTACTAGACTCAGCTAGAGCAACCAAATTTTACAAGAATTGTTAGCATAAAATTTGAACTGTTTTCACAAAATTTACGATACCTAAATTTAATTGACATTGAGCTATTTCCATTTATAAAGAAAGAACTTGTATGGCAGCTACTCGAACCCACCATTTGAACTTGATGGATTTCAATAGCGAAACTAAAAAAATTCTATAAAGGTTAAATTGTTTAAATGATTTACAAAAGTTTAATGAAATTCAGAATTCTTGCTCTTTTAATTTTTGTGTTATCATGTGGATGAACGTACAAGGCTTAATTGCCACAGAATTCGATCCTGAGCAGAAATATATATATACTTTTCCATATCTATCTCTTTTCCTAATAATAGATAAGATAAATGTAATTGCAATTTTATTATAACCTGAATATCTGGTATACTGATATAAAACGGAAACTTTTCGACTTGAAACGTTTTTTTACACGCTAACTAAACACTAGGAACTGGTTCCTGTATACATAATATGTAGATTGAATTAAATGGGAGGGAGGGAGGGAAATAGGATATTAACGGGGAGTTAAGGCATAGATTGGAAATGAACCTATAAAGGTTTGTTTTGAAGTTTTGCAAATTGTAGAATGTTCCACATCTTAGCAGTTCTCACAACAAATGAGTTTCCATATCCAGTTTTAAACCATTTGGGGGTATCCACTGTGTAGAAATGAGAATTTAAAGCCTAGCTGGTGTTACGTTAGAATTGTAACGACTTGTTTTTGGATTGTTTTAAGATGATGATGAAACCTTTTTCTATATGAATTCCTAATTAACGACGCAAATGGAATTAAAATACATATTTTTAAGATTTAAATTTAATTGTAAATCTTTTTTTGCAAATTATATCTTTAAAATAATATTATTGACAATTAAGATTACAATACAATTAGTTTTTTTTTTTTTTTTTTTTTTTTAAACTTTATATACAAATACAAGTATTATAATTTCTATAAACATTTAACAACTGTAAATCATTTTTTATCTATTCTTATAAATACATATGTATCTATGTATGTATTTATACATCTATATAGTAAATAAATTATTAAAATATTCTTTTAATTGAAATTATTATTAATTAATTTAATTAAAACTTTTATTATTATGCATATTTATAAAAATAATCTTTAAAAGGAAATTTTCTAAACTTTTAAGTTATATAATTTGATTTATTTACATAAAAAAAAAAAAAAAAAAAAAAAAAAAAAAAAAAAAATTAGAATAAAATAAAGCTTTATTTTAAAAACAAATAATTAAAAACTAAAGATGTAATTTTTTTTTTTTAAATATAAATATTAAAATAAATTGTTTTAACAATAACAATAAAAAAAAAAAAACATAGATGCATAGGTATGCATATATATATATATAGAAAAAAAAAAAAACAAGTTTCCGTATGACCGTATATATTACAAATAAAATCTTTTAGATAAAAATTTCTAGATAATATACAAATACAATGTTCGGTTCGGTTATGTTTTTAGGTGTAAAAAATTTTTGTTATTATAACATTATACATACATACATACATACATATATGTATGTACAAATGCATTTTACTTTTAGATTTAATGCTTTTTAAATAAGTTGACTTTAATTTCAATTTATGAACTTTAATAATTGTTTTGTTTTTTTTTTTTTTTTTTCTTTCTATATTAATTTCAAGTATGCATATACTGAGTGTAATAAAAACAAGAAATCTATGTGTAGTTAATTATTAGGTTGTTGTTAAAAGTTAAATTTTATTTAAAAAAAAAAAAAAAAAGAAGTAAAAATGAAAATCACGATTATTAACTTAAAAGTCATTTTGTATAAATTTTTTGAGTTGCGATTACATCAATTTTACATCGGGAAAAAAGTGTTTTTTTTTTTTTTTTTTTTTTTTTTTGCATAAATAAAAAATATAAGAAATGAGTAATAAAATATGAAATCAAGGACAACTTTATTATGTACTATATATAGTACATAATATGACATAATTATTTAATAATCTATAATATATTATACTATATAATGAGATGAATTGATTATTAAATCATATATATATATATATTTTTTTTTAACATCTGTATTTTCAGATGCATCATCCCGTTCAAATGAAACCAGCTGATAGTGAAAATCGTAATGGTAAGTTAAGAATTTTATTTTTTTAATTTTAAATATTAAAAATAATATTACATTTATATAATAATACAATTTTTTTTTTTTTTGGAACATTAATATTTTGTAGGTTAAATCTTTAAGTATTAAAATAAAAATTAAATAATAATTGAATTAGTGAATATTAATTATTTATTTTTTGGTGAATTCTAAAATAAATAAATTAATACTAAATTATTAATTTATTAATTTTTGTTTTAAATTAAATTATAAAAATTTTATAAGTGAATAAACCTTGTTTAATGAATATTATATCATCACTTAAATTATTTACTTTATGATGAAGTAATGGAAAAGTAAACAAAAATTTAATTAATATATTTATATAATTTATAAGTTTTTTTTATGATCATATTTAGTCAGTGAAAGATTATTTTCCCCTAATAGCCTTACCCTTTTACCCTATTATATCTCTATAAGCAAATGAGAAACTATTTATTACATTATTATCTTATGTGGTTCTTTTTTTTTTATTGTATATGTATTCTATATTTAAAGTATATAATAAAACAGATTAGTATTTAAACTAAATATTTAAACTATGTAAAAATTTCCAATGTTTCAATATTAATATTAAATATGAGTATATAATTAAATTGCATAATATTTATTTAAAAATATGTTATGAATCTGTATAAAAACTAAACAGATTTTGTTAAATATTAAAATAAAGAAAAAAATTTTTAAATATCTGTGTGTAGGTGTACAATCAAAATGTTTCCAAAATCAATCAATATTAATTAAGCCCTATTTTGAAAAAAAAAATGTGTTTTCTTATTGTATTGTATTTAAACTTAAATTAGACTTAAATATTTGTATCTTATTTTTGAAAATTTGCAAAAAATATCATGTTTCGATTTTTTTAATCTCTTATAGAATTTTAAAAGAAAATTTTAATGTTTATTCGTAACAAAATAATGATTTTTGTTGTTATTATTAGCTATTATTGTATTAGACACTTTGACACTCAGAAATTTTATACAAGTGAATATACATATGTATATGTAATGAAGGTATAATAGTTAAATATTTATTTATATAAAGAACTGTCAATATAGTTGATTGCGGTATCATTTACAGTTGTTTATATGTGTTAGTACTTATTATGCCATTTTTTAGTTTAATATAAACAACTAATATTAATTTAAAATACTAAATGAAACCAATGGTTATTACGAATTAATTGACATTAATTAAATAAATCAATTAAATGCATATATGTACATATGTATTATATATGTATACAAATATATGTATATGAATATAAATTATAAAATGTGTATTTTTATCTTAAAATAATGGCTTATTAATTATTATACATAATATACATATAAATCAAATAAATTAATATTGACATCTCAATTATTTTGAACAAGAAAAATGATATAATTAATTTAATATTAATATTTTTATTCAGCCAATAGTGTAATAGTTAAGATACCGGCTTTTTATTCGAAAGTTTTTAGGTTGATAATAGAAAGGCCCCAGGTTCAATCCTTGGTTGGATCCAGGTTCAATCCCATAGATAAATAAAAAATAATAGAAAAAAATAATTTAAATATAATATAAATAAATAAAATAAGTATACATACATATAATTAATATCATAACAAAATATATAATAAAATAGAAAAAAATTAAATAATGTTTGTATAAGATAATAGATGGCGTACAAATAAAAATATTTTTTACATTACATAGACTTGTACAATAGCTAGAACCGAATAATTATTCAAAGGTTTAGTAAAACGTAATGATTCCAAAAACTGAAGCTTAAACTGAAGCTTAAATTATTTAATGAATGCTCTATACTCCTTATAGGAATAAGAATACTTTTGATTTTGTCTCAATTCGTTTATATTTTATGTTATTTTAATTTTATGTTGGTGTTTTTTCACACTAAATGTTATCAAGAAAAATTCTTTGAAGAGATTTGAGAATATTAATAGTAATTTTTTAACTTTATTTATACCTATTCTATTTTTAAAAACGAAAACAATAACTTTTTAAACATGAACATTTATAATACAAATTTTTTAGAATATAGATTATACTATGGTATAGTATACACTTATATTCGCGAGTGCTTTGTAATCCTTTTCTTAAAAATTAAGATTTTGTAAATATGTATAATATTACCTATTTTTTGGTTATCTGTAATGTACAGCATCTTCGCGGAATCAGATGCAATCGTATGTGTTCTTCAAAGTTTGTAACTCATATGTGTAACATTTAATTAAGTTTAAAAAGAACGTTAACATCTTTCTTCAAAATGTCCATTCAAATTTTCTTATCAATATTCTACATAATTTTAAATTCCTAAATCCCTAATTTTCCTTTCCTAAGTATATGCTTTTCTCATTCATTATCCCATAAACCAAACTGTACATTTGTATTCAAAGCCCGAATCTGAAATTTGGTTTAAAAGAGAATGGTTTTGGTTGGTTAAACACTATATGGAAAAATCAAGCGTCTCTCATTCCTCTGCATCAAGTTTTCCACCGATACTTGTTAAAAACAAAAAGCAAATTATAAGTTTGTTAATAAAAGAAGTGACTTTCTCATATGTCATTCATAATGGATAAAATATAAAAAAAGAACCACACTTCCAATAAAAAAAAAGTTATATGTATAGTTACCTACCGTTAAAGTTAATTTTCGTTTTATTTTAGGTGTTTTAATTATATTTAAAAACAATGAAATATACTATAGAAAAATATTAACAATATATTATTAACATAATCATATAAAACAATAATAATAGGACTAACTATTAAAACGTACTATGTGCTATGGAAGTTGAATATTATGACAATTCTTTTTAAGTCATAAGTTTCATAAAATTTCTATTTACATATTATTTTAATGAAACTTAAATCTATTTAAAAATGAATTTTACAATCATATGTAACTCAAGTACATTTAATATAATATGATCATGGACATTATGTTACCCTTAATTTTCAAGATAATTAATATTTTTAAGATATACATAAGGTATACATTTAATTTATAGTTTAAATTCTAACTTTATATAGTTTACTACTATATTATTGTTATTTAAAATCAATGACCCCAAACTAAACATTACATTGTACCATAGGTTCTAACCTAATGTTTGGTTTAAAAGGAAGGTGACGTTTAGTTGGTTAAAGTACAATAGTACCAAAAGGAATTGGTGCGCCATCATGTATGATCTCATTGGTGTCTTTTCAAATTCCTACCTACTTTCGGAAAAAAAAAATTTTATATGAGATATAACTTTCAACAAGAAGTTGTTCGAACTTGAAGGATTTAAACAAAAAGTTGATCGAACGAAAATATCATAAGTTTTTATACAATGTATACATAATACTCGTATATATTTTTTTTACGAGAGACGGTGGAAAACATCGAAAGTCACTCAAAGGAACTGCACGAGGTTCCTTTGGGTATAGTGTTGAACTTTAACCAATCAACATCACAATTAATGCTCAGTGTAAGGGTGGCCATTTACCGCACTCCTTGCTTCACGTTGGAAAATTTTGAATGGAGGCATTAATTGTTTTATTTCTTCAAAACAGGTGTAATCTACACTTCAGGTATCTATAAAATAGGGTCAATGATTCGATAGTACGGCGATGGCAGAGTGGAGCGTTGAGATAACACTGGGATTGCCAATAAGACCAATATCTTTGTTTTGCATTTTGTCGAGATAACCCAGCGCTGTTTGGGGAGTTTCAGCACAAATATGTGCATTTTCGGCCTAATGTACGTTTTATAGATATTGAGAAGGTCGGTTGAAGAAAAGTAAGCTTTACACCGGTACAAGAGACCTAGACATTTAGCAGCATCTTTAGCTATACCAAAAATATGATTTGACCAAGTCAATTAAAATTAAAAAATAATTTGTAAAAGTCAATTTGACATTATGATAAATGGCTTTATTACATGTCACCATTTTATCAAATCTCAATTAACGTAACGTTATATTTGATAAAAATTTCCTTTTAATAATTATATATCATAATTTTCAAAAACATCGATTTTTTTTTTTTTTTTTTGAAAATCACTAATCAATAATTTTGAAATTTTTATTCCATTAATAGAAAATTATTAAATAACTAATGGAAATATGTATTTATTTTTTAAATAGATTGTAAAAAAAAAAATTGTTTTATTATAATATCATGTATTTATATTAAATATTTTAAAAGAATATACATCTTAATTATTACTTACAAATATATTCCTTGAAAAAAATGTCCTTTATGATGACATATTAAATGAAATATACATATACATGTATATATATACATATATATAAATATATATATATATATATATACGAAAATTATTAAACCTAAGTATATTATTATTAGGTTTTATAAAATATTTGAAAAACCTTATAATTATAAATCCATAAGTCACCCTTTAATAATATTTTGTATCAATTTTCTTCTTTTTTATTTTTTCTGTCCCTAAACTGAATCAAAGTAATTAAAGAATATTTAATTTAATAGAACAGATATGACTATATTTATATTTTTATATATTTTCATATTTAGGACAAAACTATTACATTATAAATACTAGTATATAATATACTTATAGTTAAAATATTTATTTTTTAATGTTCCATTATATTTACATATTTTATTTGTGCTGTTAATACCATGTTATTTTCCTTCTTTTTTTTTGTTTTTAGAAAAAAAAAAACGAAATAAAGAAAATATTAATGTATAACATAAACAATGATAATAATTTTCAGTTATTACTTTAAATATTTACTTTTTCCCAAAAATTTAAAAAAAAAATATATATATATATATATTATTTGGAATAAAACTTAGAGAGTTGTACAATAATGGTATTTTAAGAATCGTTAATGCGCATATATTATTAAATAAACGTTAAAGTTCAATACCAAGAATTTGAAATATAAAAATTTTTTTTCTGAATTTTAAAAAAAATGTTCCCGCTTGTATTTGAAAATAACATTAAAATCGGTTAAAATAATTTTTGAATAACTAAAATTCTATTATGATAAAATGTTATTTTTCTTACCGTAACTTAAATAGCAGTATAATTAAATTTTTCTAATGTTAACAGTTTTTTTTTTTATTTTTAAACTGTAGTTAATGAGATATACTTTAATTTAGGTATATTAAAGAGAGTATATTGTGTGGGTGGTATAAGTTCAGTAGTACTATAGAGTTAAGTGACAGTGACAGTTTAGTCAAAAATGTATAATTGAGGTTTCCATAAAAAAAATTTATGATTACTTTTTGTATTTAGTTATAAATGTGATGATTATGAACTTTTAAGAACCCTAAAGTTTTTATAATGAACAAAACTTTTATAACCAAAAACTTTTTTTTTTTCATATATTTGATTTTAAAAACGTTTTTTATCATAATTTTAGAGGGTACCTATGATATATATAAATTTTTTTTTTGCTTGTTTATAGTTACATTATTAAGCTGACAAGCCTTGTCTATATCACGTATATATGAAAAAATTATCATCAAACTTACTTTGTTTTCTGTATTATAATTATACCTAATCAATTTCTATAGACATTTTATTAATATTTTTAATTCAATCTCTTAAAAAAATTTACATTTGAAGAGCACCATTCAGAAGGATATAAATATTACACAACAAAAATGGGAAAAGATCAGTTTAAAAAAAACTTCGCAGAATATAGAAGTTTTACAGAAATATACATATTTACCACTATACAACATTTAACTACATACATACATATATAACAAGAAAATTTTTATTGTTTAAATAAAATTTTCATTATTTTGTATAAGAATAATTCCGGTTGGATGAGCATTTTACACTTCCATGTCCTTTTTCAATTTTTCTTTTATATTAGTAAGAGTTTTCCTTTGTTAAAATCATGATCATATCAAATCTTTGTTAAGGCAACTTTACATTATTCTTTCATTTCTTTTCTTATTTGTGTTTCATTTTTTGCAAATGGATCTCATTATTTTTTGTTCTATATCAATATAATTCTCAATAATCACTTTCAACTGTTCAATTTTCATTCCATATGAGGTTGTAAACTATTGAAAATAAAATATTGTAATTGAATTTAACTGACCTATTGATTTTATTCAAAAGTATTTATAGTATCAAAGCTAAATTTATTTTTTTTTTGTTTAATTTTAACCTTCCATCACATAGGCCATAATAATGATAATAATATTTAAGTGTTTAAAAATTTTATTTTTACTTGTTACTAATTATTTTAATTTTATAAACAAATTTCCAAGTTTTTAACTTTAAAAATGAAAAAAAAAAAAAAAAAAAAAATGAAATGAAATAATAGATAGACTTACAAAGTCAAGCCAATTTATATTAACAAGTGAAAACAATAGAATTTGTTTGGTTTGGTTTTTTTGTTTCCAGAAAAAAAAAAAAAAACAAAAAAAGGATACCGAAACAAAAGTAGAAAGAAAATATAAAAAAGGAAATAAACAAAAGTTATTATTAACAAGTTACAACATTGGTCATAAACTTGTATCTATAGATAAATATGGGTATATTTTTATTATTTTTTTTTCTTTTTATTTTGATTTTGTAATCTTGTAGTATTTTTTTTTTTATACCCTTCCCATTAAATTACTTAAATACATACATATATCACCTCTATTTTTCTTCTCTTTTGTTTTTTCTATTTTTTTTTTTTGTTTTGTTTTTTAGTCAATATTTTCGAAAAATTTATAGTTTCTATATAGATACTTTAACAAAAATTCATTCATATTAAATTTGTTATTATTGTTTTTTTTTTTGTTTTTTTTTTTTTTCTTATGAAAAATACAGAAGGACTCAGTGTAATTTGATTTTGTAAAGAATATCAGTTATATATGTATAATATACAATAATAACTTTAATACAAATTATAAATATATTCATTTATTTTTATATCTATACTAATATTACAAAAAAGGATTAATATCGTTATCGACTGAAAATTTATTTTTTATATTTTTGTTATTTTTATTCTTACATTTTAGCAAAAGTATAAAATGAAAACTATTGTTTTTCTAAAAAATCCATTAATTTAAATCTTTATTTTGTAGTTTTTTTTGTTTTTTTTTTGTTTTTTTTTGTCCAAAAAATTGTATACTTTATTATATTGTAGTACTAGAGTTTAAAAATTTCATAATAAAAGGATAACAATTACAATATAATAACATGAATATTAAAATGAAAGAATATAACTAACAAACTCTAAATACATACGTATATAAACCCCCTTAACTCAAAAAAACAAAATGTATAATTTATCTGAAAATAAAATAAGTAAAAAACACAAATTTTCCTTTTGTTTTAAAAATTCATTTCTATTTTAGATTTTATTTTTATTTTTTTTTTTGTTTTTATTATTAATGTTTTTATTGGGTAATTTCTTGTTTTGTTTAGAGGTTATGTTGTATTTAAATTCACTCTTTTTATAGTTGTAAAATACAAACTTTAATTTTATTTAAGTTTTTGTTTTTGTTTTATTTTTATTTTTTTTTTATTTTAACTATAAATAACTATTAACCGTAAATCATATTAAAAAGAATAAAAGTCCTATTGGAAATCTAGACATCACATTAATTTACCAACTCAATTTTAAGGAGAAAAAAAAAAGAATAAAGAAAGGACAGTGTAATATAAGGGTTGGTCAATGTATTTAAATAAAGTTGTTGGTATAATACAGTTTTTATAGCTTTGATTATTTGTGCATTTGTACATGTGAACACTATAGATATATTTAATTGCATGTTCAAGGTATAAGCATCGATTAGCAATATGCGGTCATCATATTGAGCAATTGGGGAGTAAGCAATTATCTTACGTATTTACATTTATATATTATATTGATTTGACAACCTGTTGATGTTTCATTTTTGTACTGTTTCCTCAGAACTTTTGACCAAAAACTAAAAGAATAACGGGAAAAAAAGAAAGAACTGCAGTCAGAATATCTCAACTCTATTATCTATTTGAGTACCTAAGTAGAATTCCTTTTGAAAAGGATGTAAAGCAAATAAAAAATCATAAAGCAGAGTTATCAAAAGTTATTAGAACTCCAAATATTTAAAATTTAAGATTGTTTTTTTCTTCAAATTTTTTGGAAATGAATAGTTCGGATAAAAAAGAAAATTGTTTCAAAGATGAACCATATATAAATTCTAGAAATTCAAAAAAAAATTTTAATTTTCTTTGATTACTAAAAATATTTTTTTTTCGCTTATTGCACGGTTTGAAATTCTCTTAAAATATTTCCTTTTAGAATAGTTTTGAGTTTTTTTAAAAACTTTAAAAAACTTTTTTTTTTTTATTTTTTAAGTAGGTACACTGTCAATACAATAATTTCATAAATTTTTTTCAGTATCTACACAATTCAATTGAAAAGTTTTAATTTAAAGTATATAAGAAATTCAGTTATTTACCATTGCAACCCACTGTAATTTTAATTTTGGCTTTTTTTTTTTTTTTTGTTTTAAATGGCTATATTGATTTCAACTGACTGCCACAAAATATGTATTATATATTTTTAGATTCTCCACAAAAAAAAAATAAAAAATACATAAAAATTTTAAAAAATAATAACTAAAAATTGGGTAAAAAATTATTATTCAATCCGTTTTTGTGTTTTTTTTTTTTTTTTTATTCATTGAAATTTTTTTTTAACCGTTAACCAAAATATGAAAAAAAAAAAACATTTTACTAAAAATTCGTAACTAAAATAACTTTTGAATAGTTAAAACCCTCTGAAACTTCATTTAATAACGATATTCAATAATAAAATATTCAACAAGAGTAAAAAAAAAACAAAAAAAAAAAATAAAAAACGAAATATTCAACTGTAAATCTCATATTCCTTCGAGGGGCTTACACTTGTTAAATTTTTTTTTTTTTTTTTGTTTTTCATTTCCATTTTCGTTTGTGTTTTTTATTTTTTATTTTTACCGTTACAGGTACTCAATTACGAATTATAACTGTTATTTTGTATTGTTATAAAAACTATACAATTGTATAAGGACTAATAGTAATTGTTAGCTATGGTAAATCGTATGTAATATGGTTAAAATAGATTTTTATTCCATTTATTATTTATTTTATTTTATTTTTTGTTTTTCATTATAAAATGGGGGTATACATAAACAGTTAAAATATGGACACCACTAAACTACCGTAAGAAATAAACATCTCACCTAGAAAAACTCTATTTTTAGAAGATTTTTATGACTGTTATCCGAAAAAATTGCTTAAAACAAAATATTGTTGTGAAAGACACTGATTAATTATAATGTAATGCAAAAGTTACGGATTTAAATTAAAATTTCGTTCAATAAATTATAATTTAAATAAAAATAAAAAAAAAAAAATATTTTCATTAGAAATACAAAATGGCTCTATTAAGAAATCCAATCCACAATCTTTGTTTTACACTAGAATAGACAATGGTTTCTTCCGTAATTCAATACAAAAATTTAATATATTCCCTACTCCCTAACTATTTTTATTATTATCTAATTCTTTTACCTTGATTTATGACTACATCCAATCAAGGGGCAAAATCTAATCTTTACATTTTTAATAACTATTTTCTTTTTAGTTTTATTAAAGCCAATTAGTCATAAAGGCATTAAAAATTTTCTTATACCCTCAAATCTACAGTTGAAATCTGTTTCCAAATATATGCCCATAATTGTTGTTCCTTCAATGCAATGGATAAAATGGACACTTTAAACATTATTATTCATATATGTGTTCACGTAAATTAATAGATGACCAGAAGTAGTTATAATTTTCATTAGGGATAAACTTGCAAATGTATGGACATTAAAATAAAATTCATTAAAATGTCAGATTTTTTTGTATGTTTGTAATTTTGGATAATAAAACAACAAAAAAAAAAAAATTAAAACAAAAACAGAACAGAAGAGAAAATTAAAATATTATGAAAAATTAACTTGTAGAAAAAAAAAGAAAGAAAATTATTTTTCCGAAATGCAGAGTTGAAAAACAAAAAAAAAAATACATAAAATCAATTAAGAGCAAGAATATAATAATGACTACTGGCAATTGAGTTTTTCTACGAATAAATTTTAAGTAAAATTTAAATATTAAAATTTATTATAAAATTTTGATTTTAATCGTTTTTACGATAGCAGTTGTTTTATTTTTAGATTTGTAATTTTAATTATGAGGAAAAATTCAATTATTTATATTATTTTTTAAAATAAAAATTCTTTATTTTTTAATAGCTTAATTTATGGTTGCTTCAGCAAAAACCCTGTTATATGTATAAAGTACATGCTGTACAAGCAGTATATTGGGGGTGAAAGATTGTAAATGATTTTGTATTAATACATAGGTTTATTTAAAATTTTCATTTTTACTTATGTTATCAGCAGTATAGGTTAATACACCTGTCGGTATCATATTTCTGACTATGTTATTAAATAATATAAAATTATAGATGAACTCTTAATTTATTGAAAAGAATTCATGGCAATAAAAAAGTATCTGCGATAAATAAGTATAAAATTCAAGGTAATATTTTAGAATAAGATTCAAAGAAACGAAATTAAAAATTTATTGAACGTAAAAGAATATGGTTAAAGAATTTCACGACGGAGATACTTTTAATTTATTTCCTGAGGGAGTCATCAACTCTTTCAAAACAAAACAGTTTCAGTTTTTCGTTGGGTGAAATTTTTACTATTTAAATTGAGCTATCAAAGTAGCCCAGAACCGATGAATTTGTATTCTAACAACCTAACTGTGTAAATGATAACAGACAACACAGAAAGGCAATGGTTTAAAGTTATGGACGAGAAGGATAATAATGTGAGAATTCCGCCTTTTGTTTTTCTTTAAATAACTACAATGATTGTATAATTGTACAATAAATGTGTTTCAAAGTTAGTAGATCGGTACTATTTATGTCCTTTTCTAAGAGATTTAAAAACAGATAAAAAAATTGAAAAATTAAAATTGAAGATTGATAGTTAGATACAATATAGTAAATTTATTATTAAAATAATTTTCTTCTATTATAACTATACTTGAAGTTTCCGAGGGTTACATAATATGAAAAATTTTATTAAATTATTTAATTTAATTTAAGATATCGAATCATATATAATTTCATGAGTCCTTACAGAATTATTCCTTATAAAGAATGCTAGAAATTTGATTTCGTTAAATGAAAACTAAAAAATCTTTGATTCTATTAAGCATGTGTGTGTGTGTATGATAAGAATTGAACAATTGCATGGACAATTCATAAAAAGAAAAAAAAAATTTTAATAAAATCCTTTATATGTATATATATATATATATATATACATTTTTTTTTTTTTTTTTGGATTATTAAATATTTAATAACTGAAGCTAAAACTTATAATAAATTCAGGGTTGAGGGTTTTTTTTTTTTTTTTTACTGAAACAGAAAAAGAATCTTATATAGTATATGTATGTACATATATTAAATAAGTACAATAGTGACATTTATGATTTACATTTCGGATGCAATTTCATTTCAGAGTTGATTCAGTCTTTTTTTTTTGTACATTGTACACATGTATATATAGTATATAATATTTACTTGCATGTAAGTTTTTTTTTTTAGTTATTCATAGGGTTTTTAAAGTAACTTTTGAATAAAATTTCTTTTAAAAAAAAAAAAAAATTTCGAGAAAAAAAAAATACATTAATATTAATATAAATGTTATGTTAAAATTGTATCCGTTAGCAAAATAGGTACTTGGTTTTTTTGTTTTTTTAAGGAAAATCCAATTTTAATACAACTATACTATATAATTTTTTTTTTTTAAAGTTAAATTCGTGATATAGAAATTGTAAATATATGAAGCATTTTTAGAATTCATTTTTATAATCAGTTATAATAGGTTTATAAAATTTTCATTGGAAATGAAATTTTTATTATGAATACATTTTAAAAAAAATGACACAAAAGAGAAAAAAGATTTTTTTTTTTTTTTGGTTAATTTATAGAGTTTTGTTTAGAATGAAAAAGATTTGAAATCTTTCATTAGTTTTTATTTTGTTTGGTTTCGTTAATTTAATTGTTTTAAAGGTATATTATTTTGTTCACAAATTGTAAAATTTTTAAACGATTCTAACGGTGAAATTTTGAAGTTTGCTTAAAAAATTATTTTCTTTTGTTTTCATTATAAAATCGTGTTTATAAAGAAAAATTGAGATAAAAGATTCTAATGGTTTCAACTAGTATTTTGTATACTAATAGTATTCCACTATCCTTTCTGACGTTATTGTTATTTAACTCAGAAACTTAGTTTACATGTGAACAGCAGTTGGTGTAGTTTTTTACCTAGAGGCCAGATGAGACAGTTCTAGTAAGATAGTGCACAAATACATGAACATTTTTTACAATACTATTACCTTTTTTCAACTATCTTCTCTATTGTGTTGATATTTTTCTAGCTAGTTATTGAGATAGTAATTTGACACTTCAAACATTTAAAAATGGCGATAAATGGAAAACAGAATTTTTATCAAATACATTTTTTGCGGTTGTTTTATTTTAATTTGATATTTTGTTTATTTTAAACATGAAATATTTTGAAAAAATATAAAATAAACTTGAAAAATTTTCATAAAATATAAAATAAATTTGAAATATTTTGATGATGACACTCGCAAGATAGTAATATTGTCTCGTCTGACTGACGGGTTAGACACCGGTCTTTCATTAAAAAGGCTTCGGATTTAAATCTCGGCTGAATCAAATAGATTAATAATATAATTAAATAAAAAAAGATGTATATATGTATACAATTAATATCGTATAAAAATATATAATAAAAAAATATTCTTGTATGAGATAATAGATGTCGCACTACACATAAAAATACTTATATTCATTCAATAATCTTGTACAATAGGTACACAGCCGAGTAACTAACGGCTGAGTGAAATTAATGATTCCAGAAACTATAAGAATTATAAATGATTTAATGCATGCCTTATGCTTCTTATAGAGCCATTTTAACACTTCTTTATTTTAATTTCATAAATTTTTGTTTTAATTTCATGAATTTTTAAAAAAAATTTTTAAATTTTACTAGATTTAAAAATAGTTTTGATAAAGAGTTTTAATAGTTCAAACTATAATTTGATTTTTTTTTTTTTTGGCGCTACGTTGAAATAATTTTTAAGTAATTTTACATAAATTAAAATTAATTTTTTTTTTGTTAAATGTGGAATTTATTCTTTTGAATATTTTTAATGACATTGCAGTTTTTAATTAATACTAATAACTAATAAGTTATTATAAAAAGTTTTTAGTACAAAATCCTTAGTCGTATCATGATTTTCAGTCGTTGGTTGATACATTTATTGCAGAGAGTTGTGTAAAATACAACATTTTCAATATTGATATGAAATTTACCAAAATGTAATTTCAATCTGAAATTTTTCAAAGCATAATATGTTTTAAAATTAAATATTTTGGCACTCAGATTTTATGGTTCAATGGTTCAGTTCTTATTTTATTATAAAAAAAAAAAAAAAAAACAAGAAGCTATAACTTACAAAACAAAAAAAATCTTATCTGAAGTATATCTTATTTTATTTTTTAAAAATTGAACTTAAAGTAAACAATATTATATTGATCTTGTCTGTATTAAACCTTAATTTTTTTTTATTACCCAAACTATACAACTCTTTTAAATTGTTTAATAAAAACTTAACTTAATTTTATAACATTTCATTTTGAATTAAAATCATACGGTATAGGTACTTATAAAATTATAATATATGTAAGTATTAACATGTTTTTTGTTTTTTTTTATTTAAAAAAAATTAACACACAATTATTGTAAACTTTTATTGTAGATTCTAAGCACGTACGTAGATACCCGCTTTCTAGAAAATTGGTACATATTTTCTCACATGGTTTTTAAATTAAATTTTTTCATTTTTTTTTTACATTTTTAAATTATTTACTTATTTCTTATACACTTGATAACAAAAAAAAAAATCAAGTTATTTGCTAAAATTTAGATTTTTAATATTCAGAGTGGCTTTTATTGTAATGTAATGTATGTAAAGTGAAGATCAATAACCTACTTAAAACATTATTTTAAAAATTAAACGAGATATGTACATACATATATGAATGATAAAATACTACTTGTCTTAAATATATATTAAGTACCTTTATGTCATTTTAAACTGGTAATTTTTTTTAAAAAAAAATATGAAAAAGTCAAAATGTTAAGATTTTTTTTTTTTTTTTGCAATACAAACTTAATTATTTTAAATTTTTGAAATGAACTTTAACTGCAAGTTAATAAATGCAAAAATTGACATATTTTCGTAATTGTTTTTTTTTTTCCTTTTAAATCAAAAAAAAAATAATGACTAAGAATCGATAATTAAATAGCCATGAATAATTAATTTGGCAAAAAAGACATCTTACAATTGAGTAAAACTTAACCATAACACAGTGTACGTCTTAGATACACTTCATTTTAAAAAAGTTATTATGTAAGATCTTTCAAATTTCGAAGTAATAACATATAAATTTCGAAAACAAATTCTGTGAGATATTTAAGGATTCACTCTCTCTCTCTCTCAGCTGCCATAATCTCAGGTTGGATGTAAAGCGATAATATGATTTTATTGAATTTAAATTCTTGGAATGATGTTGTTGAATTCTTCACGATGACTGATAAGTGAATAAGGTCATCTATTGAATTTAAGGCTGTCCAATTTCGAATATTTCTTATCCATGACTATTGCTTCCTGCCAACTCCTCTTTTTCTTTTGATTTTGCCGTGCACCATGAGTTGTAAGAGCTCATATTCGCAAAAAAAATGCAGTTTTTCTTCGTTAAATTCTTGGAATGTTGTTGTTGAATTCTTTACGATGACTGATAAGTGAATAAGGTCATCTATTGAATTTATGCCTGTCCAATTTTGAATATTTCTTGTCCATGACAATTGCTTCCTGTCAACTCCTCTTTTTCTTTTGATTTTGCCGTGCACCATGAGTTGTAAGAGCTCATATTCCCAAAAAAAATGCAGTTTTTCTTCGTTAAATTCTTGGAATGTTGTTGTTGAATTCTTTACGATGACTGATAAGTGAATAAGGTCATCTATTGAATTTATGCCTGTCCAATTTTGAATATTTCTTGTCCATGACAATTGCTTCCTGTCAACTCCTCTTTTTCTTTTGATTTTGCCGTGCACCATGAGTTGTAAGAGCTCATATTCCCAAAAAAAATGCAGTTTTTCTTCGTTAAATTCTTGGAATGTTGTTGTTGAATTCTTTACGATGACTGATAAGTGAATAAGGTCATCTATTGAATTTATGCCTGTCCAATTTTGAATATTTCTTGTCCATAACAATTGCTTCCTGCCAACTCTTCTTTTTCCTTCGATTTTGCCGTGCACCATCAGTTGTAAGATTTCATATTCCCAAAAAATATGCAGGTTTTCTTCGTTTGACGGAGGATTAATACACTTAATAATTTTAAGAATTATACACCACATAAGTATGCATTAGAAATTAATCCCATAGTTTGTTTTTTTAATGATTTACAATGTACGTATTCATAATTTCTTCACTATATAGAGAACATTTTAATGACCAATTGACCAATTATATGAGCAATTGCTAGGTTATTAGCCATTTACTCTAAGTTGTATCTGATACAATGGGTAGAGTGCATAAAATTTAACTTGAACTCTAATCTCACTTTTTCCAACAAAAACATGAATTCAGGTATATATTTTGTTTGAAAAAGTGAGATTTGAGTTCAGCAACAATTTTATATCTTCGATTCTATATATCTGTTTTTTTTTTTTAAATTTTAGATCTCTTTTTAATTTCTATGGGTAAGGCGACTGTTTTATATGATACTCTTAGAGTATTAGATTAGATTTTTAAGATTAGATCTTCTGTGATATATATACTTGAAAGTTTTTATTTCGTTAATTTAGGCATTATCCTGCGAGATCTTTTCTTCTATTTTTTTTTTCTAAATTATAAGTATGAGGGTTGTACCTAATAATTTTAAGATTTTCCTATTAGATATTTTGTTTTTCTTTTAAGATGACTAAAAATGTGACAACTTCATATCTTTTATCATACAGATATAAAAAAATGTAATTCACATTTTCTAATAAATTAATCGAAAACCTTTCGGATTTCTTAAATAAATTACAAAACTTGTATATAAATATTTTTAAATAGATTTTCTTTTTTCGGAAGCCATTTTTCGGCCATTTTTCGGAAGCATAATTATAAGATATGAAAACAAAGTTCATTAGATAAGAGGCAATAATTGACTGAAATTTGAAAAAACATTGACTCCTGATAAGATATACTCCTGTAAAAGCTGTAAAAATCTATGCAATAGAGACAAATTTAAATTAAAAAATTTTTTTTTTCTATATATTCTGTCTAATCTTTAGATAATTTTTACTTTATATTTTACTCTATAGAAATAAAAATACTGTCGCATTTGTAATTTAAAAAGTTTCCCCCCACATGTATACGAATAGCCGTAAATTTTTTTAAAACATATTTTCATTTAAATTATAATTATGTTAAGGTTAATTAAAAATTAAATTGTAAACAATGTTTTTTTAATCACTATTAGCCACTTGTTTCTTAATTATAGAAAATCATAAAATTTTAATTTATTATATACAGTGAAACCCGTCTGAGTGTCTTTCGATTGAGTGCCTACATCATTTAAGAACTCAAAATTAATGACAAAAATTATATTTTTTCATATAAATTTTGCTCGCATTATTGCTTTTCACATTGCCACTGAACCCACTTGAATGACACGACATCTATTATTGAGAATTCTGATTAATTTTAAATGCAAAATTTTTGAGTTGTTTTCGCGAAAAAAAAAAAAATGCAACCGAAAAAAATATATACTAAAAGCAAAATTTAAATGTTTTGACATTTACCATTTGTTAATATACAGGTTGATTCGTAAGTAACTGTATTGATATAAACCACAGTTTGGGGGATAGTGTGTAGACCAAAGATTTGTGTGAGAATTAGATTGTGGGCCGAATTGATTTGAAGCTGTGGGTCCTTAAAGAAGTTTTGGATTTCTTCAGATAAGTATTTCAGGAACATGTGCATTTTTATAAAGGCACTCAATAGGGTTTCACTGTAACTATCAATTATTAAAAGAAAAACTACTAAAAATGTACATATAAAATTGAAATGTGAGAAGTTTCATTTATTTTTATAACCATATATAAAAAAAATATCTTATATTTCATTATTTGTACTTGTAATCATAATAAAATCAAATTGAAAGCAAAAAAAAAAAAAACTTAAAAGTGATCATTTTGTTAACATTGTTTTAAAATTGTAATCATAAATTTTATTAAGAATAACAACAAAATTAAATTCAGAATCATTTAATAGCAAAAATCTTTTTTTTTATTTTATCTTGTAAATTTATTTTGATTTTTATAGTTCGTATAAGATGAATTTTTTCAATTGAATTATAAGAATCATAAAAATTATGAAAAAAAAAAGAAGAAGAAAAAAAAAAAAAACAATAAATTAAAGGAAATTATTTCAATTTCAAATATGACCTCTTAATCAGATTTGAATAAGTTTAAAATAATTTGTCAGCCATATAATATTCAATCAAAATTCTCTTTACAATATTTCTGTCCAATATTTCATGGTACTTACAAATTAAAATTATAAATAAATATTTTATGTACAGTTTTGAACAAAAATTAATTTGTATGTATTTATTTTGAATATTTTTTTAAATACATTTTTTGTTTATATTTGAAAGAATATTTTATTTTCAATCATTGATTATATATTTAATTTGTAAAGAGAAGGTAAATAGCTGCACATTATCATTTATAAGCATTTAGCACAGTTTAAATTGAAATGTCATTATTTACATACAAATGTCATTTTATTGACTTGATGACGTCTACATTTGCATTAATCTGTATTTGAAAAGATATCGAAAACGTTTAGCTATATAGAAAAACTTAATTTAATGCATTTTTCATAGTGTTTCTAAGACGTTATCGTTCAAAAACTCCGTACGTAATTTTTGTTTTGATTCAAACTTCCTTCCAATCCAATGGGTCAATGTCGAATGCATACAACTAAACTTCATCTCAAATCAATTTCTTCAAATAAAGCAAGCTCAAATTTAGCTGCTTTCGACTCAATCTTAATATCTGCTTAATACCGAATAGAATTTTTTAATAGCTACATAAATAGTAAAAATTAATTTAAAATAAAAAAGTAATAAAAAGGCAAATAAATAATAAAAAAGACAAATAAAAATAATATTATTTAATATTTCCTTTAAATTTATACAATTTAATTAATCGTATTTCATATAAACATAAGATTCATATCCCATAGTATCGTGTACAATTTACTTAACGGTACAATATAATCAAAATTATTAAATGTTTACTGACAAGACAATTAACTGACAATTAAACAAAATTACACTGACAAAATCACTGACAATTAAACAAAATTACAATTTTCAAATCATCAGTCTGGGTTATTTTATTTTATTTTTCATATAAATGATTACTTAAACAAGAAAAGTCATACCGACAACGTCCCTTTAACATTTTCACTTCTTACCGATTTTCCTTTCCACCTCTTATCCAACACCTATTTTTATTTAATATATAGATATAAGCAAATGCCACAATTGGTATTTTCTTTCACAAATTTTCTTTTTAGATAGTAGAAATTGATTAAGTTATATAGTCATATTTTTGATCGCAACTGTAGTTGTTAGTATCTAATATATGTATTTTTTACTATAGAATATAAATACGCGTGTAATTTAAAAAGAAAAACCAAAAAAAAACAAAAAATGAATAAAAAAAGAAAAATTGTCATATTTGTTTTGATTTTTTTTTTCCGAATTTTCGAATGATTATAAAAAAAAAAAAAAAAACAAACAAAAAGAATTTACTGAATGGGAATTTTTTTAAAATTCAATTGAAAATTGTTTGCCAGAAATTTAAGAACAAAAAAAAAAATTTTTTTTTTTTTACATTTTATTTTTCCTTTTTTTTTCTTTTTTTAATTTTATTTTCTAACGACTGTCAAAATAATTTGCATTCAATTTTTAGTTCAGTGATTGATGAAGATTTTTATACAAAATATATATTTTGACTTTTTGAGACAACAAAAAAAAAAAAACCAAAAAAAAAAAAATTTAATTTATTCAGATATTTTTAAAACAGGATGCATTTTTATATATAGATTTTTAATGTAAATTTTATGTTTTTATATTTTCGAAAGAAAAACAAAAGAAAAAAAAAAAAACTTCAATTAAGTTTTTCAATTAAAAATATTTTGCAAAACTTTAAAAATTTATAAAATAAAAAATTTTTAATGTTCTTGTGACAATAAAAAATATATATATATGTATATACAAATATACAATTTAGTGTATTGTCCTGTGATACTATACATAATATGTATATCATATGGAGATAGTATCATACAAGATTATTTTTTTTTTTTTTTTGCATAAATCTAATTCGAATTCCGATACATTTTTGTCAATTTTAATTTAAAAACAAGGCAAAATACAAAGGAAAGGATTTCCAAATACATACATTTTGTAAAATCTGTGTAAAATACAATGTTTGAAGTTCTATGTAAATTATTTTATAGATAATTTAATCTTAATTTTAAAGAACTTGCGTTCAAAAAAATCATTAAACAGATTAATTGACATTTATTGTTTGATATTTTTCAGATTGAAATAAAACTTGAGTCATATATTTATTTAAATACTTTATCTATTCCAAATGTGGCTGCGATTAACGGAATTTCATGGAGATATTTTTTTCTATTTTTTTATAAAAAATTTTTTTCTAAATGAATATTTTATTGAAATTTATTTTTGATTAAAATTGGGTCACTATCATAAGAATGTGTTTCAGGCAAATGGCAAAAAATACAGCACTACAGAATGACACTACAGGCAAATTAAATATAGGCATTGGACACTCCCCGATTAAAATTAAATTTCGTTATCTCAAACGGTGTACAAATAAATACCTATAGATATTTTAACCATAAACGAACAGAAGGATGAACAGTGTTGAAAGCATATTATATTATTTCAAAAATAATTTGAAAATGATATGTTAAAATTTAGGTTTTAAATAAATTTTCCATGGTCCATAAATTTTTTCCTTATAAAAATGTTTTATGGGTACCTACCTGTTTTTCGAGAAAACATTATCGAAATTTAAAAGTTTAAATTTTTCAAATTAATTTTTTCCGGGTTTTCTTTTTATTTAACAAAAGTCTTTTTTTTTTTTTTGTAAAACAAAAATACAATATTACAATACAAATTAATTTTTATTACTATAAACTACTTATACTACTAATTACTGCTTACTACTTACTTACTACTTATATTGTATAAATGTTCTGTTATACTCATTCATTTTATCAACGCCGATTGGTCTACTTTATTATGGAACAGCCAGATAAAAATTCGAAATTTTTCCTAAAGTTTCTTAAAACCGACTCCTTCATATTTACTGTTTTCGATTCTTTATATTATATTATTGTTTAAAATATTTCACCCTCTCAATATATCTTTTCTAGTTTCATAGACTTCAAAAGTATACTCATTACTAGAATGTCCTATGTATGATTTTCGATGATATTTTTTCCTTTTTTTAATATAATAAGTATATAATTTAAATTATTTAAAAAGGAACTATAAATGGAAAAAAACTCAATTTAATTTAAAATAATATCAATTAATCTTTTCAAAAATAAAATAAAATTTAAAAGGATTGGCCATTATTTAATTATATATAGTTATTCTACAGTAATTATTCAGATATAAATAATACAGTAATTATTAAATATTAATTTTTATTATTTTTTAATAATCATATAATTTTTTAATATATACATACATAATAATTAGTGTCACTAAAATTTAATTAAGAGAACCAACTTAAATTTTATTTGTTTTTTTTTTTAATTTTTCATCGTTTTAATACAAAAAAAAAAAAAAAATTATAAAAATTTCCGCATTTTGTTTTGGTTGTGCATCTAACAATCCAAAACATAAAAAAAAAAAGATTTAATTCCATCTGTTGACTTCTGACTGCTGATTGTCTAATACATTAACATATACATCATAATATATTTAAGTTTTAAATTAAATAATATATTGATGTCTTCACTTATGCATATATGATAATAAATCTTCTTAAAGATTTGAGTTCAAAAGTTTCAACCATTTTTTTTTAAATAACTTTAATTGCATAAATTTTCCAGTTCTTTATGCTCTAAATTATCACTAATAACTGGAAAAAAAAAATCTATTCAAAAAAAAAAAAAAAACAAAAACACCAAGTGATTGCATCCCATTTTTTTAATTGATATCTTCAGAAATCTTTTAAATGCAAAATAGACTCTTAACAAAAATAAAAAAAAAAAAATTTTTTTTTTTCCTATTTTCTATTTTACTTCACTTATATTCTATTCGTCTATTCTATTTTATTACTAGACATGCTTTAAATTTTCTTTGATTCCTCTTAAATGCATCTTTTAGTTTTTTTTTTTGGTTTTATGTTTTTTTTTTTTTTTTTTTTGTTTTGTGTAAAAAGTGATTATGTTCAAGTCCATAACACTAATGAAAACGTTTATCCAAAAGTAATTGCATAAAAAATACAAAAAAAAAAAATAAAAAATATAATAAAGAAGAACCCATAAAAAACAAATAATATTGCATTCTGCCGTAATACAAAACATAAAATAAAATAAAAAAAAAAAAAAACTGTCTGCTCTTTTGGACTTTATCCAGAAATAATTGACATTCTTTTCTTGTCTACTAATATTTTCATTTTCAGAAGTTAGTTAGAAATAATGTTTTCTCATCAAATAAAAAAATAAAAAAAAAACAATAAACTTACAATTTGGTATATTATGATGTGTGTTAGGTAAAATGCAAATTTAATATAATTACAGGGTTGTACATAATGAAGATCAAATTCAGGTCAAAAATAATAATAAATGACTTATTAAATAAAATAAAAATTTTTCTATTTAGATTTTCATTTTTGACTATTTTTGACTGTAAAAGAGATTAATTAAAAGGGGATCCTTTAAGTTTTTAACTGATTATTATCTTTAACAACTATGCTATTAAAGTAAACCGTTTTTTCTTTCAATATCCTTTTATCTCATTTTTTTTTTTTTTTTTTTGTTTTTTGATCTAATTTTGTTATTTTATAGTTTTGTAACTCAAATATTTCTATTTTGGACTATATTCATTTTTTGCTTACAACCAAATTTTTGCATTCCACATTTTATTGCAGTTCTTACCCTTTGTTTGGTGTTCTGGCACTGCCTTTTAAAATGAACCTAATAGAATTTTTTTAAAATGAAATTTATAAAAAGTTTTTTCCTGGTCAAACGTACTTTCAATTAAAATATATTTTAAAAGTCGTAAAACAAATTGTGAAATCCAATAGCTATTAACAAATAAATTTTATGCAGTTATATGAGTCGATTACGTGAAAGACAAAATACAAACATTTAAAAAGAAATGTATAAAAATTTGGTATGAATAAAATATAAAAGTATAACATTTAAATCAACTGGTTAACTATATGATGGGCCTCTTTAACACAAAACCGGGGCTCGGTGACTTAATGGATAAGAGCGTATAAAATACGATGTCAATACCGAGAGAGAATTCCACACACACCGTAAGAATAATTCCCATGCTTATGAAATTTGCAGTCACGCCTGAAAAGGAAAGGTTGTGTAATTTCTTTGTCACATTTATGTGACAGGGGAATAAACTAAAAAAGAAAAAATTATATTAAGAAACAATTTCCAATATTTCTCAAAATTTTCAAAATCAAAAGAACAACTTTTTAAATAAAGAAAAATTTTAAATTTTTATTATAATAAAAATTGTATAATATACGAAAACCGTCCAGTTGGCAACTTTCACTTGACAACTGGACATTTGAATAGTGGACATTTAGAAAAAAAAGAGACTTAACAAAAAGATAGCAATTAGCAAAACGAAAAATTAGCAAGAGGACATTTAACAACTTTAACAACTGGATTTACTAACAACTTTAACAACTGGAACTAAGCAATTTAGACGGTCAACAACTTTCACAAATGAACATTTCGCAGCTTTTAATAATAACTAATATAATTCTCAACTCTATAATTTCCTTATCTCATGAATCTGTGTCTGCATGAATTAGTGTCAAATAAATTAATATCGAAAAGATAAAGTTAATTTTTAAAAAAAAATTTTGTTTAAAATAAATATTTATATGGTTATTATTTTAAATTCCTTTAATATTTGGAGATTTTGTAACTTTTATTTATATAGGCGGTCAGGGCTGAGGTCCATTTTGCTAAATATTTTTTTGTTAAATGTCAGTTTTGCTATATATTATGTCGTTTTGTTAAGTTTTTGCGAAATGTCAACTAAACAAATGTTCAGTTGCTAAATGAAAGTTGCCAAATGCACTGTACCCATAATATACATATAAAATATTAATATGCAATATGAAAATTCACTATTTTAATTAAAATATTTGTAATTAAATTATTAAAAATGGTTGATCGTTTTTAAACTTTTAACTTTTTTATTTCCTATATAGTATATATATATTGAAATTGATTCAGTATTACAAAGAAAATCTTTGAAATAAATATTATAACTCTAATACTTTTAGCGCCACATTTTTCTAAATGTATTAAACCGTCCATCTTTAAAGTACCTGCAAAAAAAAAAAAAAAAATAAAGCTGATTAATCAGTTTAAAATTAAATATCATACGGTGATGATAACATAACAGTAAGTTGTAAAATAAATTATCTATGAGTACCTAATTTTTATTTTTTTTTTTTAAATTTTAAATATCTATTACAATATCACAAGAAAAGAAACTGAAGATGTCAATTTAAAGTTTTGAACCCTGTTTAAAAATTTATATAATATACATATACGTATAAATGTATGTATGCATTTTAAATTTACATTTTATATTTATTCTTAATATTATAATATTCTATTGTATTTATTTTTCAAATTTATTATATAACATTATACTAATAATAATACAATAGATATAAATATATGTATGTACATATGTATATTTTTTAAAAAATACATAAATATTATTATACCCATATGATATATAATAGATATACCATTTAAATATTAAATTCGCATTAAAATAACAGGTTGTAAAAATTTTTCTCTAAATTGAATTCTCTAAAAACTACAAAAAAAAAAAAAAAAAAAAAAAAAACAAAAAACAAAACAAAAAATCATAACAAAAATAACAGAAATTTTTATTTAGGAAAATTGAAAAATTATAGAAAAATATGAAGAAAAAACAAAAACACAAATTAAATATAATTTATATATGTACCTATACATATATATTCATTGTATATGTACTTATTATATTGTATATATTTGAAACTTGGAGTCTAATAATAAATATATGTTCACTTTACTTTACTTACTTATGAATCGGAAATAAACCTCAAACAAAAATACTAAAAAAAAAAAAAAATAATAATAAAACAGAAAAATAAAATACAAATAAAGACACAAAACACTTGAATATTTAATGTATTTTTCTGTCGTTCATTTGTTCCTCAAGTGCAAGTAAAATATATCTGATATTTAATATACTACAAAATGTTCTATATTTTTATTTTGTTTTATTTTATTTATTTATTTTTTTTTTTTGTGTTATGAAATTCAATAAACGTTAATTATAGAAAATTTTAAATTATTTCAATATGATTTTTGGTTACATTAGTGGTAGTGTAACCAAATAGTTATATTAAGTACTGTGGTTTTTACTTTTACCTATACATTATATATGTATTATAATTATGTATTGCTAAATGAAAATTTAAAATTTGGGATTACATTATTATGATGATGCGAATTATATTGCTTAAGTATATAAAAGGAAATGTTACAAAAATTTTGAAAATAATATAATAAAATTTATCTTTCCATTAGAATAAGCGATAAAAAAAAATGTACGAAATAAGAACAAAAGAAACTTGCTAATTTTTGTTAATTAAAAGATGATTTAATTCGTAAAGAATAAATATACAAATACATATACATATATAATTAATTGTCTCTATCGTATAATATAATCAAGGAATGTTCGAAAATATTAGAAGTTAAGATTAAAATTATAACATGTAGAAATTCAACTGATCAAAGATGTCAAAATTCAAATGTTCAGGGTTATCGACTTGGAAAAGAAAATCTATAAATGATGTAAAATTCGGTCTTATTTTAATGGAAGTGTAATTGTAGAAATACTGCGATTAATTTTATTGTGAAAGATATTAAGTCCCAAACCAAATGATTACACTTAAGCTATAGATTTTTTCATGCGCCATTATTCCGGGCCGATCATTCTTGACATTTAATTAAACAATTAAAAAAAAACCATTGCGACTTTTTCCCGTCACACAAAAAGTTAATTTTATGTTTTCTGTGAAAAAATTCACACAATTTAAGAAATTTAACACATGTGACATGACAACTAATAAATATTTTCGACAAAGAGAAACGGCTTATAAAAAAAACAGTGAAATTGTAAAAAAATTGAATTTTTTTTTTGTTTTCTGATTAATATATCTTGGACAAGAGAAGGTATTGAAATAATTGGATCGCCTTCTTCAAGTTCGAATTTCAAATATTTTGTGAATGTGATTGAATTTATCAGGGTACAAAATGTTATTATATTTTCTTGAACTAAATAAGATTAAAGGAACTTAATAAAATTGTTAATTAAACATTTTAAGATTCAGTGGAGTTTTTCTAGAAGAAACACGATCTTTTTTTTCCTTAGTATAATTCACAATGGACATATTTGGTGAAACATTTCCGTATACTTTTAAGTATTTGAAAAAGTTTTTTCTCTGTTACAATTCAAACAATTTGACAGTTCAAATATCATTTATTAGAAAGATGATTTAACAATAAATATAGTATACCTATTATAGTATAAATATTAATTTACTTACAATTTACAAAACGATTTTCTAACCTTTATATAATATCATCAGTTCAACGGTCTATATATATGAATTTGAATAATTTTTACGATAGTTATATTAATTTTTTGATACATCATAAATTTGGTATCTAAAGTAATTCATAAATGTTTAAGATATGCTCGTATCTTACAGCGTGTGTATGTTTCATTTTCCTTTGACGGTTATAATATTATCATTACCGCAATTTTACACTCTACGATAATATCTGAAGATATTATAATAAAAATAGAAAATAATAATAAAAAAATTAATAAAAATTTTTAAACCCAAAAATGACAAGGCATTATAATATGTTATATATATTTTATTTTTTATAATTTTTGATTGGTATCCCTTTGCGATTGTTTGTCCTACCATCAGCCTATACACCATCACAATTAATTAAACTAATCATGTTTCTTGATTGCATTTAATAGAATCGCAAAAAACTACTTAATTTTTTTCCGAGTATATATTAAAAAATTCTGATTAAATAAAAAGTCAATTTACTTATTAATAAAACTCAGTATGTGTGTCACATTTAAAACTTACAACTAACTATTTAATCCCAAGAGTAATTCCAAAAAAAAAAAAAATCTTTAAACATTAATTTTTCATTCAACATTCCTAGTTATATTTTTTTCAATTCCTATGATAGTTTTATTATACAGTCAATTTTTAATTTATACCAGAAAAAGTTTAAAAAAAGTTTTCATAAAAAATAAAAAAAAATAAAAAATGAAAAACCTCAAAAATTGAAAATTAAAAAAACAAAAAAAAAAAAAACTATTAAACATTATAAAAAGAAAAATAAATAAAAATAAGTAAAAATTAAAGCAATCGTAAAAAATTAAGCGACTGCGTGAACGTTTTAAGAAATGTGCCATACGACGGGTCTGGTTCTTTTGGCTTTAATTTTTTTTTTTTTTTTATTTCTTTCTTTAGTAGTTTTAAGTTTTTCTGTTTTTGTTTTTTTTTTTTTTGATTTTTAGTTATATTTTGTTTCCATAAATAATTCCTTTGAAAAAAAATAAAACAAGAAAAAATAAAAAACAAAAACCTTTAGTCAGCAATTCAAGTAATACGGACTAAAATTAAATTAAAATTCTTTGAAGCACTCTAATCTTGTTGTATTAATATGCTTGTGTTTTTTTCTTTTTTTTCTTTTTGGTTTTCTGTTTTTTTAGGTTTCGTTTTACATTTTAAAATACCATATCTCTTTTCGATATTACTGTGTATACAACATTTTAATATATGGTATTCTTATTTGAATTTCATTTGTTTATTTGTTTGCACAACAGTTCCATAATAATCATAATCAAATAAGTATTGACTGACTAAGCTAAAAAAGCAACATGTCAAAAAAAAAATAAATAAAATAAAATAAAATTAATATTATATGTACGAACTAAGACTAATAAATACTTACATATTAATAAAAACGGGAGCGTAACGAAATCCCAAAATTCTAGAAAAATTTCGAAAACTAAAATATTTCTAAAAATATGTCCTAGTTCACCCCTTAATTTCTAGATTATTATTTAAGTCAATTTTACAGTTACATTTTAATTACTGTTACATTTTAAAATAGCCACTTTTGTTAGTATGGTACTACTCCCTTTAAAGGCATCTGAAAAATGTCCTATTAATTGCTATATTAACTTAACTCTGTGTATATCCGTCGCTGTTTACAAAATTTCTACACTAGTTTAAGATGCCGCAATGAAATTTTAACCATGGATAGATTTCATAAAAAAAATTAATTTTGCGGAATAACTTTATTTATGTAACCACAACCATTATGAACGTACAGCACCTGTTCGGTCATGATCCAGCACATGCAACCTGAAATGAAAATAACACAAAGAATCATATTGATTTAATAAAAAAATGCATGTTACTTATCTGAGTAAAGGTGAATCCTGGTTCCTCAGTGATGGTTGGGTCCTGGTGGCGATCAGCATGCAGCACCTTGAAACATCATCCATATTTTATAAAAGTTAAATAAAAGTTGAAAAAAAATTCTACTTTCAAATTTTTATATCTCATGTTTTCAGTCTAAAAAAGTTATTTTCAGCCTAACGAAAGGTAATTTTTTAAATTTTTAAATCAACATAAAAATTTTTTGCTATTTGATATTTGATAAATTTATTATTATTTAAATCATCAATTTATAAAATTTTGCTTCTTCTGGAATTCCGGAAGACTTTTAGTACGACAGGAAGAAAATATTTTAGCATCAGCATATGTTATCTCTGAAATTTTTTTTGTACTTCCTTCAGTTTTTGACCTGTCAAATATAAAAATTAAAATATTCGCTATTTTAAGACACTTCGAAACTTCGAGACCTGTGCGAATATCGTAAGTAAAACCACAAGGTTTTTCCATGTACTAAAGAATATTTTTTAAATAATATAAAGAAAATCTCCTTAAAACTAAAGAAAATGTCTGTTGATTTTTTTCTTAATTTTCTCTTAAAAAAAAATTAAATATTTTGGTGCAAAAGTAATCATAATTCTAAAATACTGTTTATTGTCTTTTCAAAAATGGCTGCCTTTAAAAAACTTTTAGTTCTTATCTATTTTAAATTTTTGAACTTTAGTATTTTAAAAATGAGATTTCAAATTTTAAGATTTTAAATTTGGAAATTTGATCACAAACCACTAAAAACTAATACAGATATCAAAAATAATTATAATATAAGAACAAAAATAAAAACAATAATAACAACAAGAACAAGAACAATAATAATAAAATTATTGTATACAATATGATCAAGTAAACTTCATTTTAACTTTAAAAAAAAACAAAAATAAAAAAACAACTGACTACTTTTGAAAACTGAATAATAATTTTTTTTTTTTACTTTGAAATAAACAAAAAATAAAAAAAAATACAATATAGAACTAGCCATAATTTAACCATCCCCTCCCTATATCTTAATCTATAAAAAAAAAAAAAAAAAAATTAATTATGTATACGTTTTGTAATGAGTACCGAGATAATTGTACTCGCCTGTAAATGCAATAAATTTTAAAATGTTAAATTAACTTTTGTTTTTAGTATGTTAATGTTTTTTTTTTGATAATAAAATAGGTGTAATTAATTTTTGTATAGTGATAAGAATGAAAAAAAAAAATAAATAAATAATAATGTTGTTAACCTATAATTTATATTCATATTATATATACATTACATGCGGTATCAATACACATATGTACAGATTATACACATAAAAAATGTGTGTAATAAAAAAATATATTTAAAAAAAAAAAAAAAAATGTAACCTAATTTTTCTGATTTGGTTATTTCAGAAAGAATTTTTAAACTAAATTTATATATGCCACATTCCGAACCTTCATGTTCTCAATAGGGATGTCTTCTATTTTAAAGTTTAAAGTTTAAAATGAAAGGACTTTATATAGTTATTTATTTATTTATAAGTCGGTACTTCGTACACAAATGCATCTGGTAGGATATAGAGCCCTTTTTCCTATGAGGAATGTGAACGTGGACTTTAAATGAAAATGAAGCTAGTTTATCAGATTAAATGTTGGAAATTTATTTAACATCAAGAAGTCACTATAATTTTTTCACTATATATATAACATTATCTTTGCAGGAAAAATTATCTGCGGTTAATGTAACTTTAATGTTTATCAAAAGAAATGTTTTTAACACGGATAAAAATTAAAATAGAGATAATTAAATAACGGTTGGGATTTAAGAATTTTTCATTCTAGAATTACCATTTGTTCATTTGATGCGTTTTATTTTAATTGCATTGAAGAATCTTTTATAGCGATTTTTTATTAAAAAAAAACTTTGATTTTGTATGTATGTATATGTGTAAATATATATAGTGTTAATAAGGAATATTGGTTATAAAAAGAAATTAAAGAGATAGTATTAATATAAAGGTTACATTAATTATAGTATAAGAATTATAGATCGTAATTTTAATATTTGAATAAAGTTCCAAACCAATTCCTATTCTTTATGACTTATGACTTATTACTTATTGTATAAGTTATAAGCATTTCTCAAAGTAAAACTAAAGTAAATGTTGTCTAATCAGAACACTTGTGTCTGTTAAAAAAAAAAATTATATATAAAAAAAAAGAACCTACTATTTAAACCATTCCTTTGTCTTTTGGTAGTAATTTATGGGCTAAATAAAAAATACTAGCATATTATGAGTTACAACTATAATAATAGTTTAATTTGAAAGCAAAGTATGGTTTTGGTTGTGGTTGTGGTCAAAATTCTATATACAATATCAAGAAAATGTAAAGTTTTCTGTTTTTGTTCTCTTTGCTGTTTCTATAAAACTCATTAATAAACCTTGTAATAAGCAAAATATGAAAACAAAATATTTCTGTATATGAAATTACGAACCTTATGGTTGCCTTTATTGACTTTGACAATGATAAATGATTTTACAATAACATTTGTCATTCAAATTGATGTAATATGTAAAAATTATGCATGAATAAAGAATTGTCAAATATAAAAAAAAAAATAAAAAAAAAAAAAATTGTGGAATAAAAGTTAATATTATGAATCTATAATAATGTTTATAATTGGTTAATGGAAATGTGGTTATAATAATGTTTCATAATTCATATTTCGTCAAATTTTAATGGTTGGACGTTTATTAGTTGTTACAAAAACATAATGTAAAAAATACAAAAATTTAAGAGCCACATTCAATGACGCCATTTTCAAACTTTTACCATTCAACCATTTTCAACATATATGTATAATTGATAGGATTCAAATATAAAAGATAGATTCATAAGTTTTAATTTTTACGCTAATCCAAAAATGATATTCAGAAGAGAATATTGACGTTAAGTAAATGAAGCAATATCTAAAAATCATTCTTAATTATATAACTACTAGAAAATCCCCTGTGCAATTGCACAATTTCTATAGATTCAAAAACATTTACGTTATCATACTGACTCCCTTACTACCTGTATTAAGGGAGGGATTATTACATGCATTTTTTTAGCTTAGGTATATTAAGTACCTAACTAAAATAACTTATGGATTTTTAATTTAATTTGAATTTTTTAGGTGTACCGACTTGCTGTTACTTTTACTTGTTTTTTTTTTGCTTGAAAAAAATTTGCTGAATTTATTTTATTTAAATGTACTTTGGAAGAGGTATTTGGTATATTTAATAAAAGATTCATGTCTCTGATAATGTAATTTCATAAATTTTCGAGGCCTTTTTTTTGTGACGGTCGTTTTCGACAGCTTTTTAATTTAATGGTCTAATAATAAATTAGTACAAAATTATGAATCTATTGTGAGAGAAGGCTTCTAAAATGATATTTTCTATGTTATTTTTTCTTTTTTTTTAAGAAAAATATACATTTCTATAATATATTTAGTAAGTGTATGATTTCTGTTATGAAATATAATTATCTAAGTCTGCCGAATTTTATATTAATAAAAAAATTCGAATATTTTATGTTATATCAAAAATTCAGCTTAAAAAATCAAAATTCCAACCTAAATAAACAAAACTATTTTAAAGTCTGTTACGAAACTTTTACCAGCTTTTATACTAATGAAAAAAAAATCAAGAATAAAATCGGCCTATTATTTTTTTCTTATAAATATGAGACTTACTATAAATTTTGCTCTTTTCACTTTCAGGCGTTTTAATTTTATTAAGAGTACCTACCTATTTTTATTTATTTTTTTTCCAAAACAAAGATTGAAAACGCCAACAGAAAATTAATAATTTATTTTTAATTTACCGCTGCGACCAGTTCATAATGGATGTGGAGGTCAAATTTAAAAATTAAAAATTTGCTGAATTTATTTTTATTGAAAATGTGTTTTTTAAGTATGTACTTCTCCTTTTTTGACTGTACTAATTTTTAATGAACGGTTTGTGTCTCTGATAATACTTCTATAGGAGAATTTGGTCTCTGGTAATAATATTTACTAAATTTATTTATATTTTTAATTAACGGTTCGTGTCTCTTGATAATACTTTGAGTCAAAGATTCGTGTCTCTGGTAATAAAATTTTAAATTATTAAATAAATATACAGAAATATCATCATTGCCAGTTTAGTTTACATTCAGTGTGAGTGTTTTATTATAGATATAAAATATATTTTTTTACATGTTAGCAAGGTCTCACCAACATCTTGTGTATTATATTATAGATTATGTACTAACCTAAAATCCACTCAATTCAACTTTAGATAATATTATAGATTTTATAATCTTAATTAATTCGTTTCAAATTTGTTTTAATAATTAATTTTACTTAAAACTTACAATATTTAACATTTTATTCAATTCATAAAATAACAAGGTAGCACGTAAAACAAGGGTACACATTCTCAGAAAGACAGTACAAAACATTCGCGAATTGCGATAGCTTTTTCATCAAAACTTGGAATTGTTCTTAGAATTTTTTCTCTGAAGATAATTGTGAAATTTTAAGAAACTCTTTTTCCTTTTAAGCATACTTTATATATACCTAAGAAAATTAAATTAAATTTCTTTAATATTTTCGCGCTAATTTTTTCATTCATTCAATTTCTTTTTTAACGCCTTTAGATAGGTACTGGGCTCAAAATGTTGCAATATTTTAATTTTACATTAAGTGTTATATTGGAAAAAACTGTTAAATTACTTTAATTTTGCTATAGTAAAACTTCGTTTCCAGATTTATTATAGGGATTATCTATAAACATTTTAATATACGATTTTTTTCAATTTTAGAGAGCAATCGTGGGGTTAAATAAAAAAACAAAAGTTGTTTTACAATTATTGTTATTTGTTTTATAAAACAAAAATCAAGTAGGTATAACTTTTGTGCCATAGGGTCTAGCTAGAAGTATGAACTAAACGACTAGAAGACAAACAGACGAACGGACGCATGATCTTCAATCTCCAAAAGAAATTATTAAGTAAATTTTTCAACATTTTTTTTGAAAAATATGCTAAAAACTAATCAATCTATTTAGAAAACTTAATATATTACTTACAGTATCGTAGTAGCTTTTACTGTAATCTTACTTATTAACGTATATAAAATTATTTGTTGTTGTTGTATTTGTAACCAAGGTTAAGTATTAAATCGGCATGACTGATCCGTGTAGTTATAAAAAATAAAAAAAAAGAGGAAACAATTAAGGTGGACTATCACACCATTTTAAAAGAGGGGTAAAAGTTTTTCATTTGTTTTTGTTTTAATTTTTTTGTAAGTATTTTTACTTACTAAAAATATATTTACTTACAACTCATAACTAAATAACAATAAAAAATAAAATAACTATAAAAATAATGACAAAAAAATAAAAAAGTAAAACAAAAATGGAGAAAAAATGTCACCGCGAATAGTTTACTGAAACAACAATGCGGTAACAAAACGCATAAAAACCGCCGAGTGCTTATTAGAAAAAATTATTTCTAGCACATTTTTTTTGTTTTGTTTTTATTTTATTTTGATTTTTTTTTTCTTTTTTATTATTATTTTGTTTAAAAATTTAGTGTTTCTTTAAAAAAAAAAAAAAAAAAAATTATTTTTATTTTTAATTTTTATTTATTTTTGTTATTTTTTTTTATTTTTGTTTTTCCTATTTTACTTATATTGACTTGACTTAAGACTGACAACTCTTCAATAATTTTCTACATATTAAACATTTTTCATCGCTATTGTATTGTATTATATATGTATGTTTGATTGTTGATTGCGCGCAAAGTACATTATTTTCGCTGCTATTTTATTCTTTTTTTGTCGTTCGTTTTTACTATTGTTTTTGTTGTTTGGTTTTTTTTTTTTTTTGTTTTTTCTTAAATCGCGAAAATTAAAAATTTTTTTTTTTTTTTTTATTTAGTTGCCCGGCTGATATCGTCATATCGAGTATCTATATACACAGATATTATTATTATTAGTGTTTTAGCTTAAACAAATCATATTAAAAAACATTAAAAAATTTTAAAAATGATAAAGAAATTAAAAAAATTTTAACTTTTACGGAAAAGACTTTAGAAAAAAAAAAAAAAAATTAAATTTTAATTGACTTTTAGATTCGCCGCTATTCGCACATGGCTTAAAAGTTATGATTAAAAGAAAAACAAAACAAAAACACTAACACTAACAACAATAAAATATTTTGAAAATATATTCGCTTGAACTTTAATTGTTTTGATTGTGTTTTGTGAAAATATAAAGTCAAATAAAAAGTAAATTAACAAAAAAATGTTTAATTAAAATAAAAAAAATTAATTAATTAAATATTATTTAAAAATTAAAAACAATTTAATAAAATATGTAATGTAAAAAAATTCAAAAAAAAAATAATTAAACTTTCTAAACTTTGATAAAATTTACTTAATATATACGGGTTAATACCGTATGGAAAATTATTTTTAATAATAAAAAAAAATTTAAAAAAAATGCTTTGATCATCACGGTACTAATATTATTGAGGTGACAACTTATTAAAAATTAGCTAAAATATATACAAGTACATAAAAACAAAAAAGTACAAATTTAAAAAAAATCTTTTTGAAAAATTTTCTTTTTCTCTTTTCTTCACCTTGTCAATTTTTTTTAAATTGTGGTTTTTTATGTAGGTGAATCTGTATAGTAAAATGCTATTATAAAAGAAGGGTCAAAATAGGGTTTACTGAAAAAAAAAACAACAATGTCTAACAGTTTGCGGTTAATTTTTTTATTTTTTTCCCTTAAAAAAAGGTAGGAAATTATATTGAATGGTAAAGAGAAAATCTTTTTAAAATTCTTTTAAAAACTCTAGAAGTCTAGAGATTATAAAAAAAAAATTCTATGACTAATAAATTAAGAAAAAAAAAATAAGAAAATGAAAGAAAAAATTAGCGCGAAAATATTAATTCACTGTTACAAACAAAATAATAAAGTTGAGTTTTAAATTATAGTATTGCCAACCATTTTTACCTTATTTTTTTCTGAAGTGATGTAAATATATATTTAAAGTGATAATGTGGACGCAGTGAATAAAACTTAATAGAGATAAATAGTCAAGATCAAGATGAAACAAAAATTTTGTATATTTATGGACATAGCAAATATGTATACCATTGTATATAAATAAAAAAAATAACGGTACAATTATAATGGCTGATTCAACAGTTAAATTATTTGTATTACAGGTGTACTTATTTTGGTGTTACACGTTGTTGTATTACGACAATATTTCAATAATTTCGATCTTACCGGACATATATTCATTTATATGTATATGTATACATAGAATTTATTCAAAAAAAAACTTTTTTTTTTATTTATCATTTTTCCACTGAAGAAAAATTGAACGAAAATTTAAAATCTTGTTCAAATAAATTATTACATTATGTTTGAATTTTCTAAAGAATTTTCGTATTATAGGCAGTAATCCATTAAACCATTATTTATAAGATAAATAGATTTCTATTCAAAACAGCAAAATATGTAAAAAGATAATCCATTTTAGCCTAGTATTTTATATTTAATTTTTATGTACATTTTTTTTTTTTTAATTAACTTCTAACTTAAAGATTTCCTTATATTGGCAAAAAGAAATAATATTGGTATATTTTTAAATAAATCAAAACAAACATATTTATAGTCACTGTATAAAATCAAAAATAATTGTAATCAATATAATACAAATAAGTTAATCACGATTTAAAAAAAAAAAAATTATTTATTAAGATTGATTAAAATCAGATATGTTATTTACATATATATATATATATATATATATCAGTTTTTCTTTATTACATTCATATATTGAATAGATTCCTTAGATTGCTCTAAAGAATATCTGGTTTAGTTATTAAATATTTCAAAAGAAAAATAACACTGAAGCGAAATAACTTCTGAGGTTATTTATTTAATTTTGTATCAATCGTGTTTCACAGTTTAATCATCAATTAGTAGAAATCTTTTTAATAATAATAACCATATATATACAAAAAAATATCTTAAATTTAATAAACTTTCAACATATTTAATATAATAGTTATTTATAAATATTTAAATAGTTAATACCTAAACGTAACGTATATGGGTAAGATTAATTGTACATATATATATATATAATAAATCGTTGAATTTTTAGTCAAATTACAAATCTCATATAGGTATCCTGAAAAAGATAATATTGCATAAATTTAATAATTCCCTGAATAAGCAAATGAATCTCGTGAAAGATTTCAATGCATTTTTTTATGCATATTTTAATATAATATATGTATAGATACTAAAAATATTTCTGAAATTGATAATCAAACTGAAGAATTGTTTCGTTATATAGGTATAAAAAATTAAAAAAAAAAAAAAAAATTCTTATTAAAATTCAATTATATATAGTAAAAGTTAATCAAATCATAAAACTATATAATATTATTTGAAAAATAAAAAAAATACATACATATATTACTTTAGAATTCTCACATATATGTATATATGTATATATATATATATTATGTATATAATTTCATTGTTATTTTAATGATAAAAGAATATTCTTTATAACTAAAAAATATATAGGTACAACATAAAAAAAAAAACAATAAGATTCTATTTACGAGTATGTTGGGATTACGTAAAATAGTTAGGCCAGATATAAAAACGTTTTTTAACTTCTTGTATTGTACGTGCCACTAACAAAGATTTAAAACTTAAAATATTCTATAATGTAAAAAAAAAAAAAAGAAAACTAAAGAATATTCTTGAATTTAAATGTTTAAATGTTTTTTAGAATTACATTTTTTTTTTTTTTTTTTGTAATAATGATTTACTTCCCTTTATGTACGACTTTTTTTTTACAATCATATAAAAAAAAAATAACAAAAGAAAAAAACAAAATGAGATTAAAATGAAACATATAAAACAATAGATATATTGTGCAAGAAGAATCAGCTTCTTTTTTTCTGATTCTGAATTTTTCTTCAATACAAAAAAAAAGTATCTTAAAATATAGGTATAGTCTGAATTCATTTCATTTTGGAGAAAATTTTAAGTTCAAATGTTTTGATTTTATAAATTTTTCACTCCACATTTCCGTTTTCCTTTTAAATTAATTAATAAGTATATTGTGTTAAACAGTTTTTATTTGCATTATATATATTATAATGATTCATAAAACACATTAGGTTTTTTTTCGGAAATTCGAGAATTTAATTGAGAAGTACTTATTATTTAAAATGTATTACTTAATTGTACTGCGCAGTGAGTGTGACATGAGAGCAGAAAAAAAAAATATTGTCTTATTTTGTTGTATTAGTTTTTTTTTTCGTTTAGAATAAGGAAATTTTAAATTTATTAATTAAAAAATTCATCCCGCAGTATATACATATATAATAGTTAAATAAGTTGGAACTACACTACTTTTTAAAAGTTCACATCTTTCAAAAGACAATAAAAACCGTTTAGAATATTTATGACTTGCACCAAAATAGAATTATATGTAAGAAAAAACTGAAGAGACATACATTCTTAATATATGTCATTAAATATATAAAATTTATCACATAATATATATCTTAATATTTGTAAAATTATAAAGTTGGAGAAAAAATTTGTACAAATGCCTAAGTTATCAAATAGTCAATGATTGACCCATAATGGTTTTTTAAACAGGAAGAGGTACAAAAAAGTTTCTGAGCTAACTTATGATTATGGTAATTTTGAATGATTTTTCTTCTCCTTCAATATTCTATCTAAAAGTATTGCGGAGATAATATGAACGGAGCAAAATCCTTGCAAAATTGTCAATTATTTTTTTTGAAAAATGTGCTAAAAATTCAGTCAATTTTTTATTATTTTTAGGTATAAAATTAATAGTTTTAGATACGTATACATATAAAGATTTGTTTGGGCATGATTTTCAGGAAAAATGTTAGTAACTTTAGAAGAAATTATGCACAAAAATATGTTACATATGAAGTAGTAATGTACAACCTAAACTTTTTGTAAAATAAACATATACACGAATGATTAAACTGTTTTCTTTTAATCATTATTATTGCAAATTAGATCCATGAAAGGGATCTTGGTGGCCTTAAGTGTATGAAATACCTTGTAAGCACCAATGGAGTGGGGTTCGAATTTCACACACGTCGTAAGAATAGTCCCCCTTACGACATTTACAGCCATGCTTAAAATGGAGAGGCTGTGTAATTTCCTTGTCACAACTCACATTTATATGCCAGGGGAATAAACTATAAAAAAAGAAATATAATACATACTACAATGCAGTTATTTTAACTTAAATTTTTGGAGGAAATTTACACATAAAGAAGTTTAAATTTTGTTTTTGATAATTATATTTTGTTTATAAATATGTAACACTTTTTTCATTTTATAACTTTCATTTTATTTTCTTTTTCTTAACTTAATGATTTTCAATTTTTGAAAATTTTTTTTCTAATAGTCAAATTTTATTAATAATTGCAGTAAAAAATGCATAGTAGCAAATTTATTTTGTACAATATCCATACTATTGCTGATTCACTATAACTGAGTAGGTCATAAAACTGAACAAATTTATCTTGTACAGTAATTCATACATACTATTCATAGCCCAGGCATAAATATGTAGTAATCTTTCTTTTTTATTTTATTTAGTTGTTATTATCCGACCGATAGATCACTATAATATTTCAAAAGAGTTCTAAATTTGTTTCTATGTCCATTCAAAAGTGTTTTTATCAGAGTTTTCTTTATACCTATACATATATTATTGGTGCGTTACGAATGCTCATTTCTTAAAAAATCGTTTAATCAAAATCTCATTTTTTAAAATCTCCTTTCTTAAAATCTTGGTTTTATAAAAATCTCGGTAAATCTCTTTTTTATTTAGATTATAACAATTATAATAAAGAAAAATAAGAAATTGTAATTTTTAATTTTTATTGAATAATATAATTTCAAATCAGGGTTTCAATAATAGGTTTGGCAGGGGTTTAGGGGCGGCAGCCGGCAGCCCTTATTATATAAAATGCTTTTGTTTCGAAATATACATGGAAAAAAAATTATTCCGAGGGATTTTACGGTTCGATTCAAAATCAGGGTTTTAATATTTGGTTTAGCGGGAATTTGGAGACGGCAGCCCCCACTATTTCAAAAGCTTGCATTCTGATAAATGTATGAAAACAACAATTAGGATGTATTTTAGAGTTTAAATATCCAACATCTCATATCCACAATTTCTTGTTAAAATTGTAAGCTAAAAATTAAAAAGAAAAATAAAAAAAAGCAAAAATAATGAGATTTTAACAAACGAGATTTTGATAAAACCAAATTTTAAGAAACGAGATTTTAAGAACCGAGATTTTGAGATACGACCATTCGTACCCAATCCATATATTATATATACTTACTTCATTTATGTGCTAAAACAAATTTACTTTCTTGGAAATCAATAAAAGAAATTTCGATATAGAACTGGTTAATTGCATCCGTATTTAATTTAGCAATTTGTTAAATAAAAAAATTAATATTATGATGACCTTCCAATTCCAATAATAACACCTTATAAATGTTTTTTTTTTTTTTTTATATTTGAACATTAAATAAATAATTTGACAGACTTACATATATACCCTCTAAATCAAAAAAGGAATAAGCAATAACAAAAGAAAAATGACAAGAAAAAATATATTTGGTTTTATAAAAACCAAACAAAGAATATTTTACACGCACGTGTAAAAAGAAAAAATAAAATACCGATTTAATATCATATAATATGTACATATATCCATTTACTAATGGTTTGTGGTCACCATATATAACAAGATTTTCTTTATTTAATACTTTTTTTTATACAAAAACAATAAAAACTTTATTTTTTTTTTGTACACGCATAAATTGTATTTTCAGATAGATATAAATCTTCTTCTATTTTTCCTTTCTAAAAATCGAAAATAAAAAAAAAATAAAGTAATAAATACCTCCCATTTATTTATACTGCATTTATTGCAATGTAATAATTTCTAATCATTGATTGAGATAAAAGTTGCATATACATATATTTTTACTATTAAATTCCATTAAATCATCAAGGAAGAAGCATCAACGGTATCATCATCATTACCAGTATAATCATCATCATCATCATCATCAGTATCATAACTAATATCATCGTTAAAATTATTATGAAATTTTTAAAGACCATATGTTTATTTTAAAAAAAAGTATCTAAGTTGATGCTGAATGCTAGGTGCATATGGTTTGTAATGTCTAACTGGGCAAATTATTTGATCCGGAAGAAAAAAAAAAATTTTAGATTGTTTTCTTTTTTTTTTATTTGTTTTTGTATAGAGTCACAATATATATTGTACTTTAATATCTATAGATAAATATGTTTTTTTTTATATATATAGATATGAAAACATAAATCCGAATGGATTTAATGAACATTTTTCAATATTTTTTTTCGTTGTTTTTATTGTTGTTATTTTCTAAGACTATTGATTCTGTTGATTTCTTCCTCTTCTCTTTGTTATTTTGTATTTTGTTATCTTCTTTTTTTTTTTCAATTATTTACTAGGAAATCTTTAAATCTAGTATTCGTACTTTCACAAAATTAAATAAAAAAAATAAAAATAAATAAATTCAAAAAAAAAAAAAAAAAATAAAATTAAATATACATACATATATAAATGAAATAATAAAAAAAAAACAAAATTAAAGCCATCTAAAGACAAGATAAATTGAAATTGCATTATATAAGATTTTCGCCGTTTATTTTTTTTTTTGCAATGAAATAATGAATTTTATTTAATATGTAGTACAAAAAAAAAAAAAAAAAACCTGAAGCTCATTGAAAATAAAATATTCAAGAGTAATTTATCCAAAACACAATTTGATGATAATAAAACATAGTCGTTCTTCAATTTGATTTTACGCAGGGGATTGAAAATAAAAAAAACTGGGCAGTAGTATATGAATTTATTCAATCTTGCTAACGGAACATCTACCTATATAGCCAAAGGCTTTATTTGTGACAAAGTTTCTAGATCGTTTTTGGAATATTTTATTTATTAAGTGGGTTTTTAAGGTTAGGTTTTTAAATTAATTCTGGTAAAAAAACAAGGAAGAATACAGTTGCCTTTGTCAACTCTTAGATACCCGTACGAACCGTTAGTATGTTCACAGCCTGTCACTCTGCTTACAATATTATTTTTTTAATATTTTAGTATTTTAAAATAATTTGGGTGAATTTTATAATTTCTAGAACTATGGGTTGTACATATATTCAAACTATATGTTTATATGTACATTCTTCAAAAGCAGATTCTAACCTTTCACATAACGATTATGAATCCAAAACTTTTTCAAATATTCTATAGTACCATTTAATACTAAGCGGTAAATGTATATTAAATTTACTTAGTACAAAATAGTAAATATAATTTTAAATATTATATTATATTATATTTAAATATTCCATTGACAGAATAATTTCTTATAAGTAGAATAAAATACATATATGTATGTAAATACGGCGCTATATAATATACATCTATACTCTTATCATTCATTCATCAGTGACATATACGATATGTAAATAAACATGATATTATATAAGTATGTATGTATATCAATATCATATAAATAAAAATTCTTCAAGCAACCGTTATGTTGTGTATTTATTTACATTTTTTTGTACTACACATTATATCTTCAACAATTTCAAATTATCGAGTAAAACAAAATGGAAAAAATTAGTTAAAAAATTTTGTTAGAAAATTTGAAAAAATCAAGTAACGCTTTCGTCAATTATAAAGTAACCCTATATTATTAAAATAAGTTGTTAACAGAAATAAGAGTATAATGTTGAAGCTTTAATTTTTGTGTATTACTTCAAAAAAATTTTAGCAGGTGTTCAAGTTACAGGTGTTTAAAAATAGGAAATTTTCAGTTTTTGACCCCTTACAGCTCTTAAACGGAGGGTGATACAAAAAAAATTTCTGAAATGACTCATACTTATTTTTAAAGATCTAACTTCTATCAAAATTTCCAACTTAAACCGTTTAGAAGATAGAAGGGTTAAAGGATTTTGCAAAATTTTAGTTTCGCATAACTGTAAATTAAGACACCGTATGCCACAAATATATATTTATTGTATATATACTTTTAAAGCTAATAAAAGCAGTAATCGTTTGCCGTTTTCAAAATGAAGATATACTTTATACAACTTGTGCTATAATAATTTAAATATAGAGCTTTTTTGAACCTTTGGGGAGCTGTTGCTCCGTAACGGGTGGGGCTACAAAAAAAAGTTATTAAAAATAAAATTAATATTTTTCTGACATCTATCAGTAGTTAAAATTTCATTTATATTTAAAATATATATATGAAATATATTTTTATATTTAAAAAATATTTCATTTAAATATTTTTCATTAATATTTAAATAAAAGAAAACTGAATGATATATAAGAGAAAATGTAAAAAATAAAGAGACACTTTTATTAATTTTAAGGAAACTCTTTATAATTAGGAAAAATTATTAACACATGGAAAATTATAATATTGCAGTTTCAAGCTTTTCGTTTAATTACAAAAAAATTTGTTCAGGTGTCCAAAAATAAGAAAATTTCAATTTTTCCTCTTAAATAGAGGAAGGTAAAAAAAAAATTTCTGGGGTAACTTATATGCTAATTCAAAAAGGTTTTTCTCAAGTTTCTAATTAAAATCGTACAGGAGTACCGGATCATGGGAACAAAATAAAATTTTCTTTTCACATAACGGTAAATTTAAATATTAAATTGTATAATTTTGATATTAATTTATAAAGTTGAAATAATATCGTGTGGTTTGGCATTTTTAGATTGAAAAAATTGTGTGCACTACACCTGAGATGTAGACATTTTAAAAATAGAAATTTTTCAAACTTTATGAGGCTGTTGTTCCGTAACGGGTGGGGTTACATTAAAAAGTTGTTCTACAACATTAAGTTTTATTTCAGACCTATTCATGTTTAAAATTTTATTGTTCTATCTTAAACCGTGTAGAAGTTTTGTAAATGGACGGACGTATATAGGGAAACTAATAAGGAAATTTTTCAAATTTTTTTTTTAAAAAATATGTTAAAAATAAAAATTATATTAATAAATTTATCACGCAATCAAGCTGTAAGTTTGATAACTATAAATAAAAACTAACTATTTTCAAAGATAAAAATTATTTGAAATACTCCAACTATTAAGTTTTCTACCTCTGTTTTATACAAATACATATTACATACATAGTTATAATTGGTTCTGACACAAACATATGTACTTATATGTTCACAAGTCTTGCATCTTTTGCAAGATATAAATAGCAAAATAACAAAAAATTCAAACGCATGTGGCGATTATGATGTAGAGTAGAAGAGAACTATTTAAAGTAATTATTTTCATTTGAAGTAATGAAAGAGTGACAGTTGAGTTCTAGATTTCATATTTAAAAAAAAAAAAAAAGTAATACTTAGCTACTAAACAAAAATAGAAAAATTGTAAATAATTTTCAACGTTTTTATGTTGGCAAATTCGCGTTTTTTTTTTCTTTTTGTTTTTTGTTTTTTTTTTTTTATAATACTATAATTAAGATAATACAGATTACTTGATTACTTGGAAGCTTATATAGATGAATCTTATTTTAGATGAATATACAAATGTAATATATTTTTATACATATTTGTACATTTAATTTATTATATTGTAGTTTTTATATACATACATATGTACCTATATAAGAAAATACAATATTACATATTGTATTTTAAGTAAACTGATTGAACCGACATGTAAAAACAATTTTAAAGCTATAATTTAACTTTTAAGCTTAATATTATTACGTAACATTATATACATAGTTAATTAGTATGATGCATTTAATTGCACTAATGATCATGCAACTAAATAAGTGTAATAAGATTATTTTTTTTTTTTTTAGCTTTTTAAATCTTTTTATGTACGTAAATGACCCACTTAGTTACCGTTTAATTTCAAATGTAGTAAAATTTTTCACTAATTTATTAGTTTTTGAAGGTCATAAATGTATAAGATATATGTGGAAGTTTTGTAAAAAAAAAAAAAAAAACAGTAAAATGTTTAAGAATTTTGTTTTTCAATTGAATATTAATTGAATACAATTAAAATGAATGTTATTTATATAAAATGTTTAACAGTAACTCTTAGATTTTAAACGTTTTTTTTACCTGTAAATTGAAAAGTACCGTACACAGATACAAAAATGGTGTAAAAAAAATTTACGGATGCAAAAATGACGTATAAACAAATTTTGAGACCAAATCGATGAGCTGAAATTTTTTAAGAAATTATTAAAAAATTGTTGTACCTAAAATTATATGGTTATCGATAAATATATATCGACTAAAAATAATAACCCAAATCCACAACTTTAGAACTTAGAGAGCAATAAATAGACGAGTGATAAAAGAATGCGACAAAAGGAAACGATGGCACATAAGTATTTTTAGTTATTCAATAAAAGATGTAAAAACAGTGCAATAATAAAACAGGCTAACAATTTCTTTTAAAATTTAACAATCATCATTTAACAATCGTATTTTGTTATAAAGTAATACTAATATACTGTTATACTAAATACTGTTAATAATAGGTATATAATTAATTACGCATTATTATTTTAAAGATGCTGTCTCTAAAATTCACATTATTTAATTTGGTTGATTTTAACTTTTAACAAGTCAACACAAAAAAAAAAAATCGTAGTGTCACATAAATCAATTAATTGATTCAACTTATTGATTTGACATTTCAAAAATAATTTTAAGAACAATAACAAACTCCTAACAAATAACTTTAAAATCGAATTGGACAAAAACATCAAATCAATTTTAATCAATATAAAAAAAAAAAATTAAATGCCAACGAAAAAATTCTGTTTAAACTCACAAAATGTAGCATTTTGAAAAAAAATTAAGATACACAATTGTTACGTGCAACACCTATTATTTTGTATTAAATAAATTTTGTAATTGAATGCACCTTGCAACAGCACCTTTAAATAAATTTATTAAATTCGATTGCAAATTATATTACAAATTTGCTTATAGAACATTAAAATTAAGTATTTAATGATAATAATATGATGTTTGTTTATATTATATATATATATATATATATATATATATATACTTTTAATATACATTATATAAATATAATTTAAAATAATTTATGTTTATGTTTATGTTTAAATACATACATATATATTATGTAAATAAATTTTATTTTGAATCACATCCTTCTTATATAGCAAAGTTAATTTTTTTTAGATTAAGTTGAAAAAAATATTGAGTGGTATATTGTATATTTATGTTCTATATATAAGAATTAATGATATTAACATCAGTATAAATATTCTATAGTATATTCTATATGTAGATAATAATATAAATCTATTACGTTTACTTAAACGTCATAATTTATTTACATTATAAATGTGATTCTGTTTTTAGTTTTAATTTTTTTTTTTGTTTTTAGAATTTAATTTAAAAATTTTTTAATTCAAATTTTTAAATATGTACCCATATAGCAATGATTACAAGTATATAATATCAAGTAAGAAAATATAATTTTTGTTTATTTATAAGTTGTGTACCAGACAAATAAACATGTAGCATACATACATATGTATGTATTTGTCGTCCTTTGAACCGAAAGATGTTCATTTTATTTAATAACTAATAAGTTAATGTATCCATCTTTGGGTTATATAATAAATTATTTTTAGCTGATTTAATTTATTTTTTTTTGTGCTTCCAGCTCTTTTAATCTTTAATTTAAACGTCAAGGTAGTTTAAGCATTATCTATATATAGGTATAAAAATTTTTGGACATCAAATTTCTTTTATTTATTTTTAATATTTTTTGACTTTCTCTTAATATTTTTTCAGTTTAGAAACTGCAGCATAATATAATATCTTAACAGCAGACTTGTAAAAATAATGATTACTTTGTAATACAAATACTTGAAAATTACGATTACTAGGTAATCGTAATCAAACAATTTGAGTCCGATTATAGTAATGGTAATCAAAACTTCGGATTATGATTATTAAGTAATCGTACGTAATCGATAAATGTAATCGTAATCAAAATTTTACAAGTCTGATCAAAAGTAAAAATGTTCGCCTAACCGCACCCTATATAATAAATAATAAACTATAGATATATACCTTTAATCAGAACTGTATATCTCAGATTACAACTTCGCACAAGTACTCAAACACAATTGATGAAAATAATAATGGAAAACAAATAAATTTAGTTACTTTTAGTCAACTACTCAACTCATATTCAATTTGGTTTTTTTTTTTTTTTAATTTTATTAAATTAAAATTCAGTAAATAAAACCAGAATTCATTTATAATTCAACTCACGAATGTTTTTCGGTTAAAAATTTTACAATACATACTCATAAAATTCAATAACACTTTTACATACATAATTGAAATATGTATAATTTTTGGTCATCATTTTTAACCTTTAAAAAATTTTTATAAACAAAATTGACTGTTAAAAAGATGACAGTTTGACAAATTTTTGTCTTTATTTAATTTTTTTTTTTTTTTTTTTGTTATATTTTATGACTCATATAAAAAAAAATCTTATTTTTTTTCCCCTGTTAGCTTTTAATGTTAATTTTTATTTTAACATTGAAGATTTTTAAAATTTTGTCATAATATTGTATTGAAAAATATAATTTTCTACTGATACTCATATGTTTCTTTTAATATTATGATGATTCATCACCTTATTAATAATTAGTGAATTGTATGATCATTATTATTCTACTTTTTTTGACGAATTTTTTTTTAAAACATAGTTAGCATATATAATATAGGTACTTATATACTTCTCAAGTTCTCATACGTTCTTGTTTAATATAATTCCCCATCATATCTTATAGTTTGTAAACGAGCAAGTAGTGTTTGTGACGTAATACTAATCATATTATTGTTCAGAATATAAAAAAAAAAAAAAATTATTTTTCATCTAAAGTTATTCGGATCGGTCTTTTTATTGCACTATATTAATAATTCTCAACCATAAAACAATATTGAATTGTCATTTACATAAATTTATAATTATTTTTACATAATAGAATTATAATAATACATTATAACCGATTCATCACAAAATTCTATTGAAGTGATTCAATTTTAAAAAAATTAAAGTGAATCAAATTAATTAAACTGAATCGCGTGAAATGATTGAAAAAATAAAATTTTTAATTTAATTTAAATCAACATATTATGTAATTTAATTAATCCAATTAATCAAGAAAGTTCAACAGCTGATTTTAATTAAAACAATCTTTAAGTGAATCAATTAAAATTAATTTAATTAATTAGAAATAAATTGTTTTTATAAAATGAAACTTTTTTTTTTTGGTGATCCAATTCATCTGATCCAATTGAATCAATATTTGATTTAAATGATTTATTGAATTATTTAAAAAAATTTTTTTTTTTTTATTGACATTTTAAAAATAGATCCCTATTTAATTTAGAATTTAGAATAAATTTAAGAATTTATTTAAAAAATTGTTATATGGGATTAAATATATTTGTATGGATACAAACATATTATATATGTACACAAAATTTAAAATACATATAGTAGGTATTATATTATTATTATTATTATTCAGTAAAGAAGCAAAAATACATTTTTTTTTTTTTTTTTTTTACTTTTGTTTCTTTAGGTGAATTGTGGGATTTTTTTTTTTTTTTTTCGCTATTCTATGTTCTATAAACAATGCAAATGTATTCGAAGACACGATCAGTCAATTATCTTGTATACAACATTTGTAAATATATATTTTAATAAATATTTATACCTTTTATATCTTATTGTACATACATTCATATATGTATATGAATGTACATACAATATATTGGGTACATTTTAATAAATTAAATCTATAGTAATAAGAAAAAAAAAAAAAAGAAAAATAAAATTATTCAATTCAACACCAATAGATAGTCAATTTATTTTACTAACAAAACAAACCAAAAAGTAAATTGTTTTTTGATTTTTATTTTTTAATTTTTTTTTAAATTTTTTTTTAATTTTTTTTTTTTTTTACCGAGAGTGAGTGTTATTTTATTTTCATTTTTATTCATGAAAAAGAAAAAAAAAACAAAAAAAAAAAGTTAAACGAGTATGCGCAAAGATCGCCTAACAAAACAATCAGATTCAGTTAGTTGAAAAACTCTCCTACATATAAGAGGATGTTAAATTTTTTATTTATTTTATTATTTTTTATCATTTATATTCTTTTCTAATATTTTCTTTTATATTTTAAAATTTCATTCGTCTGTAATCTGTTTTTTGTTTTTTTTTTTTTTGTTATTCTATAATTATATTCGTGTATGTTTGTGTATTTTACAATAATTATTTTTAACTTTTCTTTCTTTTCTACACCTTTTTCGTCTTCTTTAATTCTTTCCCTTTTTTCGTTTTCTTTTAACTTTTTTTTTTTTTTTTGTTTTTACTTTAATTCTAATGCAAACAATAAAATATTGTTATTATTGTAGTAGGATTAGCAGATTGCTTAGAATGTTAAGTTCGGGAGAACCGTAATTATTGTATTTTGTCGTTACGTGCATTCTGTTTTTTTTTCTCAATTTTATTTTCATCATTACCGTTCACAACGGCAAAAATCAAGAAAAACAAAAAAGTAGTGACTGTTACAACAACGCGAAAATTATCGCGAAAAATTATGATTAATAGAATATCACCGATATAAAAAGAATAACTATGAAAAAAACCAAACAAAATACAAGTTAAAAAAAAAATATCGATAATAATAACATATCTAGAATAATAGTAGTATAGTAAAAATATTTATAGATTATAAAGAATTTTAAAATAGTGAAATAAATAAAATTAAATGGAAGTTGAAAAAAAGAAAAAAAAAAAAACAAACAAAATAAGCATAAAAATAAAAGAAAAAATGATTTACTAATAATTCAGAAAAAAAAAAAAGAAATATATAAAAAAAATTTCAAATATTATGTAAACAAAAAAAACAAAAAAAATAAAGATAACTAATATATCGAAATAATATTAATTCGATACATTCGAATCGATTACTATTCTATTTGTATACAAAATGAAAAATGATCTGAAAAAAAAAAAAAAAACAACATGTCAATTGACATTTTTTTTCAAGTGTTTAAAATAAAATTTTTAAATTGATGTTGCGAATATTATATTATTTTAGTTTTAAATTTTTCTATTTAAAAAATAATTCAAGCGCATCTTGAAATAAATAAAAACAAAAAAAATAAAATTAAAAACAAATAAAAGAAAAAAATATAATCAAATCGATTTATCGCCAGATAGGAAATACCCAATAATTGACAATGTTCAATATGCGTTACAAAAATCGATTAACCGCATCATAAAAATGAAAAATTATAACTTGTGGTTGATAGTTTATAAAAATTGTAATAAATAAAATAAGTAAAATATAAGTTAAAAAAAAAAAAAAAAACGTAAAACAAAAAATTAAAAATTAAATCAATCATTTAATTTATTAAAAAAAAAAATAAAAAATAAAAAAAAAAAATGTAATAAAAAATAATTAAAAAAATAATAAAATATTGAAGATCGTTATTACTTTAAAAAACAAAAAAACAAACAAACATAATAACATAAATACATAAAAATACAAAAAATTGAATTGTAAGCAGAATAGTGATACCGGAAAATTGCATAGTTTTCTTCAATAGTTAGTTTTATTTTTTTTAATAAATAAATAAAAAAAAATTAAATAAAAAATAAAAAAAAAAACACAGCAAAGCTTAAAAAAAAAAAAAAATGTATAAAATAAATAAAATGCGACATCGTTTCGTCGCTATTCGTATTGAATATCTTTAGGTTAATTAATATGTACATAATATATATGTATATAAATATTTTTACAATACATATATATATATATATATATTTTTAATTATATATGTATATATATAGCATATACATATAGGGTGTTTAATTAACAGCACAGAAAGGAATTGTCTATTCATAATAAAATTATAACCAATCATATAAATCATTTTATTAATTTTAAAATTTTTTAAATTAAATGGTACCTACTTACTTATTTAATATTTTGGAGATTTTTTTTTTGTAATTGCAGGAAAACTCTCCAAATTATGATTAGATAATTTCTGTTATATTTCCATTTTAATTATTGCGATGATAGATAGAAATGTATATTCGACTTCATTTTGGTAGTGTTGCATTCTAATCAACTAAAGGCTCCCTTTTTGTTGTTCTATTAAATATGCTTGAAATATCTTGTAATAAATATTTTCAGTTTCTGAACGGGTCTTCAATTCTAGATTGCAAAAACATGAAGTATAAGTTTTAGAATAGAATGTTTAAAATAATTTCAATTTCATTAATTTCAAAAGATTTTGTAAAAGAGTTGTAGTATTTAATACAAATCTCTACATTAATTAAAAAAAATGTCTCCAACAAAATATAGTTTTTTAATAATTATAGAAGACACCCTGTAAATATATGTATGTTTAATTATATATTGTAAAAAAATATATTATATACATAGGTACAATAACCATATACATGCAATGTAAAAGTATAGTTGTATTTTTTTATGCATCAGCAATATTTTGTAAAATAAATGTATAGGTACTTATAAAGAAAACTTTACTAAATAAAAAAAAAAAAAACCAAAAACAAAAGAACAAAAATAATCGAATATAAAAAAAAAAGGTTAGGTTAGGTACGATTCAATATTATTCTTCTTTATTTTTTTTTTGTGTTTAGATTACAGAAATAGCAGCGCTTCATTACATTTATCGAATATGAAGTTTAATGTTAAAGTACACAAAAAAAGTTTACTTATTGGTTTTGTTTTTCTGTTTTGTTTTTTATTAATTTATATGTGTACAATATGGTTGTATGGATATATACAGCAGAATCAAAATAATGTGAATTTATAAATAAATGAATACTCTAATGATAATTATTCTTTTAATTAATAAATATTTTTTAAATAGAAAACAAAATAAAGCAATAATCTGTCATGTCAGACCACTTAGACAATAAGTACTGAACTCAATCAACTGAAAAATCGGTATAGCCAAAGCTTAAAAACAGATTACTGTGTAAGAATGTACTTATTAGAGATTTCAATAAATCGCCTTACGTTTTACTTTTAAATGCTTTTTCTCAATTTCTTTACTAAACCTTTCCCTTTTTGAGGTTTCAGTAATTTATAATTTATTTTTTTTTTTTAAATAATTTGCGCAATTTTATTTTTCTTTAAGTTAAATTTTTTTTTTTTTCGTTTTTTTTTCTATTTTTCCTTTAATTTACCATTATGTAAAATGAAGTATTTAATGTTAAAGATTGTCAATTGTCAAGTAATTTCGAAATACATGATTTAGTTCAACTAGTTTTTAAACGGCGACGATTACTTCTCAATTTTATTATTCTTATTCTTATAAAAAAGATTCTACTGTGTACCCAAAACAGTATTATATACAAAAAAAAAAAAAAAAGAAGGAGAGAGAAAAAGAAAGCCTTTTTTAATTTGAATATTTTGTACATATTTTTATTGTTTTGCGGTCGAAAGAAACAGAAAAAAAAAAAAAAAATACGAACTTTATTTTTATCACCGTGTAGCGTATGTATACTTACATTATATCGTATGTTAAGCGTAAGCGGTAAAAACGACGTAAGACGCGATCATACATTAATAAAATTACTCACGTGTCGGTTTGGCTTTTCTGTGTTTTTTTTTTCTTTTTTTTTTTAAATAAGTATTTTGTTTGTGGAATGTGTTTGGTTTTTTATTTAATATTTATAAATTAACAGTTATATGTAGGTACTTATAGTTTAAAAATTAAATTAATTCAAAAAAAAAAAAAGAAATTAAAAGAGAAATAAAAAAAAAATAAAAAAAATTAAATTAAATTTAAAGTAAAACAGTGTAAATTAAAATAATTTTTTTTTATATATATACATACCTACTTATATAGTTTAGATATGCATTTTAAAAAAATAATTTTTTTTTTTTTGTTTTTTACTAAGTTCTAAAAATTCTAAACTAAAATTATTTTAGTTTTGAAATAATTTTTATAGTGATAAGAAGTTAAAATAATTTTTTAAAAATATTTTTAATGTGTTGTACAAAATTAAAAAAAAAAAAAATAAATAAATTAAAAAATATGTACCTATATAAAAAAAACAAATAATTAAAAAAAAAAAAAGTTTAATTATTTAAAAAAAAAACATTTTTTTGTAAATGAGAAATTTAAAGTTTTTTTAATAGTTATTTTGGAGAATTTTAACATACTTACATACATGTGTTAATAAATACAAAAAAAAAAAAAATTAACAGTAATTAAGTAATAGTTATTTAAAAACTATAGATTTATCTTTGTGGCTTATATTATATACTTATGTATATATATTATTATTTAAAAAATTTGATATTTTTATTTGTTAAGTAGGTACTTATTTGTTGTTGTTTCTTTTTCTTTTTTTTTTTTTTTTTTTAATTTTAAATGGAAGCATTTTTATAAAATATAAAAATAAACATAAAAATTTTTCTTACTAAATTAATTTTTTTTTGTTTTTTTTTTTACCACCTGTTAAGTATTACATATAATATAACAACTTTTTATAAATGATCATATGGTAGAGATCATAGTTTAATAATTATTATTAAAGTTTTAATTTCACATAGTGATTGCATTATTAAAATTATTATATTATAATGATTGTACTTATTTATGTATAAATATAAAATCAATTAATTTAAAATAGTTAGTTATTTGCATTACTTATTTTTTTATTATTATTTTAAGATATACTTATTTTATAAATATTAATTATATTTTCTAAATATAGATTTTTTTTTCTAATTATTAAAATAATTATACATGGTTTACAGTAAATAATTAATGGCTTATTTTATTAATTATTAAAAAAAAAAAAAAAATTAATAATGAGTGGTTGCCCTTTGGTATAGACTATAGTATGTCCATAACAAAAACAAAATATATAACTATAATTTAATATTTATTAATAATAATATTAATTATAATATTAAATTTAATAATTTGGTATTAAATGGGTTCTGACAATTAAAAACGAATTTCAATTATTTAAAATCTTTAAATTATTATATTAGTTATTATGTAACATAATATACGTATTATGTTAAATATAATTAATATATTGAATTTGTGAGAATAGTATAAGGCTTTAATTAAAAATTATTAAATAATTAATTCATATAATTTATTTAGCCGTTATAATAATATTAACACATTCTATTTATGGAGATAAAATTAATTATAGTAAATTAATTATTTGGTTCTGTTGATTCTGATTTTTACTTAAAATTAGAAATTAACTTTATATATAGCAATTTGAATTTTGAAATTCAGATAGGAATAGTTTAATGCCCTGATTTTAATGCAATGATTTTTTTCTCTTTTCGACTTCTATTAAGGATCAATGGTCATTCACTAAGTTATATATTTTTCATATTTGAATAAAATTCAATCTCTGGATTTTTTAGTTTCGCTAACCCATTTATTACTCGATTGTACCTATATTGTACAATTAAATAATAAAAAAATTAAACACAAATATTTTTATTTGTGCGCCATCTATTATCTTATACAGAAATTGTTTTATACATATTTTATTTATGATTTACGATATACGATATAACATTAATTATACGATTTATACATTTCTTATTTAATTATATTATTCTAATTATATATGTACATTATAAGAAAAATCTATATTATTTTTTTTTATTAATTTATATGACTCAGTCAGGGTTTGAACCCGAAACCTTTCGAATGATAGATTGGTGTCGTAAACCAATACACCATTGGTTGGATCTAATTAATGCAATAGTTAAAGTAATTGTACAATTTCTGTGTATGGTTTCATATTCTAATATGGTGCGTTATTTTTAAAACTGTTTAGGTTAGGTTAAGATGGCTGTCAAAATAAAAGGTACACTTAGACCACATTTGGTGTTCACTTTGCGAAGAATGCTTTTCACATTTTTACCTGCTATATCGCTAAGGTTGTTGAAGAGATATTGCCCAAATGAGTATTCCTTCTTGCCGACAAGGCCGGGCATATGCAAAGGAGATGGAGAGTAGTTTCCTTATTTTATTCATCTTTGCAGGCTCTACAATAGTCGTTTGCGGATAAACCAAGTCTTCTGGCATGCTTCCCTATTAGACAGTGACCGGTGATTATATCCATTGTCATTCCAATGTCTGCCTTTTTAAGAGAAAGCAAATCATTTAAAACGGTTTACTATATGACAAAAATGATTTTGAAACTAGGATTGATTGACAAATGTTATTTATTATACATTGTGAAAATATTTTTTGATATTAATGAACGATTTTGTTTTGTTTTTTTTTTACTTAACAAGTTCATAAATAATTCATTTACAAATGTAAAAAAAAAAATATCTCTATTTAAGCTATCTGTATTTATAATTTTATTAAAATATAAAGACTCAGTATAGGTATATTAATTATTTTTTTTTTTTTATTTTCTATTTTTTGTTTTGTTCTAATTAGGACTTTTCACACATATCTGACTATTAAGCTATAAAATAACTTTAGACTTTTGCAAAAAAAAGTGAAAAAATACTAGTCCAATTCATATTTAATCAATATGTATAATAAAAAAGTACCTATAATTTTACTGCCACCAATTATTTGAACTTAAATTAATTGTTGTAAGAAAATTGAAGAATTTTTATTAATTCAAAAGTTTATCTGATATATAGAAAAGTTTTAAAATAATTTTAAACAATTAGATATATCATTAAAATTGAATGATTCTGTTCAAGGTACAAATTATAATGATTGTCATCAAATTTTACATAACATTATACAAAAGATACAAAGAAAGAAAAACAAATTAACTTGTGTTAAAAATCATATACTTATATACATATAGACATATTTTATTTTACAATGTCAGTTATTGTAATCATTTATCAATATTTATTTCGAAGCTGTAAATAACTATCATTTATATATATATATATGTATATATATATATATTCGCCTACTTTAAATACAACTTTTCACAAAATTTTTGTTCAAATTAGGTTAAATCAACTTAAAAAAATTAAATTGTACGTAAGGTATATTTTTTTTCTTTGCATAAATTTAATACTGTATATACAACATCTTTAAATGAATCTTAAATATATTCTGAATATTGATATTTTAAACTTAAAGAAAGTTATAATGCAAATAAATTTTAAAATTGAAAGTTTTTTTTTTTTTTTAATTTTAAATAAATAAAAAAAACAAAAAATTTTTTTTTTTTTTTGTAATTAGCAATTATTGTTGAAATAGTGAAAACTGTTGAAAAATTGGTATTTAATTTTATTTGTATTTAAATAATCCATTAAAAAATTGAGCATTAATTAAGCTTTTGTATTTGTATATGATCAAAATGTTGGATAATAAGAAAATGAGGAAGAATACAGTTGCCTTTGTCAACTCTTAGATACCCGTACGAACCGTTAGTATGTTCACAGCTAACACAGGTAACAGCTAACTCTGCGTACGATATTATTTTTTTAATATTTTACTATTTTAAAATAATTTGGGTGAATTTTATAATTTCTAAAACTATGGGTTGTACAGATTCTTTTGTCTGATTGTACAGATGTCTGATTTGTACAGAATTTGTAGCAGATTCTAACCTTCCACATAGCGATTATCAATCCAAAACTTTTTCAAATATTCTATAGTACCATTTAATACTAAGCGGTAAATTTATATTAAATTTACTTAGTACAAAATAGTAAATATAATTTTAAATATTATATTATATTTAAATATTCCATTGACAGAATAATTTCTTATAAGTACAATAAAATACATATATGTATGTAAATACGGCGCTATATAATATACATATATACTCTTATCATTCATTCACTAGTGACATATACGATATGTAAATAAACATGATATTATATAAGTATGTATATATATCAATATCATATAAGTAAATAAAAATTCTTCAAGCAACCGTTATGTTGTTTATTTCTTTACATTTTTTTGTACTACGCATTGTATCCTCAACAATTTCAAATTATCGAGTAAAACAAAATGCAAAAAATTCGTTAAAGAAATTTGTTAGAAAATTTGAAAAAACCAAGTAACACTTTCGTCAATTATAAAGTAATCCTATACTATTAAAAAAAGTTGTTAACAGAAATAAAAGTATAATGTTGAAACTTTAATTTTTGTGTATTACTTCAAAAAAATTTTAACAGGTGTTCAAGTTACAGGTGTTTAAAAATAGGAAATTTTCAGTTTTTGACCCCTTACAGCTCCTAAACGGCGGGTGATACAAAAAAATTTCTGAAATGACTCATACTTATTTTCAAAGATCTAACTTCTGTCAAAATTTCAAGTTTCCAACTTAAACCGTTTAAAAGATAGAAGGGTTAAAGGATTTTGCAAAATTTTAGTTTCGCATAACGGTAAATTAAGACACCGTAGGCTACAAATATATATTTATTGTATATATACTTTTAAAGCTAATAAAAGTAGTAATCGTTTGGCGTTTTCAAAATGAAGATATACCGTATACAACTTGTGCTATAACAATTTAAATATAGAGTTGTTTTGAACCTTTGGGGAGCTGTAGCTCCGTAACGGGTGGGGCTACAAAAAAAAGTTATTAAAAATAAAATTAATATTTTTGTGAGATCTATCAGCAGTTAAAATTTCATAGCTCTATTTCAAAAAAAATGTGGGGATCTAAAAGTTAGGTGTTCGAGAGCTACCTTAAGGTTTGGTCCAAACTCAACCAAAAAAAATGGGGAACCTACAAATTACTCCAAGAATATTTTGTGTAAATTTCAAGATTCTAGCTTTCTTAGTTTTTGAGTTAGCGTGCTGACGGACGGACGGACGGACGGACATGGCTCAAAAGTCTTAGAATTTTTTTCTGATCCGATCCATACCTTTGAAGGTATATCTAGCTCGCTTATTTCGAGGTGTTACAAACGGAGGAGTAATTTTATTATACCCGATCCTATCGTACGGGTATAATGAAATATTTTGTTAATTAGGAAACTTATATGTAAAATGTATTTGGCTCTAAACTATATTAGAATAATCCATTAGATCAATGTTTTTTATGGACGTCTAAAACTTAAGTCTAGCTTAAAATAGATGTAACGAGACGAAACGATACGAGTAAAAATTCTACCATTAAGGATGGATTCTACCATTCATGAGAAATTTCGTGGATATTATGCAATTTTAGAAAGAAACATAAATATAGTGTACTACCAATGTAAAAAAGGGAGAAAAAATATATATACTCAGCAATATCGTTCATAAAATTCAACAATATTTGTTTATAAAATACTTCTCTAAAGAATTTATAGATGATATTCAGCTAATTTATGGTGTACTATAAATTAGCAAAATAAAAATCGTTGGACGATATTTTTATAGGAGTTTTCTCTTTTATACACATGTCATTTTTAGTAATTTTGGCCTATGCTCTAACATTTTCGTGGATATTTTTTTTCTCATGAAAACCGTTCTTTACGTGTAAATTTATGAACATAACCAAAATAGACAATAAAAAGGTTTAAAAAAAACTGCACGAAAAATTATATGTCATAAATGGGAGAAATGGGAGAAATGTCATGTAAATTCTCTGTTAAAAGATTTACCTAAAAATTTATTTACGTACAAAGCTGTTTTTATTTTAAAGAAGTCGGAAATTTTAAAATATTAATGCAAATATATAATATTAATGTTAAAGTATCTATCTTTATTTTTGATCCCATTGATTATACTACTGTTTGTTTTATTTGTCTTCAACCTTCTATTTTTTCTTTTAATTTCCTTTAATGCTTTACATTTCAATGCAACTGAAGTTACGCGATGCACCACCTTTATTACCAACCATTTTTTATCCATTTTAAAAATAATTATAAACAGATAAATTTTTTTTTAAATTAAATTTGTGCGAATTCCACACAGAACTTGTAAACGAAAGGATATGAATTTAATGTCATTAAGTTTTCATTTTATACCTAGTTCTATAGTTATACTCGTTTACACTTCACGAAAAAAACCGTACGAAATTTCTTGCGTTTTTAGCACATTTCCAAAAAAATTTTGAAAAAATGTGCTTATTAGTTTCACTCTGTCCGTCCGTCCGTCCGTCTGTTTACAAAACTTCTACACCGTTAAAGATAGAGAAAAAAATTTTAACCATAGGTAGGTCTCATAAAAAAAATAATTTTGTGGAACAACTTTTTCATGTAGCCCCCCCCATTACGGAGCTACAGCCCCTCAAACTTTGAAAAAGCCCTATTTTTAAATGCATATATCTTATGTTCTGCTTAAGATTTTTTCAATCTGAAAACGTCATTCGACAGGTATTTCTTTTATCTTTGTAAATTCATATCAAAATTATACAATTTTTTTAAATTTAGTATTTAAATTTACCGTTATGTAAAAACCAAATTTTGCATTATTTTTCTACTTTCATAACTCCGGCACGCTTCTAGATAGAAGCTTGAAATTTTGAGGCAAGAAAGAACTTTTAGAATTAGTATAAGTTTGCTCAGAAAATTTTTTCGGATCACCCCCTGTTTATGAGCTATTAGGGCTTAAAAATTGAAAATTTGCTATTTTTAAACACCTGTAACTTAGGAACCTGTACATATTTTACTTCTGCAAGATATGAAAATTAAAGCTACAATAATATATTTTTACGTGTGTTAAAGGTTTATTTTAATTGTAAAGGGTTCCAAAGTTGCAGCTCTTCAAAGTTGCGAAAAAGCCCCATTTTCAGATGTATATATCTCGCGCTCTGTGTAATAATTTTGCAATCTAAAACCGCCAGAAGATCGAAAATTTTATTATCTATATAAAACAATATCAAAATTATGTAATATTTTGTAATTTACTATTTAAATTTACCGTTATGTGAAAACCACATTTTGCTTGAAATTTCTTTTTTCATAACTCCGGCACCCCTTTAGATAGGAACCTGAAATTTTGAGACAAGAAAGAACTTTTAGAATTAGTATAAGTTTCCTCAGAAAATTTTTTGGTAGCGCCCCCTCTTTAAGAGTTATTACGCCTCAAAAATTGAAAATTTGCTATTTTTAGACACCTGTAACTTAGGTACCTGTACAAATTTTTCTTCGGCATTCATGTCTTGCCGAATTAAAGGTTTAATAATATATTTTTACGTGCGTTAACGGCTTTTCTTAGTTATATAGGATTCCGGACTTATAGCCTCTCAAAATTTCAAAAATGTCCTATTTTGACATTTTTTCGTATTACATGAAATTTTCAAATTTTTGTGTAAGTCACACTTCTAAACAGTTTGTATTGAGTTTTGGAAATGTGCGCTTTTAAAAACCGTTGGTTTACATTCTACCTTGTTTTTTTTATCATCTCGTCACTCGTCAGTCGTCACGTCTATTTTGGGCTGTATAGGTACTATACTTTAATAAATTTTCAAAATTTATTGCAAGTATTTAAGCGTTTAAGTTGTCAAATAATTTGGTTTTCTCGTTTTTCTCTGCTATCCACTGAGTGGGTATCAACAAAGTGATTTATTATTTATATTTTGTTAAGCTTCAGATTATGGAATCATTGGTGTCATTATTAAGATGTTGATTACTCGGCTGTTACACAAGACTATATGCAACAAAAATATTTATATTTCTGCGCCATCTATTATCTAATACAAGAATTATTTTTATTTTATTTTATATATTATGTATTTACTTACCAGTATTACATATTACATAATGTATTAATGAACATTTTTTTTTTTACAAATAACATGTTCTAAAAATTAACATATTAAAAAATCTACATAAGTACTTAATAGAACAAACAATTATAAATAACCAAGTGATTTTAAAACATTATCTTTAAATATATTAAATGAATAAATTCTTTTTGACAAAATTTATTTACAAATAAATTTATATAATATTATATAGACAAAATTTCACTTTTGAATTTTTATATTCTTACCTAAATTACCATTAAATTTCTAGAAAAAAACCATTAATATTGTAGAACCTATTTAGGGTTAGAACCTTATTTATTGAAGGAAAAAATATTATATTGTCCCATAATTCGATTTAATATCAAATAAAATCGATTAGATATGAAAAAATTATAATTTTAATGTCTTTTTTTCATATATTAATTATATTTTAATTTTTATGTATTTTTAATTATTATATAATATACAATTCTGTTTAAATTTGATAACATATAATTTTTTTTAGTTTTGTTTCATATATACTTAACATATGTTATATTTTCTTATGTATTGTTTATACGATTCTTATATAGGTATTCATTTAAATGAATTTGTAAATTAGTATATAATAAGAACCTCCCATAATAAATACATATTTATATACTTAAATAATAATATGGTAACCATAACTTAAAAGTAATCAAAGTTTTATGTGTCAATAAGTAATTTTTAAAAATAAAAAAATTTAATTTTGTTTTTTTTTTCCACTATTTTCTATTTTTTTTATTTTATTTTTTTTTTTTTATTTAATTTACATACATTAGTATGTATATGTAACATATATTATGTCTGAATAAATATTATGTGTAAAGTACTTGTTATTTTGACCGATTCCATTAACAAAATTATGTCAAAAATATAAAGTAAAAAAAACAAACAAAAAAATAAAATAAAAACTATAGAAAATATTTATTTTCATAACAATTAAGTAAATTATGTAGATAGATATATATATCTATATATTTAAAAAAAAAAAAAAAAAACTAATTGCTTTTTTTTGTTATCCCTCCCCTCTTTAACCAATTTCCAACAATAAAACGTTTAAAAATATTTTGTTAAAATCCCCCTTCATAAATTTTTAGCACATTTCCAAAAAAATTTTGAAAAAATGTGCTTATTAGTTTCACTCTGTCCGTCCGTCCGTCCGTCTGTTTACAAAACTTCTACACCGTTAAAGATAGAGAAAAAAAATTTTAACCATAGGTAGGTCTCATAAAAAAAATAATTTTGTGGAACAACTTTTTCATGTAGCCCCCGTCATTACGGAGCTACACCCCCTCAAACTTTGAAAAAGCCCCATTTTTAAATGCATATATTTTATGTTCTGCTTAAGATTTTTTCAATCTGAAAACGTCATTCGACAGGTATTTCTTTTATCTTTGTAAATTAATATCAAAATTATACAATATTTTTAAATTTAGTATTTAAATTTACCGTTATGTGAAAACCAAATTTTGCATGATTTTTCTACTTTCATAACTCCGGCACGCTTCTAGATAGAAGCTTGAAATTTTGAGGCAAGAAAGAACTTTTAGAATTAGTATAAGTTTGCTCAGAAAATTTTTTCGGACCACCCCCTGTTTATGAGCTATTAGGGCTTAAAAATTGAAAATTTGCTATTTTTAAACACCTGTAACTTAGGAACCTGCACACATTTTACTTCTGCAAGATGTAAAAATTAAAGCTACAATAATATATTTTTACGTGTGTGAAAGGTTTATTTTAGTTGTAAAGGGTTCCAAAGCTGCAGCTCTTCAAAATTGTAAAAAAGCCCCATTTTCAGATGTATATATCTCGGGCTCTGCGTAATAGTTTTGCAATCTAAAACCGGCAGAAGATCGAAAATTTTGTTATCTATATAAAACAATATCAAAATTATGTAATATTTTGTAATTTACGATTTAAATTTACCGTTATGTGAAAACCACATTTTGCATGAAATTTCTTTTTTCATAACTCCGGCACCCCTTTAGATAGGAACCTGAAATTTTGAGACAAGAAAGAACTTTTAGAATTAGTATAAGTTTCCTCAGAAAATTTTTTGGGAACGCCCCCTCTTTAAGAGTTATTACGCCTCAAAAATTTAAAATTTGCTATTTTTAGACACCTGTAACTTAGGCACCTGTAAAACTTTTTCTTCGGCAAGACATGAAAATTAAAGCTACAATAATATATTTTTACGTGTGTGAAAGGTTTATTTTAGTTGTAAAGGGTTCCAAAGCTGCAGCTCTTCAAAATTGTAAAAAAGCCCCATTTTCAGATGTATATATCTCGGGATTTGCGTAATAGTTTTGCAATCTAAAACCGGTAGAAGATCGAAAATTTTATTATCTATATAAAACAATATCAAAATTATGTAATATTTTGTAATTTACGATTTAAATTTACCGTTATGTGAAAACCACATTTTGCATGAAATTTTTTTTTTCATAACTCCGGCACCCCTTTAGATAGGAACCTGAAATTTTGAGACAAGAAATAACTTTTAGAATTAGTATAAGTTTCCTTAGAAAATTTTTTGGTAACGCCCCCTCTTTAAGAGTTATTACGCCTCAAAAATTGAAAATTTGCTATTTTTAGACACCTGTAACTTAGGCACCTGTAAAAATTTTTCTTCGGCAAGACATAAAAATTAAAGCTTCAATGATATATTTTTACGTGTGTTAACAGCTTTTCTTAGTTATATAGGATTCCGGACTTACGGCCCCTCAAAATCTCAAAAATGTCCTATTTTCAAGTTTTTTCTTATTACATGAAATTTTCAAATTTTTGTGTAAGTCACACTTCTAAACAGTTTGTATTGAGTTTTGGAAATGTGCGCTTTTAAAAACCGTTGGTTTACATTCTACCTTGTTTTTTTTTATTTTAAATTTACCAAAATTGTGAATTAGTTTGAAATTAATTTTAATATTTTTCTTTTTTGTTTTCTTATATTTAAAAAATTATATTTTATTTTTTTTTTTTAACTATTAATACAATAGGTAATAAAAAATTTTTTGTATATCATTTTTAATGTCCCTTCACTTTATAATGATGAGTAAGAAAAGAATTATGTACATATGCATTGGGAAATCACGTACACTTAATTCTTTATGTCCTGCTATAAATAACTGCATATTTGTAATCAATAATATTATTTATTGGATTTTGTTTTATTAATTTTTTTAAAGGTATATAGTATAGAAAGAGTTAAAGTACAGAATTAACAACTAAAATTTAAAAATTTATTTTTTTAAAATTCTTTTAGTACAAAAGAACTGTGCCAAAAGTTTATTTAATTCTTTTTATATTTAAAACTATTGCAATTAAGTACAATAAATAATCTGTATTTTAACATGATTGATGTTTGTTGAATTTTCCTAAAAATCATTTCCTATTTTATGTAATTGCAATAAAATAAAATTCAAATGTAAAGATTATGATTTTTCTTGTAAAAGTTTTCTGTCACATAAATGTGGGAATGATTTTTCTGTCACATAAATGTGGACAGGAAAATTACACAGCCTTTCCTGTCTGTTCAGGCGTGACTGTAAATGTCGTAAGGCGGAATAACTTTTACGACGTGTATTGAATTCGAACCCACACTCTCTCGGTGTTTACAGCATATTTTGTACTTTCTTACCAACTAGGCCCCCGAGGCTCCTGATTAAGATATTTGATAGATATTTGAAATTTTGTAAAATACTGTCAAATTTGGTTGATTCGGGACAAGAGGTTCTAATAGTTATCATACAGCTCTGAAATTTAATATAAATATATCGTGATACTTTATTAAGTTAGATATCTTAAATTTTCTAAAAGGTGATTACATTTTTTTTGTAAAAAGCATAATATATGATGTTCGTGCAGAGTATCCTGCAGAGTTGACACAATCTACTCTACAATTTTCCTTTCCTTTCCTTACTCTACAACTTTTTTTTAATATTTTCTTCAGTTTTGTTTTCCAAATATGTAATTTAAATTTATTTGCAGGATATTATTCAAAAAAATTTTCTGTATAATCCTAAAATATATTTGGTCCACGATTTTATGAAACAAATATGTTTTGTTATATGAATGATTAACGTGAGACAAATAATTTATAATATGAAATAAAGCCGAAATACACTACTGTTGATATTTGATATATGAAATTTTTGTTTTCGGCTTTATTTCATTTTTAATTAAAAAATATGCAAAATGCATAAATATAATATTTTCATAAAATTTTAATTTTAATTCTAATTTTCTTTTTTTAACTTCAAAATCTTTCCTAATTATTTATTTTACAGATATATACTTATTTCAATATGGTATTAAAATAGTGGCTCGCCGCTAAATAAATTATTGAAACCTTGATTTTGTAAAGAATTATAAAATACCTCCTATATTTTGAATGCTTTGTTATTGAATTTATATGAAAATAAATAATTAAGAAGGATTTTAGAATTGGTTACAAAATCAGGGTTATCCCCTTTTTCGGAATATGTATATTTGCGTAATAGTTATAACTATGCATGTAACTAGAAATTTTTGTATAACAAATTTATTTTTCACAAATTTATTTCTGAAACGTGAACAAATTTATTTCTGGAACCTGAAACATTTCAATTCTTTACTCATTTAAAAAGTTTGGAAAATTAAAATAAAAGCAAAATAAAAAAAATTTCCTATTTTAGCTTTATTTCATTCGGTTTTTGTTTTTGGACGTAATCAAATAATTTCGTTAATTAACATACTACACGTAAAGTCTTTTTCAACTAAGTTTATTTATTCACTTCTATTTGTATGTATGTATTTTCAATTCTAAATATTTATTTTACTCTTATTAAGACAATTTTATCAGATTTTAAAGTTTTAAATAAAGTTTTTATATATACATACTTATATATATTATTTTTTGTATTAGAATTTTAATAAACAGTCGAAAAAAGAAATAACTAATATTATTTGCACTTAAATTTTAAATATTAAAAAAAAAAAAAAATTTTATAAATTAAATTCATAACTATTTCATGATTTGCATTAAAAATTTACTTTAGAACCTGAACTTAATATTTAATTTCTTAAAAAATATATAAAATCAAATGTATATAATATTATTAATTCTTAAATAAATTCAACTTGCAAATATTTTAAATTGAATATTCAAAAGATATTTTAATTATACATTTATGCGGTTTTTAAAACAAAGAATCAAAGAACCACAATAGAAAATTAAATAAAAAAAAAAAATAAAATAAAAACAAACACAAATAAAAAAAAAAAAAGAAGAGATCAAAAAAAGAAACTTTATAATTATAATTCTAATTAAGTTATATTATAAATTATTTAAAAATGGATTTAAAATCACAAAGTTTTCTTTTGTACTGTATATTAATTATTTAATATTCGATATTGAAAATATTTTTTTTATTTTTATCTATAATATAAATTTATATATAGGGTTTTCCAATTTTAGTGATATGATTTCTTTTCAAAAAAAAAAAAAAACACACTAATTGTTAAGGAAATTCAAATGTTTTTTTTATTTAATGTGAAGTACAATCGATACAATTAAGTTCTGAATAAAACGTCATTCAAATGGCCACCACAACTTCTTTTGCAGGAACGATTTCAATGAAACCAATTTTCGAGCACTTTTTCCACTAAATTAAGTCGTATGTCAAAACAAAACTGTCGATTCTGATGCGAAGAAAATTCACAAATTATTCATGAACAACCATTACATTCACCTAAATTGACAGTTTTTGGTGTGACTTTTGGTCTGGTGTAATCATCGGTCCGTACTTCTTTTGAAATGAAGCTGGTAACACCGTTACTGTCAATGGAGAGCGGTATAGATCGATGATAACCAACTTTTTATGGCCGAAATTAGAAGAAGTTGATCTTGACAACATCTGGTTCCAACAAGATGAGTCTACGTGCTATACAGCACGTGCAACAACCGAATTACTGCGAGAAAAGTTTGGAGATTCGATTATTTCAAGAAATTGTGACATTGTATGGCCTACAAGAAGTTGTGATTTAACACCATTAGACTATTTCTTGTGGGGTTATTTGAAGTCATTGGTCTTTAGCAATAAACCAGACTCTCTTCAACCTTTAGAAGTCAATATTGAACGTGCTATTCATGACGTACAACTTGATTTAGTGGAAAAAGTGCTCGAAAATTGGGTTCATTGAATTCGTTCCAGCTGCAAAAGAAGTCGTGGAGGCCATTTGAATGACGTTTTATTCAAAACTTAATTGTATCGATTGTACTTCACATTAAATAAAAAACATTTGAATTTCCTTAACAATTATAGTGTGTTTTTTTTTTGAAAAGAAATCATATCACTCAAATTGGAAAACCCCATATATACAAAAATTTCATATATGTATGTCATATAATTAAAAATATATACACGTATATACTTATTATTAAATATGTTTTTAACCACCCCCTTTTTTCTTATTGTATATATAAGTATATTATATCAATATACAAAGTATTATGTGCTTTGTGTTTTTTTTTTTAAATGCACCTAAAATGACGCATTTTCGAAATTTTTGTTTTTATTTTTATTCAATTTATCATCCCATGTATTTTTTATCTGATTCAATATCATAAATACTTATTGTATTTTTTAAAACAAAATCTTAAATATTATCAGTATCTTAAGATTTACATTATTTTATGCATAAAATATTATATCTTCTTCATATAAATATAATACAGCACGCACACATACCGCGCAAATACATACAAAAATAAAATAAACGTGATAAATGTAATTATTATATTTTAATTTAATATCGAATTGGAGGTTAATCAGATTTTCTTGGAATTTTCAATTATTATATACGTTTTTTCTTTTTTACTCTTAAATTAAATTATTATATCTAATTATTGGCTTAATATAAATATATGTAAGTTTCATTTTTCTGTAATTCTGTTAAAGAATGGATTTTTGAAATGGAAAAAAAAAAAAAAAAATTAAAAGCAAGAAAAAATACTAAATATTTTTTCGATTGAAATAATTTTATTAACACTTGATATATTAATTAATGAGTTTTTATTTATTATTTTATTTTTAATGAAAATTAAATTTTATTTTTTTTGAATTGCATCGGTTTTATTAGGTTCATCATTAAAATGTTGAATAATTGAAGTTTACATTATTTGTATACTCTATATTTAAATTAAATTTTAAGATCAGATTTTTTTTTTTTTTTAGTATTCATTTTAGTGTTTATGTTAGATTGTAACAAACGTAACTAAGTATCTATAGTTTACTAAGTTTTGCAATATTTTTAGGCTTTAATTATTTTTAGGCGGTTTTAAACATTAATTTTTCATTTCTATAAATTTTGCTATACATTCTGTTGGTGACATTTAAACTTTCTTAGGGGGCCTCAGTGACCTATAGTGGATATGAGCGTATAACATACGCTGTAAACACCGAGGGAGTGTGGGTACGAATTCCACACATGTCGTAAGAGTAATTCCCCCTTACGACATGTACAGCCACGTCTGAAAAGGAAAGGCTGTGTAATTTTCTTGTTACATTTATGTGGCAGAAAAATACGCTAATAAAAAAAAAAAAACTTTCTTAGGAGAAATTTTTTTTCTATTGAATTGAAAATTTGAATGAATGAATGTATAAAAAATTTTCTGAGTAGACGTGTGTTATACTTAAAATTTCTGCTTTAATACTTATTAAATTTAACATTTGAAGGCTTATTATTTCGTATATGAGCTGTTATTAAAATGAAGTTCCTCAAAACACGAGATTTTTGAATCGTATGTATTTCTAATATATATATAACAGATCCTTATGCTTTAGCTTATCGGAACAAGGTATAATTAAGATATGTATAAAGGTACATACATGTAGCTTTTATATCTTATCAATAAAATAAAAACAAAACTACATGACTAATTTATTTTAATGCAAATTCTTTTGTTTTATATAACATTGAATATGAATATGTATATATAAATATATGTTCCTACCAAATAATAATAATTTTAATAGTTATAATTTTGTGATAAAAATTTTAAATATATTTTTTAAAAGTGACTAATAAAATATAGTAATTAAAAATAAAAGTATGACAGAGCTTTTAAACAAAAAAAAAACTTAATTTCATATAAAACACATGTAAAAGTTTTCTTGTATGTGTTAAAAAAAAATTTTCTGATATGTTTAAAGAAAAATTATTTTTTTTTTTTTAAATTTAGTTAGGTATTATTTTTTTTTTAAGTTTATTCCCCTACCACATAATTGCGACAAGGAAATGTGACCTGAACACATGTGAACCTTTCCTTGTCAGGTGTAACTGCGTAAATGTCGTAAGGGTGCATTATTCTTACTAAGTGTGTGGGATTCTTACGATTCACACTCCCTCGGTGTAAACAATATATATTTTATACGTTCTTATCCACTAGGCCATCGAAGCCTCAAATTGGGTACTGAAAATTTTTAAATATTTATTGTAAAAAATTATTTTTTGATAAAAATTTTCGTTTTCTAGCCATTCAGTATCTTATTAAGTTAAATTCCCCCTTAATTTTTGTTTTGGAGACTATATATGACACCATTAATAAAATAATAAAACACTTTAATTACTTTCAAATACTGCTGCAAATTATTTTACATTTTATTTAATCAATACAATAGAATAGATAAAAAATTCTATTCAAGGTCTGAGAAATTTTTTTCGTAAGTTTTTTATTCAATTTTTTGAATGCAATTTTTTGAATGCAGTTTTTTTTTTATTTGAATTTAATTGACAATTAACAAAAAAAAAATGACTTTTTGTTTTAACAAAAACACGAATACAAAATACAGAAAAAAAAACAAAATCAAAATAGAAGAAGTAAAAAAAAAAATAAAATAAAACTGCAGTTTAAAAAGAAAAAAAGTCAAAACAACATTCAAGTTTAATATTTTAATTTATTTTTTTATTATTTTTGCTTTAGTTTTTTTGTTTTTGCTGCGCGAGGCGACATAAATATAATTAAATTTTTTTCTTAGCCTTGAACTTCAAAACAAATCAAACAATCAGTTTTCTATTGCACTTATTCTTAGCTTTTTATTGTAACTACTAACATACAGACTTACTTTTTATTTAAGTCAGTTAGTTAACCACTGCTGCAACAAGCTTTCAATTATTTTTTCCGAATTTTTTTTCTTTTTTTTATTCTATTTTTATCAGCTACGTCAAACTTTTATAAGAAAAGCATTGTTATAGTATTAAAACAATACTTTCGGTTTTTGATTATTTTTATTGTTTTAGAACACACTTTTAAGATCAAATATCATAAAAAAATAGAGAAAGGTGGACTTAAGATGTATCAAATTTTTCATACGTCAATTGTAATATATTAATTCGGGCTGTTAAGTTGGGCTGATTATTAGAGGAAATAATGGATAAGGGGATAGATTGGTAATTGAAAATTGGATAATAGGAAAAATTAGAACTTATTATGGTTCTATTTGAATTTAAGTAATTTTTTTTTAAATTATGTAAGATGTTATTATTATGGACTTTAATTACTTAATTAAAGATTTAATTTTAAAGGGACAAGTGTCAAGCAAAAGCATAAGTGATAAGATATATTTACATATTATATTGTGATTTCGATTATAAACAAAAAAAAAAAGAACAATATAGGAGTGAAATCTTATTGATTCCTCTGTAAGCGTTTGGAATTTTAATTTACCACCACGGCATACCACCACTTCTTTTGACTAAACAATAAATTGAAAATTTTTTAGTACTATTGTATTGTATTTGAGCAAAAGAAAGCAGATCAAGGAAAAAATATTGATTTAAGATTGGTTATAGAATATATTATAAATTGTAGAACATAGATGTTAAAGTTCTATACTTAAATCTTTGGTTATTATGTATGTAAATGTGTAATCATCACAAATTTTAGAGAACAAGACCACCTGCTCTGTTGTGACAGTCTGCAGATTCGTATATTTATTTTACATTTAAACGAGTACGGTTATAAAAATTTATGAACTCTACTCGTATATAAGAATAAGTTAAAGTCAACAGAAGAACACTCTGTCTCAATTAACTTTATTAATTATTGCATATAGTTTGTACCAGAGAAAAAAAAAAGTCAGTCAACGTAATAACAAAATAATAAAACAAAAAAAAAAAAAAATTGCAAAAAAAAAATTACATAATAATTTCAAAGCGACGTCAAACAGATCTAAAACTATATTAAATACATAGTATACTTTTTAGCCTTCAAGCATCATTTTTTGTTTTGTATTATTATTCTTATTGTTGTTTGTTACATTTATGTTTGATTCTCTGTTTTTTATTTAAAAAAATTTTTTTTTTGTTTTGTTTTTTAATAATAAAAAACGTTCATAAAAAATGAAAATGTAATAAAAAACAAAAATATAATATTTATTTTTTTTTTTTTTCTTAACTTGTGTAATTGAGTCACTTAAGTTTCTGTGGTTCAGTTGGGTTCAGAAAAGAAAAAAAAATATATGTATGTATATATATATATATATATATGTATATATATGTATAAATAGAAACAATGACAATAACAGCCACAACAATATTTTTTACTAACCAATGATGAAAAATAATGATGAAAAAAAAAAAAATAATAATAAAAAAAAACTGTTTTAACACAATATGCTATACACAAAGCCAAGGTAGTTTATGACGACGAAATGAAATGAGATGAGATCTCTAGCTTATGAAATAATAAACTAAATAATGTGGTTTGTTTGATATTGATTCTAGTATATAAATATTTACTTTTAATTTTTTATTTTTTTCAATTTTTTATGAAACAGAAGAAAAATATTGAAATATTTTTTTTCGTGTATGTTTAAATTTAAAAAAATTTTTTTTTTTTTTATTTTAATTTCATTTTTTAACAACTAAGAAAGAATAAACAAAAATAAAAAAATAAAAAGTGAAATAAAAAAGTCTGTTATCGCAGGTTTTATTGTTATTTTTTTTATTTTATTTTTTTTTTTACTTTGAAAATGTTACACTTGTTAAGGTACAAATTTCATTAAACGGTGGCAAACAAAAAAAAAAAAAACATAAAATTATTATCACAAATATATATATATATAATAAGTAATTGATAATATGTGTATAATAGGGTAAATTGTACTTACAAGTAATAAATCTATATTACAAAGTATTGACTGTGGTCTGTGCCATATTTTGGTTAATATACCAATTTTTTAATATTTTTATTTAATAAACAGATAATTTTTAAACAATATATAGTTAGATAGTATACAAGTCCCAATAATGTGCACATATTATATCCTGTATTATTACAAAATAAATATCCATATTGTATATATAGTATCTCATTAATCGGCTCAACTAAAAATTTTGAAATCAAATGACAATATGAGAAATACGAACTATACTTGTACTCGTATAAGATATTAAATTAAATATAATATTTAAAATTTTGCAAAGATTAAAAGCATTGCTATATAGTGAAGAAATAAAACAAATATTAAATAAAATTTAATAAAATCCTAAAATATCTTTCTTCCTTTAAGTCCTTACTTTAAAGGTTGAATTTATATTATTGCCTATACAATATATAGTACCAATATAAATCATAAATTAAGAACCTTAAATTTATAAATTGAAGTGAAATTGAATATGATACATGAATTACTGGAAATAAGAAATTTTACTTAATTATCGGAAGGATTTCATAAATTCGAACCTTTTGTAAAGAGTAAGGGTTCAAACTATTCCAAGAATTCTGTTATCTGTCATTTATTTAGCATAATTGAAAACAAAAACTCAGAAATCTTTGTATGTACGGACACTTTAAAATCTTCAAATCTCATAATAAAGTTCAATTTAATTAGAGGAAGTAGACACAACTAGACCTCAACAAGGCCAAACAAATTTAAAGTGTAATAATTTTTCCTTAGAACAATTGATCAGACTTAATTTATGTAAAGGATATTTTAAAATTAAATTGTTTCCAATTATCTAACTTAATAATGGATTGATTTTTATATTAGAATAATAGTTTTTTTTTTTAATGATTTAAACTATTAAACCCATATCCATTATCCTATGTTTAGTTAAGCAATAAGCTAAGCGCAATAAGTGTTTTAATACCATAAATTAAAATATGAATACATTTAAACTATTAAACTTTTTCTATTTAAAAAATGCATCTAATGCTTTTAAAAATTCTTTAAATACTTATATTTATATATTTGTATATACTTATATATTACTTAATTACCTATTAATGGAGTAATTAAATTATAATTTATTATATACTGCAGTTTAAATTTTTGTATAACACTTTTTTTTTCTTCTTTTTCTATTTTTAAAATATCGCTTCAATAGAAATATTTTAGGTATATCATGATTTTTTTTTCTTTAAAACATTTTAATAGGACACATGACATTTTAATAGGATATAATTTTGTCATAATTTTGTCATAATTTTCTTTTCATACATATATATATATATAAGTGAACTGAACAAAGGCTGATCTTTTAAAAGCAAAATTTAAAATTAAATACTTTTAAAAATCTTTTTTAATTGTTCTACCACAAGAAAATTATTTAAGATGTTTTTTGTTTTACGATGATGACATTTAAAAAAAAAAAAAAACTAATTAATATTTCAAGGAAGTTAACAGATTTGATATTTGAATTGTTTGATTTATGTTAAAATTTTTCATATTTATATTACAGTTAATTAAATTTAATTTAAATACATTCTAAATAATTATAATTTTAAAAGAATTTAAAATATCTTGCAATTACATATAATATATATTAATTGGAGGAAACCATTTGAACTATTATTAATGTTTAGTGATTATTATGTTCAGATAATGTAACCAGATTTCAAATAATTAAAATAAACCAACATAATTGTATTAAAACTATATTTATATAGTCTTCCTTTGTGTATGACAGTTTAAAATTAAACAATAAAATGATTGTTAAATCAAATTAACGTCAATATCCGGCCAATGGTATAAACACGGCCAATGGTATATATAAACACTACTAATCTTTTATTCGAAATTCCTCTGATTTAAAATATATATAGTATATCTTATAATTAATATCATATCGCAATAGGTATATATATATATATACTTAATAAAATAATAATAAAATAATTCTTGTATAAGATAATAGATGGCGCATAAATAAAAATTATTTGTTTTTCAAATAGTATTGTACAATAACTATACAGTCAAATAATCAACGGCTTAGTTAAACTACTAATTCCAGAAACTGATGCTTGGTTTCAATCAAATATTTTATTTTAGTTAAATAGTTCTTTTTTTTTTTTTTAACTATTTACAATCTGCCAATTAACTATAATTAAATTCTATAAATTATATCAAACATTGTGGTAATTGTTTCAATAAATATTTTGTCATTACATCGTTGTTTGTGTTTGGTTATTTAATGCCAGTTGTTGAGGTCTAGGATATTCCATCGTTTAAGTTGTTTTACATCTCCGTCTCTGTTTTCTCAACTTTTATACCTAATGGGTTTATGTGTTCTTTTAACTTGTCTTTATATTTAATGCAATGTTTTGTTATTTCTTCTTTTATGCAGTTGGAACTTGCAAGTAGTTATGTATATCATTATTTTTATTTAAACAGGGAGCATAAGTAATTGATCTTAGCATTTAGTTTTCAAAACTTATAGTCAAATATGAATAATTCTCCTTATTCTGCTCCTTATAAGATTTAAAAAGAAAAAAATTTCAAACTAGAGAAGAGTTCTTATATATAGAATTCGCAAAAAAAAAAATGTTTCAATCTTTCACATATAGATATACATACATACATACATTGTAGATGCATACATACATTGTACATACATACAATGTATGTGTAGATATACATACATACATTGATAATTAAAAAAGAATATAACATATACCCTTAAAAATATATAAATTTTGTAATTATTGCGACCCCGAACGGGTTAAATACATGTGCGTAATGAAAGAATAATTTTTTAATTGGAAAGAAAATTATTTAAAGAGGGGTACTTTAAGAAATTCGAACAATGAAATTTGGTTTGGAAATGGTCTTAAAGTTTTGGTCGGTTAAAGTCTAACACTAACCTGAGAAAGCACGTGCAGTTCCTATTGGTGACTTTCGAGTTTTCCACCAACTCTCTCGTAAAAAAAAGAAAAAGTTCAAATGTAAAAAATTTAAAAGATTAGAATGAAAATTTTAGTTTTTGAAATTGTAACAGTTAATAGCTTTTCTTTTTAAGTTAACTAATAGATTCACATTTTAAGTTCTACTTTTATATAAGACTAACATATATAAGATCAGAAAGTTTTGGCAAAGATCTAATGATAGTTTTAAGTTATTCAAATATTATCATAAATTTAACTCTTTAAAAAATAAAAATAAAGAAACAAAAAAAAAAAATAAAATAAAGTTGCGATCTAAACCATTTTGTAGATTCAACTTAGAACTATTTTATAGACATACATATATGAAATAATTTAGAATATACCTGTCCTATTATTGGCATATATTTTAGAAAAAATTTATTATATTGTTACCTTATTATAAATATCGTATAAGTATTTTCTTATATACCTATGTATAACGATAGTATCTGCTGATCATTGCAACCTGTTGATTATTAAAAAAAAACAAAAAAAAAATGAAAACGAAAAAAAAAACAAATGAAAAAAAAGAACTTATTTTTATTTATTTATTTCTTTTTTTTTATAAGTTTTCAGTTAATATTTTTTTTTTTTTTTTATTATTATTATTATTTTTTGTTATGTTTTTAAATAACATTTGAATGTTTGTGATAATTGATGGTGCACACTCAAAAATCGTGTTTAAAATATTATGATAATTTAATAAAAAGCATCTACCATTAAAACATTTTCTCACCTATTTTGAAATAATAAAAAAAAAAAAAAGGAAAAATAACAAAAAATACAAATAAGTAAAAATATATAATATATAAAAAAATATATATATTTATTTTTTATCAAATATTACTTTTATATAACGACATGAGTTCATATATTTTTTAAGTTTTGATTTTCAGTTTTTTTTTTTTTGTGTTAATTTTTAAATAGTTCTAAATAATATCTAATACCTAATTATTAAAATAAATGTAGATAAAAAAAAAAAAAAAAAAAGGAAAATGCAAATTTAAATTAAAAAAAAAAAAAGTGATAGTGAATAATTAAAAAAAAAAAAAAATTATAACGAAATAAAATTAAATTTTAAAAAAAAATTCGTATAAAACAAAACCGAAAAAAAAACAAAAAAAAAAAAGAAAGAAGGAAATTTTTATTTTTTGTTAAATAATAATGAAAAGTAGAACAAAACCACCAGAATCTGCAATTATAGCAACAACAAATAATCAAATAAATGGAAATGGACATGGTGGGCATGGACATGGGCATGGGCATGGTCATACAAATAACTGTAATAACAATAATAATAATAATGGAAATACTAGTCCAAATTATCATCAAGCATATCCATCAATAACAGCAACATATTGGTTGCCAGCACCTAATCCAAATCCATATTTAGTTCCAGGTAAAATTTTATTTAGTTAATTTTTTAATTTTTTTTTTTTTCTTTTTATTTATCATCAATAATTGTTATCTCTATATCTATCTCTTTTTAATATACATCTATAAATAATATAGCTATATACATATTATGTATATATATATTTTGTCAATGAAGTGTTAATTCTATTTTAATTATTATTTATATAGAATTTAATTTAATTATTTATTGCTATGTGGAGAAAAAAAAAAAAACAAAAACAAAAAACAAAAAAAAGTGAAAAGCAAAATGAAAAAGTGAGAAAAAAAAAAAAAAAGGTGTGACAATCAAGAATGAAATGAAGCAAAATTTTATTTTTCATTTACATATCTACTAATTAAATTTAATTTAATTTATAGGCGTAATAATTATTTATTTATTTATTTTAATTGTTTTTTTTTTTTTTTTTTTTACACTTTTAATATATATAAATCTAAATAATATAGAAAAAATATACATACCTATTATATATAATATATATATATATATATAAAATTAATATAAAGTTCATATAGTTTTTTAACGAAAATTTTTTTTTTTTTTTTAATTATTTATTTAAATTGTTTAAACAAAAATAGGGCATAAGGGTGTATATAAAATTTATTTCTTGTACAATATTATTTTATTTTAATTTGTAAATCCATTTGTGATTGATTTATTATTATATTTTTAATTTACAATTATTATATAATTGACACAAACGTACGATTAACTCAATTAAAAGTTACTTTCAAAGTTATATTTATATATGTATATAGTTTTAATAATAATAACTTAAAAGGACAAGATACAAGTATAACTATATACATATAGATATTTATATAATAAATAAGTAATAAATATATAATAGTTTTTATATGGAAATGCAAAATTTTTTTTTTAAATTACTTATTTGATATAAAAAATTAAGTACTTTATTGTTGGTTTAGTGTTAGCTCATCAAGAACATGAAGGCTAATCAACAATTAATAATAATTATGTGATGAACGATTCATCCCATAAATCAAAATTATGTAAACAAATATTTCAGATTATACTTAAGTGAATTAAATCAGCATAAAATAATTTAATCTAAAGTCATATTTAAGATCAAATATAAGTCTTTAAAAAAAGTATGAATAATTTTTAAAGTTTAAAGATACAATATTTTATTAATTAAGTACAGAATTGAAGAGCTTGAAACGTTCTTTCTAATTAACCTATAAAAAGTATTTCAAATACAGGGTGTTTTAAAAGAAAATTGAGTTATAATTTTTTGAGTTTTAATTTTTGAGAAAATTTAAACATAATTTTTTGGTTTTAAATCATTTAAACCTTCAAAAACCTTGTAACTGTTATGTATATCGATGTAGAATCGTTAGTACACAAAAATTAAACCTGACAATTTACTCTACGAAATAAATTTTTCTATATCTCTACAATGAGCCGTTCAAAAGTTACAGGTTGATTTGTTTATGAAAAACTATTAAAAAGATTCATATCTCGGAAACGATGTAGAATAGGTTTCTCCTCCAATACAATTTGTTTGTTTTAATGCCCTCAATCATTGAGTGCAGTGTGGGTACTCGAATGGGAAATATCCGGTATATATTTTATATATATTTAATATATTTTAAAATTCGACCAATATATTTTATATTGTACTTATTCTATAATATTCTATTATTAATTCATATAAATAATTAATAAATAGAACATTTCTTTCCTATTTTGACACAGTTCGTTGTGGACTCTGATTTTAGTTCTGATATAAGTATGGTCAGCATTTTATTCTTAAAAAGTTTCCATTTGTTTTAACTTTTAATCACATCACATTTATTTGTTTTCATTGGAGATACAAAACTCTGATACAACTAGTTAAATCGACCCAGAATTCAATCCTGAGCAAGAATATGTATATATGTACTTTTCCATATAACTATATCTTGTCTGTTTGAAGGTATCAATTGATATCACAAACATAGCAAATTTTTTATTACGTGCTTAGTACGTTCGTACAGAAGAAATATGACTTTTGTGAAGAAATATAAGTGATATATTTAATGTTCTGTTCTTTTGAAATTTACAATTTATTGTACATATGTATGTGCATTAATAAAAGTAATCTGACAAAGCAGTTTTGATTAAAGATTTTGATTTATCTATAATGAGAAACAGAAGTAAATAATATTTAAATTTTTATTTCTTTAAAAATCTTTTAAAAAGCTGACATATTTAAAATTACCTAAACCGGAAACAACAATAGAAAAATATTGGGTGTATCATTTGCTTCATTTTATGAATGCAAATTTGTATTATTTTCTGTTTATTTTTTTCCCCCCCCTTTTGTTTTCATTTAATTACAGAATATAACATAATAATTTTCATAATAAATTTTATTTATTTTTAGTAATTTATTATGTTTTATTTTTTTTTTATTAGTTCAAATACAAAACAGATAAACTCACTTAAAAAAAATGAATAATAATTAACATCATTTTATATTAAATTATAATTACAGATTCTTAAAATGGCTGTCATAAATTTAAATAAATTTTTATATTAAATATATTGTATTACTTATTTTGCATATGTGCAAATATACATAACTACTCATTACATATTTTTTCAATTACATAGTATCATTATGCATCATTATAAATTCTAATAATTTATATGTATGTATATGAAGTGAGTGTCGTAAACGAATGCACAAAATAAGATTTTATTTAATAAAACTAATGGTAACTTTAGAATAAAAAAGTATTAAAGAATTGAAGGATTAAATAAGGACTGTAAAAACCGAGGGAGTGTTGGTTGGTACAAATCCCACACACGTAGTAAGAATAATCACCCCTTACGGCTTTTACAGCCACCTTTGAAAAAGAAAGGCTTTGTAATATCCTTGCCATATTTATGTGCCAGGGGAATAAACTTAGAAAAAAAAATAAGAAAAAATAACTTATAATAAGTTTGTTCAAACCGCAGTTAATTTAGGTTTAGGTTGAGCTAAATGATTTGACCTTTGTGATTACGATATGAATAACATGAAAAAGACTTTAGCTCGAGATAGCTATTGATTTATTCAGTTAAAGTTAAATTTAACTGGAGTTATGCAGCATCGATATAAACAGCATGTTTAGTCAAGATTGTCATAATTGTTGGTACAAATGTCATAAACAAATGTCATTGTTGGTACACTTTTTTTTTTTTTTTTTTCTAATTGCAAAATTGTAAAATTTTTCGAAAGTTGGCAACTTTGTTTGTATTTATCGTTTTGTATTATTTTGAAATGTCTGATACGATTTCATAGCTGTCAAAATAGTTTTGACAACTTAGCAGCTAACTTCATTTTGATCATATCTATATTGATCGTATCGTATATGTTCTATACCATATTATAAAGATATTAAGTAATGGAATAAAAGAGCTAGATTACGTATAATTTCGGCTTCATTCGATTTTCTATATAGAAATGTATTAGAAATATATAAATTACACTATGCGATATGTTTATGTATGAACAAAAAAGAAAATTTAATTTAATTTAAGGAGAATAAGGCATCCATTATATCTCTACCATTCAAATTAAACTATAAGCTTCAGTTTTAGTTTATTTATTTTAGGCCCGTTGATTATTTAGAAACAAGTTAATGAAAAACAATTTCCTTTAAATTATAGATATTTTTGCGTGTCATCTGTTATCATGTTCAATAATTAATTATTTTTTAATTTATTAATTTCTTAAATATAGGTACATTATTGCTTATATTGAATATTTGAGATTTTTATTTGTTTTATTATTGTATTATGATATGATATTTGTATAGGGAGGAATAGAATACGAAATACTTTGATTTTAATTTTTTACTCGTTTCAAATAAAGAGAATTACTCATTAGGTGATTTTAAAATGAAAATTACTCTGCAGCTGATTTATGAAATTCATAAAAAAAACCGGATATTATAGTTAAATGAAAATTAATTTGACAATTATATAAAATCTGCCAATAATTCTAACAAATAAAATTATCAAAATTATATAAAATTATTACAATTTTATTAAAATTTTAAATTTAAAAATAAATTAAAGTACTCACGCTTCGTTACGAAATATTACATAATATACAGTAAAACCCGGTTAAGTGCTTTTCCAAAAATACAAAATATTTAGATTACCTAATCGAAACAGAAGCATTTAAGTGAGTTGGGTTAATTGCTTTAATGGGTACTTACAAAAATTAGGCTAAGTATCCTAAGCAAATAAGTTTGATTTAACGAACTTAAAAAACAGATATAATTTTAATATTAATCAAAATTTAATTTTCATTAAACATACGCTTACGTATTATATCAAACATAAGGTAATTTTTTAGTTACACATTTCCACGTCAGAGCACTTAACTGAAAGACAATGATAAAAAAGTACTAAAACTGTTCAATAATAGGTGGCAGTAAACCGAAAGGGATGTGGATATGTGTAGGATAACAATACGAGTATGTAATTATGAAAATTAAAGAAAATTGTCAAATATTTTCTTTTAAAGCGCTTAAATGAGTTGTGCAAATAACCGGGGTGCACTGTAACCATTAAATAAAAATAAAATAACATACATTCATATTCTAAATTAAATTTTTCTGCGTGACAATTTAAATATTTGAATATTCGGAATGAATTAGAAAAAAACAAACTTTTATTGAAAAACGATACAGATTGGAATCTTAACCATATAATACATGCATGTGACTTTTGAAAATAGTTTTGCGTTTTGTTTGTTATTTGGAAACCAATAAACATAAAAAAATATACATAAAAAATAATGAAAAAGTTAGGAAAAAAGGATAAGTCTTCCAATTAATCATGAATCGAGGACAAAAATCTTTTTACTATATACCTACATAATATACTTTTGTCTGTTGGCGTACATCTGTCTGTTGGCGTACATCTGTCTGTTGGCGTACAAAAATTTTCTTAAATTTTCGAAAATTTATGTAAATTTTTACAAAAAAAAACGTTTTCGCGTACTTTTTGAGTTTTATATTATGAATAAAAAAAAAACTTTCAAACGAAGAGAAATGAGTAAAAAATTGAGGAATCATCTCATCTCTTTTACAAATTTTTACAAATTTTATAAAAATTTTACTGACGTTTTCTTTTTTTGCGTCATTTCTCAAATGACGTAAACAATAAAAACATTCCTTTTTAGTTAAAATTGTTTGAAATGCATTTCTTTAAAAATTAAGTATTATTTTATTTTAAAGGTTTGAAAAAAGTACCATATTTATGTAATTTATTTTCTTAAATAATACTAAGTAGGTACATTTAAAAAAAAATTTGAATTTTTAAACTTATTTTGTTTATGGTAAACCAAAATGGTTATGGTAACAGTTGCTTACCGTTTTTATACAGTTGCTTACAGTTGCTTAAATTTATAAATTTTTTTTGCAAAATTTTTGCAAATAAAAGTACGCGAACAAACCTCATACATATAATTTTTCATTAATGATACATGCATGCGCTCATATTTTTTTGCATATTATTGTATTTATATTAAAATTTAATTAATAGGTGCTTATTTTGTTTAGTTTTATTTGTATACATGTATGTGCGCATAAAATTTACATGACATGACTTGACTTGTAAATTTATTGTTTGTGATGAATCGTTTTCTCTTTTTATTTTTTATTTTTTTTTTATTTATTTATTCTATATTAGTATTGTTATTGTAGTATGTATAGTTGTTGTTGTGTTGATTTATTTTTTAATGCACATCTATTTGTTTTATTTATTTTATTTGTTTTATTGTTTTATTTTTTAATTTTACATGTTGTTTACTGCAAAAATGTCATGCATTTTAGAAAATAAAAAAAAAAAAAAAGGCAAAAAATAAAAATAAATTAAATAAAAAAAAATCTAGAAAAATCATTTAATTAAAAATTAAATTTTCTTTAAAGTAAATAATAATTTTCAATGCACATATCCACATATTTTCATATCTACTTGTTTTCGTATATACATACATACATACCTATACATAATATGTAAGTAATTTATTATATTATTCTTTTTATTTCATTTAAATTTTGTGTGCTAATTTTCTAATTTTTTAATTTTTTTTTTTTTTTTTGTTATTTTGAAAAGTCACATCCGCATTTCAATAGTTCTTGCAATATTTGTTTTTATTTTTGTTTTTATTACAAAAAAAAAACTAATAATTTCAGAGACAGAAATAAAAACATCATTTTTATTACTTACCAAGAAATTTTATTTAAAAATAATTAACATCTTAAAGTAAATTTTAAATAAATTCTTACATTATTTTTTCAAATTGAAAATTGTGTCAAAGAAAAATGAAAGTATCACATTTTTAGAATTTTCTGTCAATTTTTATGATAATGTGAATTTTTCGCTTTTTTTTTTTTTGAGAAAAGAAAAATAATAATTAAAAAATGTTAGACAACCATAATATCAAATATGAATTTTTATGAATTCATATGAATACGTATATATTGCACTTTGGTACATTTCTTTTCTCCTATTATTCCAGGTTAAAAAAAAAAACAAAAAAATGAATCAAAATGGATCACAAAAGAAAATTTTCAGTTTAATTTTTTATTGTCCTTGACATACAAAATAAAAAACAAAAAAAAAAAAAACAGAACGTACCTATCATTTTGTCAATTGTAATTTATGCAATTTTTTTTTTTGCTATTTCATTTTTTATTCATGAGTATATTTATAATATTATTTGTACATACATATATTCAATATAATATGCATAATATACGTATGCATATTTATTATTAATATGTCCTTTTGATTTGACACACACACACATATTCCCTCATACATTTACATATTTAAGTTTTTTTTTTTTACTAATATATAGCCTAACTCTTTGAAATAATTTTTTCAATTGAATGTTGAATTCTATAGAATTAAAAAAAATTATAAGTGTGTGGTTCTATTTGTGATGCATTCTATACTTATAAATGAGATTGTATATAGATTTTTCGGGTTTTAAATAATTTAACAGGACAGTGTGCACAAAATGTTATATATATTTTAAAATTTATTGTAAACATTTATTTTTACTTTTGAGCCCATTTGGAAATTTCAGTTTTCAAACTACAACTAACCAACAAGTCACTAACCTCCAGAAACAAAAATTAACTAATCCTTAATATTTTTAGGCTTTAATTCATTTGTAACTAACCCCCAAATAAAATGCACTATAATTTCTCAAAAAAAAATGAAGTAACCCCCAAGCAATATTTTCGAATTTTAAAAATGAACTAATCTCTAAATAAAATGAACCAATCCCCAACAATTATGAACTAACCGCCAAAAACAAATAAACTAATCCCAAAAAAATTATTAAAACTAATCTCCAAAGAAAATGAAGTAAACTCTAAGTTAAATTTTAGCAAAAATATTGAATATCAGTTCATTTTTCGTTTGGAGGTTAGTGACAATCTGGTTAGTTCGTAGCTCCATTTCTTATTTAAATAGAGTTATAATAACTTAAATTTAATACTGATTACTTTTTCGATTTAAAAACAATAAACTGTAAAAAAATATAAAGTTAATCTTCAAAAATCATTGAATTTATTTATGAATTGAAACAATTTTTTGTAATTAGTTATTTCAATTAACCCTTATGTGAAATCGAAATTTTCTGAACAATCTTCAGCACTCTTTGTACGTATTTTTTAAAAGCTTGCCATTACATCAGTTAACGAAAAATAAATTTTTATATCAAGAAAGAATATATTAAAGGAAAATAAGAAGTTATAAAATAAAAATTGGTAGACCCATTCCAATATTCAGGCGACAAGACACCTACAAACTGCAATTTTGACATCTAGACAAATTTATTAAGAGCGTTTCCGAAACAATCGCATTTCGAACTAAATACAAACGAATTACACTAAATTAATTCCAAAAAACTCTGAAAATTTTTAGTACATTCGAAAATATCGCACTTAATTAGTTGATCGCATTTGATTATATGTTAATTGTTAAAATTTAGTATTGCATTTTATTTACTGATTTAGGAGACAGGGCGAAAAACCTACACTTAATATATTTAACAATAATATTTAAAAATATACTTAACCTAACCGTATATATATACTTAACCTAGATATATTAAAACTACAAAATATATTATCGAAACATGCCTAAGCTGACATTGGGTCGAATGCATAAAATTGAGCTTGAACTCAAATCTAACTTTTTCAAACAAACACTAGACTTAAACTCGTGATTTTGTTTGAAAAAGTAATTTTTGAGTTGAAACTTCAGTTTTATGCATTTTACCCATTGGGTCGAATGCATTAAATGAAACTTGAATTCAAAACTCAATATTTTAAACAAAAACTATACGTTTAGATTTGAATTGAAACTCAGTTTTATGTATTTCAAACTAGGTGTTACATCTTAAGTGGTATTGGCCTATTAACTATATTGTCTATTTTCTTATTAAAGATGAAAATATCTAAGAAAAACTAAAAATTTTTATTAATAAATAATTTATACATTTATTTTAAAAAAGCTTTATATTCTTAGTATTAGCCTTAGTAAAAGCCGTGCTTATTAATATTAAATCAGTTCTATTTTCAATTTTTGATTCTGTTTTTTTTTATTATTAATACTAACTGCTTATTTTAATATTAATATTATTTTGGTACACTCTCTAATCTCTAAAAATAAATATAAAAAATTTTAATATAAAGTCATATACTAAATATATAACACAAATAATATAATTACAAATTATTCTTTAATACCAGAATGATACTATACTAGTGTTATAAGTAAAATTATATTAACTATAGTTGCGGTTATAATAAAGTATTTATATAAGTATACACACATACATACATATATATGTGATATATTTCTTAGGATGACACTAATATGAAAATGATATGATAACATTTTAATCCCATATTTAAAGGTTGGTCGATTCGAGATATGCATTAAGTGAAGTATTTTATTTATATATATAAATATACATATATTCAGGATATTGGTACATTTTTTTTTAATTTAAAAGAAAAAAAAAAACAAAAAAAAAAAAAATAAAAAAATTCTTTTAAATTAAAAAGTTTAATGTTTTTCCTTTTTTTTTTTTTTTTGTTTTTGTCATTTATATTAAATATAAAATTGAATGAAAAAAGAATAATGGAAAACCATTAGCACACAATTGTTTTAGTTGTGACTTGTATGATTAAAGATTTAAGAAATCTAAAAAGCAAATAAAAAAAAAGAAAAAAAACTATAAAAGATAAAAAAGTCAGTTTCAATTATGCTGAAAATTAATTTTATTTATGTCATTTTTATAACTATGGTAAATGAGATTTTTAAATAATATGTTTTCACTTATCTTTTCTTTCTTCATATATAGTTATATACTATATTTTACATTTGATTCTTTGTGGTCTTTTAAGAAGAATTCTATCATCAAGTTGCATTCATTTTGTCCAGTTCAATTAAAGTGGAGCATTGCAAAAAAAAAAAAAAAAAAAAGTTAAAGCAAAGACAAAAATAAAAGATAATGAGTTTCACATTAATATTAGATGAAAAATTAAATGAATATGAGACTGGTTATGAGGAAGATTAGTTGTATTTAAAAGCAAGTAGTGTCTTTTCTTTTTTGTCATTTATTGTATACTTCTATTTTATCTTTTTTTTTTTTTTTTTTGGTCTTTAATTTAATTTGTATGATATTATTAATTTATGTTAACATTTTTAATTTAATTCACTGCATTATACATATTATATTAATCTAAAAATGGAACTAAAAGAGTGAAATATTTTCGTATATATTTTTTATTTTTGTTTTTATATACTATATTATCTAAAGTACTTAATGTTATTACATTTATAAAATTATAGATAACCATCATAAATATTATTATGTAATTCCAAGTATTATGTTAGACTAAAAAAAAAAACTGATAATAACATATGTTTTTAATTAAATTGATGGTTGTTTTAGAATGTTTATGATATAATGCTTTATAAAACGATGATAAATTTTCAAGAAAAGGACAAATATCATATTGAAAAAGATGACTGTAATATTTGAATTATAAGTATAGGAATATATTTTTTTTTTTTTTAAAAACACACATGACACGTGACTTTTATCTAATTTTAATATATTAATTAATTATAACATACTTTTAAAAGTGATCTATACTGTAAGATTAAACAACGGTTAGTTAGTTATATACTATATACTTAATTCTGGTATTGAACATATATAAATTATTTATTTTAGACGTTTAACCAAATGTTTGCGTTTACTGTTTAATGTTATTTTAAATAAATTTCAAGGTAAAAATTTTATTTATAGAGTCAAGCACGAAAAAACTGCAAATTCAATTGTATACATATATATATATATATATATATAGAGGTAATATATAAGTGATACCTGTATAATTTACTAATTTAGTTTATGATAAGAATGTATATACTTAGTTAATAATGTTTATATATCATTATACATGTACATACATACGTATATTAATTTTCTAAAAAAAAATTTTTTGTTTGATGAACTGAAAAAAAAAAAAAAATATATTTTTGGTTAACCAAAAAATTGTCTTAATTTATCTAAACAAAAAAATTTATTAAGTATATTTATAATATTTTCATCATTACATTTTTAATATAAATTATTTGAACAGGTTTATTTTTTTCTTCAATGTTATATCTATATTTGAATAGGGTTCAAAATGGGTTCTGATGTTAAAAATTGACGGTAAAATCAATTATAATCTGTATAATATTTTATACGGTTTTGTTAAAATTATGTTTTTGTACCCGTACGATAAGGATCGGGTATATTAAAATTGCTCCTCCGTTTATAACACCTCGAAATAAGGTAGCTAGATATACCTTCAAAGGTATGGATCGGATCATAATCAAATTCTAAGTCGGTTAAGCTTTGTCCGTCCGTACTTCCGTCAGCAAGATAACTCAAAAACTAAGAAAGCTAGAGTCTTGAAATTAATACAAAATATTCTTACAATAATTTGAAGGTTCCCTATTTTTTTTTTTGGTTGAGATCTGACAAAAACTTCGGGTAGCTCTCGAACACCTAACTTTTAGAACCCCACATTTTTTTTGAAATAGAGACATGCAATTTTAATTGCTGATAGATGATGCTGAACTGCTGAGAAAAAATATTAATTTTATTATTAAAAACTTTTTTCTCTAGCCCCACCCGTTACGGAGCTATAACTCCCCAAAGTTCGAAAAAGCTCTATATTTAAATTGTGATAACACCGTTTCGGAGCTGTATAGGGTTAAAAACTAAAAAATTCCTTATTTTTAAACATCTGTAACACCTGTCCAAATTTACTACGGGTATCGTACGGATATCTAAGAGTTGACAAAGGCAACTGAATTCTTCCTCGTTTTTTTTAAATTCTAGAAAAAGCTTATAACCTTGATTTCGACCCCAATTCTAAAATTCCTCCAAATCAGAATCGTGCATATATACATATGTAGGTATATATAAATATTCTGGAAAAAGAGTATACTTAACCGTACTATTGAACTTAACTCTAAAATCCCTTCTAATCAATAATATCGATATCGATATACGTATAAGTATATAAATACTTTGAAAAAAGCGTGTGATAAACTGGCTTTCGATACAACCCCCTAACGTTTTCTACTTTTTTCCAATTTAGACAAGTTTTAATAAAAAGCCTATAATAAGATTTTAGTCCATTTAGTTTAGTTTTATCAATTGGTAAAATTTAATTTTCTACTGCAAAAAAAAAAATGGCAGAAAATCGTATATCTAATATTAAAATTTATAAAATTAACAAAAGTGTACGAACCCGAATGACTATAACAGAATTTTTTAAAAATACAAATTACATTTTCTCGTTTAAGTATTAGTTGTTAGAATAGCGCAATATTTGTGAAATATTCCTTCATGAAAGTGTTTTAAATATGTAAATATTTGTAGAATATAATTAATGATAAGTGGCTTCATTGATAAAAGAAAATTTCAAATTTTTTTTTAATGTCTCAATGATTAACATGTAATTTCCCGTATATAATATTTAGTAGTATCTATTATTATAACCTCATTTTTACACACTTAAAAATATATTCTTTATAACATCTTTATTTATTTATGAATATGTTTAAATAAATAATCAAAATTATATTTATATTTAAATTCGAATTAATAAGTAAGAATTGATATGGTATTCTTAATAAAATAAACATTTTATATTACTAGTCATTTTATTTAACCTTTCGTCCGTCTTCTGGGGTCTATTTGACCTCAAAGCACTAAAAATTTAAAAAAAATTGTTAAAACTCATTGGATCATATTTGTTGTTTCAGGAATGAACTCTCTTATGTTTCCAATTTTCTAAAACTAACTTGACTTGTTCATCAGCGTCTATTTTGTGACATATCAAATCGTTACAAAATTCTTATATAAAACTCATATAATCTGTCTAATGAAAAACGTATTATTTTATCAAGCAATTATAAAAAAAAAACTTTGGAAACTTTGGTCATACTAATAAAAACATGTTTTATTAGGTAATTTTACAAAAAGCATGTTCAGTTATGCAGTTTTGCTAAAACATATTTTTGATTCAGTTTAGAAAAAATTATGTTTTCGCATGCCGGTTTGAAATTTCGTAGAAAACAAAACAAATTCATTTTTCAAAATTTTAATTCTTATTATTTTGCACATTTAATATTACTTTTGAAAATTTTTTTGTACGTTTTTAAATTTAATTTTGTCAATTTTTCTCTTATTCACACGTGATTTATTGACTGGGCTCGTTTTCAACCCCAATAGACCAACATAGTTTTAAAAATTGTAAACGGACGGAAGGTTAAGTTTTTTTTTGTTTTGTTTACGTGAATCAAATTTTTAATGTAGATGAAGGTTGAGTTCATGTTTGCAGATCTTACTAAGTTCTACAAATGCAGAGCGTTTTTGAGGCAACACTGTAAAAAGTTTGCCGTTTTTTATTTTAAGAACTTTAAAAGATCTGCTGTCATATTTGCAGAATGAGGCTGTTTTTTTCAGTTTTTTGATTTTCTGTTGCAGAGTGGCGCTGACTGAATAAGAATTATGTTTTAAAATCTGTAAACATGAACTCAACCGAAGTTTATAGCGATTCGTAAATTCCACAGCTTTATATTACTATTTCTGCTGCATTTATACATTTCGAAATTTTTATGTATAATATTATTATTATTATAACATATTATATTATAGTAAGATCATTAAATTATTATCACATTTCACTTATATGAAATAAACAATGTCCTAAGTAAAAAACAATGTGTGTTATTAGAAAAACACAATTTTTTTTTGTTAAATTGCATATATTTGGGCGTGAGTAAATTACTGCTTGTAATAAAATAAATAAAGGTTCATTGAACTATACCAATAAAAATGTAAAGCTAAATAAAGAAATGTGCAAAATTTCAATTCACTACAAATTTTTTTGGGAATTGAAAGGTAGGCTTTCAATAATGTTGAACAAAAATACAGATATTTAAAGAGAATTGAACTAAAATTGAAATAAAAGTGAGATCAATGTAGTGATCAAAGTGATTAATGTAGTTTATTGATTGTTTTCTTGTTCTTCTTTAAGTATTTCCCCTTTTACATTTTTACAAAATTATTAGCGATTATAATTAGCGATTATTAATTACAAAAAAAAACAAAAATAAGAGAACCCTGTGCTAAATTGTATACACGGTACAACTTTTAGGTTATGAAATATTATATTCTCTCCTTTTACCTAAAAAATTTTAGTGTTTTTATTATGTTTGTTAAATTGTAAAATATAAATTTATTCAAATTTCGTTATATAGTTTTCCCAAATAACTCAATTTATAAATTTTAGCACTTACTTGCTTGTTATTCTAAATTGATTAGAAATTCAGAGCAGAACATGATCCCTTATGTGTTAATCGGTTAACAAGCATTATTTATTCGTTATGTGTTTATATATAAAATGCTGAAGGGTATCGGCAGACTAACTCTATAAAGAAACACATAAAAAATAGACATTTACATATTATTTTAAATTATGCTCTTAATTTAAATCTTTGTCACTTTAAAAATTTCTTTTAATTATTTGAAATTTATAATTATTAAAAAGTGTACATATATATATATATATATATATATATATTTATTGTGAGCGATTATTTAAAATGATAACAATTAAATTTTTTAATTCAGTTTTAAAATTTTATACTCAAGTATTAGTTTAATAAATGAGAGAATATGTTAATATCACAGTGATATTAGCATAGTGATTAGATCAGCGGTTTATCAGCGACTGAAATAAAAATCAATTTCACTATTATTAAATTATTTTAATTTGCTTTGGGAATTCAAATTTTCTGAATATCTATAATATAAAACTAAGTCTTTAATCAAAGATCTATAATTTGAATTAATGAGCGCCATATATATATATATATATGTATATAAGTATATATGGGTCAAACTATCAATTTATATTATCTATATCTATATATGTGTATAATCAATAAGATTAAAAAATTAAATGAACATTTTAATTAAAAAAATTACCAACTTCGGATGAATGTGGTGTAACATCTTTTTGAATAATAATAAAAAAAAAAAAATTATATAATTTAATTAAAACATTTTCAATCATTCAATCATTTTTTATTCTATATAGAAAAACTGTAACACGAGGAAAACTTAAAGTGGAAAATTTTCTTTTAAACATTAAAAACATTAAATTTCAAAAATTACTAGAAGAAAGAACACATTTCTTTGAATTACATATTGAAACTCAATCATTTCAAGCACATGACCAACCACATTTTTTTTTTTTTGAACATTTATGTACATACATACATAATAATATGTTCAATAGAAAAGAAATTAAAAACTATAAATTTTTTTTTTTTCTTTCTGTTTTTTTTTTTTTTAAGAATTTCCTATTGAATTTTAAAATTAAAAAGGAGAATAAAATATTTAAAATGCATTTCTAAAGTGAAAAAAAAAAATTTTTTTTTTTTTTAATTTAAACCAAAAAAGAAAAACTTTCAAATAATCAAAAACGGGAAAAAAAAATTAAGAAAAAAGTACCTAATAATTTTAGTAATAAAAATTTTTGTTTTTTTTGTTTTTTTAGTTTTTAAACAACTTTATTACAATTATGCTTTACATAAAAATTTTCCATTTTGTTTGACACATGAGAATAATTTTCAACAATTTATTAATGTATGTATGATTGTGAATGAAATGGTTTGAATCAGTATTGAATCAAATCAAATTTTCATGGTATAAAATAATATAATGGTTTGAATGAAAAATACATGAACATAATAAAATAAAAAATGATTTTTCTTTTTTTTTTCATTCTATTATTTTTGATTTTTATTATTTAATTATTTTATTAAAAAAAAAAAAGTATTTAAATTCAATCGAAAATTGATTTTTAATTCTTTTGTAAATTATTCATGGGTTATCTATAAAAAAAAAAATTGTTGGATAGATGTTTTGATTGTTAAAGGAAACATTTGACATTGATTTATTTCCGGAAGCATTTGACATAATATTTTTTTTTTTTTTTTTTAATTTCTTAGTTGAAATATTAGGTGGTACGTACATTTATCTAATAATATAATTAATATATAAATTAACAATATTTTCTTATGGTTTTAAATCTAACTCATTTCATATTTTACGATCAAGGACCGTTTCTCTTCAGTTGGAGATTTCGATATCGTTTCTTTTCTCTGGAGTGTTGCGATATCGTTTGAAGTTTCATTACACTAACGAAGATTTGGTCGTAGTTGACGCCATAAGATTTGGGTTCTAAGATACTCTTTGTTGGAGTATTTGCGCCCTTACGCTCTGTGTGACAGTGAAGTCGTCTCACCGTAAATTTTTTTAACTAAATTCACATTCTTGTTCACTCCATAGGGTTTTACATTTTCTACTTCAAATTCCTTCAATTAACTTCGAGGCCATAAATGTGACGAAGAATTTAACGCCCAAAAATACAAAATGCCTCATCACTTGTTGTTGGCAGTGCCCGTATTTCTGTTCTATATACATATATCTAAAACTATAGAAATATGGATGTTTTGTACTATTGCAGTTTAGAATCTTGAGATAGGATTTTTGAACCTAGTAGTTTCTACAGATTGAAAAAGAAGCGGTTTACAAGTTTTATTTTTCACATTATTTCTATGCCGTTGTTGTTATTTGTATGCGGTTTTGAAATTTATTTCGAGGTAGATAAACTTCTAAATTATTTTGAAGTTGTAATTACCGATGGTTACCGTAAACGTTATTCAAATACTGCATTTTCGATAAGAAATCGACAACAGATCAATCGATTTGATTTAATTACCGGTTACTTTTGTTTTATTAGCTTCCTATAAATTTTAAAGTATGTTTTTTACACCCGATCCCAATTTTAGTACTCTATAATATGAATATATAATCCAATGTTCGTCAATAAATATTACATAATATATAAAAATTGACCATTAAAGAAAAAGAAAAACAAATGCTTTTATGCTTTGGATGGTCAAGCCGAAGTTTTTTAAAAATTAAAAGAATATAGTTTGTATTAAAAGTTTTCTTAGATTCAAATCTAGAAAAGCAAAAAAGATAACAATAACTAATAGTCTCTTTAAAAACTATGAAAATTAAGAGAAACTATTATAGTAACAGTAGTCTTAGTTTGTCAAAAAAATTTTTTCTGCGTAAGTTGAAGAAAATGAATCTAAATGTCAAAAAAATTATATTGACATTTGATCGATGTAGACAACAATTATATCTATACTCATATTTCAATTATTAAAACTCACTATTTATTTAGTATATTTATATGTACTTGAAAAATACTTAAAATAAATTAAAATATTTAAGTATTTTTTAATTATACACCATACTTTACTCAATTATAATAATACCAATTTAAATATATACCACTTTGATATAAATACTATCTATAGAAAAAAGTAAAATATTTTTAAGAGTTCAATTATAACAAGTGTTTTAAAAAATTCTCTTAAATTTTTAATTTTATTTTTTTTTTTTTAATATGTAATATAATAATGATGAAAAAAAAAATTAATTATAACGATTAATTTTAATTAATATGTTAAAAGTACATTTAAATTAATTGCATTTATTGCTTTTTATTAAAGTCTAATATTGATATAAAACATATATTGTTGTATACTTAAGTTTACTTTAAGTGAATATTTTAAAAAAAAAAAAAAATGAAAATAAAAAATATGAATAAAGAAAATTACAGAAAAAAAAAAAAAAAATTCTTCTTTCCTTTGTATCCTCTATTAACAATTTTTGCTTAGTTTACCCTTTTGAGTATTACCATTATGAACATTACTACTATATTGAGAACAAATAAAGTTCTTTAACAAAAAGTAAGAAAAAAAAAAAAAGTAATAAAAACACTTATTCCTTAACCATTATAGGGCATCTTTATTTTATATAAAGTTTTTATATAATAAATGTATATAATGTATAAACGTAATGTAATGTATTTCTGAAGGCTCATTGAAGGTGATGCTACTTATATATAAACTTTTTCTAACTAATAAGTTTTTTTTTTTTCTTTCGTATTCTTGAACGATAACTGTATGAACGGACTGTTTAGGACTTTTAACCCTCTAAATATACAATTCCCCTTTTTAATCAAAAAAAAAAAAATTAAATGAGTTTCAGTACTATTACAAGTACTAGTATAAAAGTTTCTGTGCTAGTACATAAGTTTCAGTACTATTGTACAAAAGATTCTGTTATGGAATAAAACTTGATTTAAGGTTTAGATAGAAATATATTGTGGTGTTAATATTTAAATCCATAAATATTCATCAGTTGAAATTAAAATTATCTACAATTTACGGCATCATACATATTGTGGTCGAAGATTGTTTTATACTCGTGATGTTCCTATGACAAATTAAATTACCATAAGCTAATTTATAATATAATGGTATAATGTAAATTACATAGTGATGGACAACTGTAACTGTTCTTCTTTCTCTTATAATTAAAATCTTATATTGGACAAGTTTACAATTTCAATATTTTTTGTAATTTATATAACGATAATATATAAATGTTTGATTTAAAAGTTTAAGATTTTGTATATACATAATATATATTGATTTTATATTTAATATTTAAATGTTTTATAAGTGAAATTGTGATTCAAAACTATAAAAGGTTTCTTTTTGTTTTATTAAGTCTTAGTAATGGTTTTCTTTTAGAATGTATTGTTTCATCGGAGCTCATCCTCTGCTTCTTTTGTTGTTTTCTGCTACACTCTCTCTAATATTATAAATCTGTTTTCCATTTTAAATTATCCCTTTTTAAGCTATATGTAGTAAATATAGAGTACTAAAATATATAAAAATGATTAAAAAAAACTTTCTTAAAACATAAAAATTAATTTACAATGAAAAAATTCACAATTTCTGTTCCAAAAATTAAAAAAATTTACATAAATTTTCTCAAATATCATAAAATATAAAATGAAATTTATTATCATTTTTTTTTTATTTTCTTTTTCAGAACGGAAATTATTTGTTGGAATGTTAAATAAAAAATTTAATGAAAGTGATGTTAGGCAACTGTTCAATGGACATGGTGTTATAGAAGAATGTACTGTATTAAGGGATCAAAATGGACAAAGTAAAGGCTGTGCTTTTGTTACATTTGCATCAAAACAAGCAGCAATTGGCGCTATTAAAGTAAGTTTTATTTTTTTATTTTTATTTTTTTTTCTATTTCGTTTTGTTTAATTTGAAATCTGATTTTATCATTTTTAATTGAACTATTCTTTTGTTTTCAATTTCAATCTATAGAATCTTTGTATCTTTGTTATAAAGTCTAACGTTTTTTTTTACCATCCTACTTTTAAAGTTTTAATTTTTTTTTTTTTTTTTTTTTTTTTTTTTTGTATTATTCATTTTTCATTTGTACTTGGAGACCACTTTATAATGGTTATCATCAGTACCAATACGATTATCCATACTATTTTTAATTTTTTTTTTCATTTAGTATCGTTTTTGTTTGATTTTTGTTGTATTTTTTTTTTTTTTTAATCCTATTGTTTACTCCGTTTCTCTTCTTTAGACTTAAACAAAAGAAACAAAAAAAATAAAGAAAGAAAAAAAAAAAAATTCAACATTAATTATCATATCGTATCTCTTATCAAACTATAACCAATTGTTTCTTTTTTATATTTATATCTTGACAGTGGTAATGTAAACATTTTTTAATTAAGAGTACGCTCAAAGATTTTATATTATAATGTCTTGAATACGGGGTAGTAGATGTACATTTAGATTTTTCACTTAAACCCTTTGTCCCATTGTGAGCATTCTGGATAAGTTAAATTAATTTTAATGTTGCACTTTGCCAAATTATACATCAAAGCAAGTAACATTTTTTGTAACTACTCTATGATCAAATTAGAGATGTGCAGTTTTATTAGTTTCTACGGAGCAGTAGATTTACATCTAGGTTTTGCACTATAGTTTTTTGACTCATTGTGAATATCTTGAATAAGGGAAATTAATTTTAATGTTGCATTTTTCCAATAATGGTACATCAAAGTAGCAACATTTTTTTGTAACTATTGTATGATCAAATTAGAGAGTTGTGATTTTTATAAATTCAACGTCGGATATACTCACTGAGGGCAATTATAGGGCACACTCAGTTTATCTCTAGTGTCTCTTCTTATCTATTCTTACAAATGCAGTTATTTTTTTCGTTATCGACAGCGTTGACATGTGTTTACCTGTATTGTGAATCTTACATTATTTATGAAATTTTACTAAATTTTATTTTCAAAATAGCTGTAGAGAAATAGTGTAGCGTTAATATTTCAGCTGCATTCATCTTGGAGTTTATTTTTAATTTTCTTCAAAAAACTTTCTTAAAATTTGGTTGCGAAATTTGTACAGCCTAAATATGTATATTAATTTATTTAGAGTACTGCCCATAAATGTTCGTCAATTCATTCAAATTAAAGAACGAAATATTATTTTTATAATATTGCACTATTGTACTATACATTTTTTACTTGAAGAAGTACTAACCATTGCACTTAATTCTGTTGAAATAGGAATGTAAATATTTATTCATGATAAAAAGCTTAGAAAAAAATCTTTAGTTTTATATTTCCATTTTTTTTTTTTTTTGTTTATTTCGCTGTCATATAAATGTGAGAAAGAAATTACACAGCCTTTCCTTCTCAGGCGTGGCTGTTTATATTGTAAGGGGAAATTATTCTTAGGACGTGTGTGGGATTCAATTCTCTCGGTGTTTACAACATATTTTATACGCTCTTACCCATTAAGCCACTGAGGCTCCGTATTTCCATTTTTATTTTATTTTTCTTTTAGCACTATGATTCAGTTTCGGATAAGCTGCAATTACAATATTCAATATGATGAATACTTAGCTCTTATAGGCTTCTTAATATTATTTTGATAGCGAGGAGAAAATCAAAAATTATACCATTGAGTATATAAAAATAATATTTAATGATGATTCCCATCGAGATAAGAAAGTACCATCACTGTCTATTTGAAAGTTGAAATGGCAAAAAAAAAGTGATGAACATTACAGAAAAGTAAACAAGAAAAAACCAAACATGATTTTCAGCATTCATCGAACTTTTAAGCATTTATCCTTTTGCTCTCTTTCTCCATTTTTTTTTATTTGTTACCAATTCTATGAATATTAGTAAAGTACAAGTATTCAAAAAATAGTGTTTTTTTTTTGTTTGGTTTGACTCGTTTATTCGTATACATACATATGTAGATGTATGAATCATAACATAAGACAACAAACAATTTATGATATTAGAATATAACGGTATATGTAATGTAACGCTTAATATATAATAGTACATGTATAGTTAGTCTACTAATGTTGTATTCAGATTATGTAAAATAAGCATGTTTTTTTGCTTTTCGTTCTTTTCAACTTTTTTAAAATAAAAAAGACATGGGATAAATTAAAACAATAAAATAATATGAAAAATAACGGAATCGAAACAAAAATTCATACAGATAAAAAACACTGTTAACTTTTCATTCTATTGCCAACTAAATATGAAATTCAAACATAGGATAATTTTTTTATTTTTGGATAAGTTTTTTTTTTTTATATTTTACTATGACTTTTTTTTCATATTTGTTTTTTTTTTTGTATTTTTGCTTAACAGGCACTTCATCAGAGTCAAACAATGGAAGGTTGTTCAGCTCCACTTGTTGTTAAATTTGCTGACACACAAAAAGAAAAAGAACAAAAAAAACTTCAACAATTACAAGCAAATTTATGGAGTATATCAAGTACATCAAATGGATTACCACCACCAAAGACTAATAATAGTATAAGTGCACAAGCAACAACAATGCCACAAATAACAGCAGCATCAATGCAAGGTGGTTGTGGAGGATCACAACAATCTGCACAATTGACAGCAGCTACAGCATCATCATTGACACAAGCACAAGCAGCAATTGCTGCAGTAAATGCAGTAGCAGCACAACAAGCTGGTTTAACAAATGGACCACAACAATCATCAGTAATAACAGCACATAATATATTAGCACATAATCAACAATCAGCGGCGGCGGCGGCAGCAGCTGCAGCAGCGGTTGCAACGCCGGTACCACCACCCCAAGTATCTACAGTACAATCAGGAAATCCTTATTTAAATGATGCATTGTCATCGCAACAATTATTATTTCAACAATTGCAGCAAGTTAACTTACAACAACAATTTCTTCAGGGTAAGGCGATACAAAAAAAAGAAAAAAAAATTTTTTTTTTTGTTTTTCTATCTTTTTTTTTCTATCTAATATTTTATATTTTTGATACATGTTTAGGTCCTGTTCCATTTTTTTTTTTTTTGTTTTAAATTTTTTGTTTTCTGTTGTATTTTTGTAGATATTTTTTTTTTTGATTTGCAACAAAACAAGTGTTTTTTTTTTTTTTTGTTTAAAACAGTTTGTATAAAACAGTTTATAACTGTAAATATGTTTGCTTATTAGTACAATATGAACTCCATTTCTGTTTAAAAAAAAAATATGTTTTCCTTTGATTTCTTTTAAAGAAAATATTATAGTTCTGGCTCTCTTACTCTCATTTAGTATAGTTTATATTTTTATGTTGGAAATTTAAAGCATATTGTGCAATTGAATCAAATGCCATCTTCACTTAAAATTAATTTTTTTTTGCTTTTTTTTAAGAAGCCTTTATGTAATGTTTTTAGCATAGATTTCGGGTTATTTTATTTTTAAGGATATTACTGATATCATTAGTTTTATATTTGTATATTAAACGCGTATTTTTTTTAAATTTCACATTCAAATTATATTAAATAATTTTTCAGTTAATCATACATTCTTTCATCACCACTTTCTATATAGTGTATTATGTGCATTTTACATATATGCGAATTTTTAATAAGATTTTATTAATTTATTATTAGGGGTTTAGAGGATTTCCTATTCAGGTCCTAACATAACAGGATAATAACATAACTGTAAATAAAAAAATTTGTAAACTGTAAATTTATATCTTGTTCTTTTTTTACCATTTAAAATATCTTATTATTAAAATTGCCACTTAAATATTCCAGTATCTACTTGATAAAAATTTATTGTAATGTTTTAACCTAAACTAACAATTTCAGCCAAAATTCAAGTAAAACAATATTCGTAGTTAAGTTTATGTAAAAAAAGCAAAATACTCGCACTAAACATTTTCTTTTTCAATTTTTATAATTTTTTTGCAATCTTTTCCAAAACAACTCATTTTTTTTATTGAAATTAAAATTTTTTTATTTTGCTTCACTATTTTGCTCGCTTGGACTACATTCATATCAATATATTAAAGAAAATATATGAAAAACAACAGCACACCATATTGTAGAGCTCTACCAATTTATACATTACGTTTAGTAACTTGTGGTGGAAATTTTGAAACAAAAGTTTCTCTAACTAGAGTTAATCTTCAAGATAATTTTCATTCTACCTTAGACCAAAGGGAAATCTATAAAAGCAATTCTATTGTAGAGCCCATATAAAACTCTACTTTAGTGTACTATTAGGTGTTTACAAAATCTACACCGAGATTTTATCCTCTACTCTAACATTTCTGTTTCTCGTGTACACATAGCTTTGAAAAATATTTTTATTCACCTCGAAAAAAAAAAAAATTCAAACATATATTTAAATGTTTTCCCAATCATTTATATGTTTTTTTCTGTAATATAAAAGATTTTAGCATTTTCGGACACTTCTATAATAATAATAAACTATCTATTAAATTATATATTACAAGAACTTTTTCAGATTATTTTAATAGGTATAATAAAAAGTTATAAAATGAAATGATAAAAGGGATACTTCCCAAATGTCATAAAATTATATAATATGTACAAATTTTTTTATAAAACACCCCTCTTTAAATGGTTACTCTTTCAAACACATTTTTAAGACAATTACTGTTTTTGTGTTTTTTTTAACATTCATTCATTCATATTTCAACTTAATATAAGTTTAACTGCCAATAATATTTTTTTTTAAAAATAAAATAAAAATAAACTCTTCCAATTATTAAATTATTGTTTTTGCACTGCAAGGCAATAAATTTATCCAAATATCTATTAAAAATAATTTTAAATTCATATAAATATATATGAAAACATTAAGTATAATTTTCAAGATAATTTTCATTTTATCTTAAATTTTCTTCTAATCCCCTAAAAAACTTTACTAATAAAATTATAAAATCATTTTAAACAAATTGTACCTACTTAATTTAAAAATTTGCTAAATTATTTTTTCATGAAAAAATCTTATATATATATTTTGTTTTTGTGCTTTTTTTTTTTGCCTTGGTTTTTCTTCAGCACAAAACCATATTATGTTGTTCAATTACTGTACCTTCAAAATTTAAACCTTCATATTGAACGGGAAAAAAAAAAAAGAACAAAATTAAAGAAATTGTTTAAAAATATTTCTTTTCAAACATTATAAAAACATTTTATACCAGTTATTATTTTTTCTTTTTTTTTTTTTTTTTTTACATATGTGTAGTATATTATGTTTTTCTTCAATCATAATATAGATATGTGTATCAAACATCTGTAAATACTTCAATAGATACAAATGTATACAGTACAATTGTAATATCAATATATTATATATTTTTACAAAATTATTATGAAAGCAATTGAAATGATGTACTGCAGCATAAAAATAGATAAAGATATTTTGATGAGATATAACAGAAAAAAAAAAAAAAGGAAAAAGGACAAAACAAAAAAAAAAACCAAACCAAATAGAAGGAAAAATTCTTCTTTTTTTTTCAAATAAAGGAAAAACGAAATTGAATCCTTCAGCTGTCAATTTTTAACATTCATCCGTTTTTTTGTTAATATTTTTTTTTGTCTCTTGTTTTGTTTTTTTTTTTTTTTACTTTTTTTATACACGTAGAGCAGGAAACTTATTGTTACCATAAAAAAGATATTATCTCGTCATTTTTGATTAACACCGTACGGCAACTTGAGTATATTTTCACTTGAAATACATGAAAAATTTTTTTGTTAAATTTGAGACGATTCAGTTTGAGTTGATTCGGAAATTTGAAGTAAGAGGTCCAATAAAAAAAAAAAAATTAAAATTCTAGAAACTCATAAAAATGCTTTGACATAGTCTAAGAAAATTTTACATGTTTTGTAACAAAAAGTAAAGTTTTTTAAAAAATATGTTAGAAAAGTCAGATAATTCTGAGTATGTACGACTAAAACTGTCATAAAATTTTAGATAAGGTTCGAATTTATTTTTTCGATTATACTAAAAAATTGTTATTTAAATAGAAAAATTTACAAAGTTTTTACTTCATATAAAGAAAAATGTCAATATTAAATTTAATTTAAAAATTGAAACTAGTGCTTTATACAGTCGTCCGATTTTTAATACCTAGAATTTATAATATATATATAGTTATAATATAGTTTCAATGAGATTCTTGCTTATAAATATTACACAATATAATTAATTTGTTTTTTTTTTTCTACTTCTAAGAATGCGTATACGAGAAAGTTAATAGGAGGATAATTTTGTATTTTTTCTTTTGGTTGGAATAAAAGGGATACTCAGCAAAATCAATATAATTTTTAAGAAGAAAATTCTATAAAGGACGATAACGTTATTATTATTATTATTTTTATTATTATGATGGTAGTATTGAACAGTATATTGGTTAAAGGGTTTAAAAAAAAAACCCTTTTTTTTTAATTTTTTTTTTTCTGTTTTCAAACATTTATTATGAAAATAAAATTCAAATTTAGAAATTTTTAAATGGAATTATAAAATTTCCATCGATTTTTTTCGATTTGTTTTGTTTTTTTTTTTTTTTTTTTTGGTATGAAATAAATGAGGAAATTGTTTAAATGTACATATTATTACAAAAAATGTACATAAATATAAAATGATATTTACTTGTATATATATAGATAAAAGTATATACCTATATATTATATACTTTTGTATTAGGTTTTCTTAGAAATGTATATATAAGACATCATATAAGATTATATATGATACATAACATATATGTATCAAACATATATGTATTTAAAAGAAAAGAAAAGAATAGGAGGAAAAAAAAAATAGCAACTCAATTATTATGACCTAATAACATCTTTTTCTACTTATCTTTGTCTATATACGCTTTTATTTACAAAGGTTTTTGACATTTTTCTTTTAAAATAAAAAAAAAAATTGTATTTTTAAATTAAGTATTTTTTTTTTTTTTTTTTGAAGAAAATTTCTAGTAATAGAAATATCTACTTATATGATGCACACGTATTTTAAAGTTCTTATAAAGTTTTCAGAATAAGTAAAATTTTCAACTTTATAAATTATATAAAAAAAAATTTTTATTCAGTTTCTTGAAAAAAAAAAAAAATTTTTTTTATTCATTATATCTTTAATTTGAAAACAATAATGCTTATCAGTCGGTATTTATTGTTAGTGTCATCTAATAAAAAAGTTAAAGTTTCTAAAGTCATTTAAAGTTTGCATGAAAATTTTAAGCATTTCTAAATCGATAAGTATACCTTATTTAAATTTTTTCTAAAAAAAATTATAAAAATGGCCTAACTAATAAATTTCCCAATATCTAGCTTGTATTTTTAGTTATTTTATTGTCGTATTGCTTTTAAAATTTTTAGAAAAGTTTGAAACACGTAGCAAATGAAATATTTAAACACTTAATACATATTTTATCAAAGAATTTTTATTTTTTGTTCCATATACCTAAAAGTATGCAATATTTCAATATTATTTAGTTTATAATATTTTCTTTAGTTCTATTTTAGAAAACAAATATTTAATATATAAAATAAATTTAATTTAGGTACAAATATTAAAATTTTTTATTTTTTTTTAAATAAACGTTTTTTTTTTTTTTCTAAATCTAATTTTTTTTATTTAAATAAAATCCAATAAACCAATATTTATTTTTTTGAAATGTTAAGTAACATAAAATGTAAAATTAGATATGTTTGTCTGTCAGTTAATATGATATCTTTTCGAAAATTAAATTGAACATAAAAATTATATGACATACAACAAAAAAAAAAAAAAAAACTTTTTTTTTTCTTGAAAATATTTAACCAAAATAAAAGGTCCTAAAAATGTTTTTATAAGATAAAATTAAATTATGGATTTTAAAATTTTTCAAAACATTTTTCTTATCTTAAATTTATAAGATTGTCAACAAAATTAAAAGAAAAAAAAAAATTTATATCCTTTTAAAAATTTTATCCTATTTTTTCTATATGATTTTAATATAAATGGTAAAAGAATTCTTATGTCTACTTCTTAAAATTCTGTTTTTCACAACAAAGAAAAGAAAGATAATTATTTGCTAGAAAAATATTTCAATCTCTCTAGAGTCTGATGAAAATATTATAAATAATATTATTGAGGCTCCCAAATAGTTTTAATTTAAAATAAAAAAAAAAAAATAGAAAAATATTATTATAATATATATAAGTGAAGTTGATTGATTTGAATCAAATGGGAATTATTAAAACTTTTTTTTATAGAAGTTAAATATATTTCAGAATAAATTTATATTAATACTTTGTAGGTAAGACAAGTCTATTAAAATTAATTTTATAAGAAATTTTAATATTTTTTAAACTTGAAAAGAATTTTCTCCCCTTAATGTATTTAATTACTTTTCACCTTAACCAAAATTTCCTTTTCTATTTAATCCCTCGTGATCTGGTTAATATCTAAAAAGTACATATCCGACTTAAAATGAAGGACATATCTCACATTTAAGCTGTTGATAATCAAGCCACTTTATTAAAATAACACACAGGCAACCTTTACTCATTTGTACTATTCCTATATATGTTTTAAAACTTTTATCCAATGTGTCGTTCCTCTCTTCATCCAACATTATCCAATTTTACTACTTCCAATTTGCAAAAAGATCCTGTTACGGTTCGTCTCCTTCAATAAATGATTTCAAGCAGTTCTTAAAGTAACAAAGTACATATTTGATTGAAGTTTTTTTATTTTTGCTATACTTTTAAGGTTAATTTTCAAATTCGCCTTATATAGGATAATCAATTTTAGACAGCATATTTAACATTTTTCTAACAAGACTTGAAAATTTTCATTTTAGTTTAAAGAGTTTTGATTTGTTTATATTATGAAAAGTGGTGAAAATATGTCCAATGTAACAAGAAGAAAATCAAATTTTTATTTTGCTATTAAAAATGGAATTGTAATTGTAAAAAATAGATTTAAGAATTAAAAAAACAAAAATGATATGTATTAGATAGTAAATAATGCGTTAAATTTTATTTGTGTACCACATTTAGAAATTATAATTTTCTATAAAAACTATATTTTTTTTTTTTTCCTAGAAATTATTTTCGTTTCTATAATGTCTTTTTTAATCTCATTTTTTTCGTATAGTTTTTTTATTACTGCTCAACCTAAATAAGAACGTACTACGTATAATGTTTGTCAAAATGTGTTCATGCCCATATATTTTATATGAACCCTACCGAAATACGTGACTTATAAACGCTAAGCATTCGAATTTCCAATTTTGACACAACGTTTTTGTTTTTTTTTTATTATGTTTTTATTTTTTTTGACATAACTTTCATATTTTAGATTGACATACGCCCGCGTTTTATTTCGAGAGACATCAACGTATCAACGTCCGGCTTTTATACGTCGAACGTCGTACGTTCTTATTTTGGTTGAGCAGTTAATTTTCCAATTAACGTCAATGTCTTTTTGTATTAAAATATTTTTGTTTAAAAATCATATTGATTTAATTTTTGATACAGATTTCAAATTAAATTGATTTGATTTATGTTTTGTTGCTACATACACATACAAATATTTAAAACAAAAACTAAAAATGTTGAAGTTTTTTTTTTTCTTAAATTTTTAACTCTACTTGCTATATTGTGTATAGTAGTGTGGAATCCATTTATAGATTTAATTGTATTTTTCAACAAAATCTCCACTAAAATTATCCACTAACTGTTTTTTTTTCTTTTTTTTTAATAAGAATATTTTAGGCAAAAAAATCTAAGTTTATATGTGACTGCATGCTTTTTTTGTGATCATGGCCTTATTACACCAATCACTTATCATACTAATCAAAAAATAATTTTTTTTTTGATAAGTGAATATTTTTCAAAACATTATTGAGTTATTACAAAAATATTGTTTTTGGTGCAACAAAACCATATCAAAAATATGATTATTTGATTAGTGATAAATGATTGGTATGCAATAGGGCCCCAGATATTATATTAATGTGCTATTTTTGATTGATAGATTTTATTATTTAATATATATTTTTGTGTAAATTAGAATCCTTTTTAAATTTTGTTTCGAATAAACGCTTTAAACTTTGCGAAAAAAAAATATTCATTTGTTATTTAATTAATCAATTAGCGTCATTAAATATAAAAATAATTATTTAAAATATATATATTATTATTTGAATATTTTTGCACTTATTTTAAATGTTTGCATTGTAGATTTTTTTTTTTGTATTTATTTATTTAATTCGTTTTTTATTTTGTATTTAATTGTTATTCTTTTATTTATTGTATTTTTTTTTTTTAGATAAATGTTTGTTGTTTTTCGTTATTTTTACTTCTATCATTTTTTTTTTTTTTTTTGTTGTTTTATTTCAAAATAAAATGTATAGCTTTTAAAATAATAATTTTATTTTTTTTTTGTATAATAAAACATTTCATATATTAAAACAAAAATATATATATATATTATATTATATTTATAATCACCGCATGCAAAGCATTTCAATTAAACTTAGATATATATATATACATACATGTATTATTTATTATATTTTTGAATATTTTTAATTAAAATTTAAAAATAAATTTAAAACTAATATATTGTAAATTTAAATTCTAATTTAAAAAAAAGAAAAAAAAAAAAACAATTTTTTATACATAATATAGATATATAGATATATATTTATTACATATTATTTAAATAAAAAAATTTTTTTTTTTTTTTTACTTTTTATTCTTGAATGTCATTTTTTTTTATATGTTAAATGTTTTTGAATTGACTAATTTTGGATTTCACATTTGTTTTGTTCAATTTTGTAAATAATCCTGTTTTGGGTGTGTGTGACCTACAAAAAAAAAAAAAAATATAAATTTCCGTTGAAAACTTCTTGTGCGTGATGAATTTTAAATGGCCAAAAAATCAAAAAAAAAAAAAAAAAAAAATTAAAAAAAAAACAAAAAAAAGGACTAAATACACAACCTGATCACAGCACTTCGATGCCACAAGCCACCGGATTGATGACACCCATAACAATGCAAAATTTATTTACAAATCCGCTTTGTATATCATTGAGTTCACATCCTCAATTACATCCGCATGCAATACCAGCAACACCTACAACAGGATTATCAGCACAATTAACAAATTCACAACAAATATGTAAGTATACATATATATATATATATATATATATATATAATTCTTTTTTTATTATATTAAAAACTAAAATCAAAACAAAACTAAAAATAAAATATTTATTTAATATTTTTTTTTTTGTTTTTGTTTTAATAATCTGTAGATATTGTTTGCATACATATATATGAATAATATTGTAACTAACACTAATGTAATTGACAATTCTTTTTAATTATTTTTGATTATGATTGGCTAACTTTATTTAGATAAAATATATATTATGTACCTATATCTTTTATATAAATTAAAATTTCAAGGAAAAAGATTTTGCAATAATAGAAGCAAGGATAAGAAATTCCAAACATTCTAAAACATTTTTTAAATACAAGATTTTAAATTTTTTTTAGCAAAAATTAATAAAAAATCCTATAAATCCTGTAATCCTGTGTTTTTAGTTATTTATTGTTTGTTAATAAACGAGTTTTATCGAGCATTTTTTTTAATTTTCAACAGAATAAAATCCTAGCTTCGTCCTGTTTATTGTACGATCATATATTTAATAAATTTTCATTCAGTTTTGTATAATTTGGAAAATGTTAAATGTAAATTGTTTATTTGTGTACAGCTTTTAAAGCTCAAAAATAAATACAAAAATCTTAGTACTAAATAAGTTCTAGGAAAAGGAAAGGAAAAAATAATTTTTCAGAGATATGATGTAAATTTGGTGTCATTCCAGGACATATTTTAATACCATTCACGTTAACTAAATTATCAATTTCAAATCGATTATAACTTGAGTTATTAAAGTCCTTAAAAAAACATTTGTTTATACATCTATATTTAGTTTAGGTTATCCTGTACGGATTTTTTATCTCTCAAAATAAATTTAATTTCCCTTTTCAAATATCTCACCAAAATATAAATTGATAAAAAACACTAAAATAAGTTTGAAACACATTAGATAACCATTTAATTTGAATTAAACATTCTAATTGCAAAAAAAAAATTTACAAATTGATGTAATTCATAAAAAAGTTTTGATTAATTAAAAGATTAAAAAAACTGAACTACTAATAACATTAGTAACATATTTTTTTTTTTTTTTAATGATCACAGTTGACCATTTTTTTCCATTTTCCATAGCATGAAATCAAATTTTTTCAAATTGGTGTTATTTAAAATTTCACTTGTATTCCACTAAATTATTTTGGCACCATTACCGACAAACTACCAATACTAGCTCCAAAAAAAAAAATGTAAAAAAAAAAAGTTAAAAATGTTCATTTATTGAATCTCAGGAACTCATTTAATTATTTTTTTGCGCCCAAAATCTCAATAATTTGTTATTATTAAGAGGAAAACACACATATATATAGTCATGTGCATATATACTACCTTCATTTATAAATGTAATAGTCTGTAAATCAAATTAACACTTGTTCATTATGAAATTTATTTTATTTTTTCAATCCTCAACTCCCATTTTTTTTTCATTTTGCTGTTTCGCATGTGTTTTTCTTTGTTTCTCAAATTGCATTTAATTATAAATGTCCCCTTGTTTCAAATTAATTTAAATTTTTTCACATTTTCATTCATATTTTATTAATGTTAAAAATTTTTATGCAATTTGTTTTTCAAAAATAAACAAAAAAAAAAAAACCACTTCAACGCCACCACAGTTATACCTTACCGTACTCTATCAATAAAAAACAAAAAAAAAAAAAAAAAACAAATTAAATTTATACCCAGAATTTTTCAAAACCTTTTCTGTTTTGATACTTCTTCATGATTTTTTTTTTAAAGGTATCAAAACTCAAACCATTAATTTTAAATTTATCATATGTGATACTCATACCATATAATATATACATACATATTACCATTTCAATACCCATAGATATTCAACCAAATATACCATGAAAACTACTTAACCAACCAGCCCCATTTGCAATTCAAACCAATTCATTTATTCCATATATTTACCTCATTTCCTTTAACCATAGATCTGTATTTTGAAATTTATCCTTCCCGAGCGCCCAATTAACAAGAAAAAAAAAAAAACAAAAAAACAAAACAACAAGACAAATAAATAAAAAAAATGAAAAACAAGAAACGAAACAAAAATGAAAAAAAAAAAAAAAGTAATAATAAAAATAACGGAAAAAAAAGGGACGGAACGTCTCTTATCACATCATTAAATCTAAAATTTATCTAATTTACAGTACAGAATATATTCATATATTGACATTACATTACCAATATATATACCTTTCTATGCATGCATATATAATATGTGTTGATATGTGTTTTACACATGTAGCATTTATATATATATAATAATATTAAATAAATCAAATATAACATATACATAAACAAATATCCAGCCATCATCATCTAAATATCTACAGATTTTTAAAATGAAAAAAAAAATAAAAAATAAAAGCAAAAGTATCTATAGATTATTTTATTTAAAAAAAAAAAATTTAAAACGTACATTTAAATTTTTAATTTGTTTTTTCTTTTTATATTTCTTCTTTTATTTTCATTTTTCTTTTTTCTTCTATTGTTTTGGTGTACGATCCATGGATTTAAATAATAACGGTAAAATAAAAAAAAAACTAAAAATTAAATTTTATAATGGGGAAAAAAATAGGGTCAGGTACTGAAGCAATGACTGCTGCTTATCCACATCAAATTACACCTTTAACTAATGGATCATTTACGACAGCATCATCGATAACAACAGCATCATCAGCTTTAGCTATTGCGGCTAGTGCAGTGGCTGGTAAACAAATTGAAGGTAATATAATAAGATAATAATGATTATAAAAGTAAAATAACAACAAAAAAGAAAAAAAAACACACAAAAAGAAAATTAACACAAATAAATTAACAAACATGCAAACAAATAGTTATATACATAATAAATTCATATATACACTATCAAATTACAATGAACCCCAAAAATATAAAAAAAAAAAAAATTAAAAAAGCAGAACCAACACAATTAAATTTTACCCTAAAAAAGAAAATAATGAAACCAAAAAAAGATAAAAATATCAAGTATATATTTACATACATATATATATGTATTAATGTATATTTTATATTATTTATAATATGTATATTTGTTGGATTTATATCATTTAAACAAATAAAGAATGTATTACTTTTACATAGGTTATACATTTTTACATTTATTTTCATTCATACAATCATTGCTTAAAATATATTCCAATATACAAACATATACATAATATATAATGTATATAATACTTTTTTGAAAACAAAAAGGACATCATTTTTATAACAAAAATTTTACGCATTAGCAATTTTTTATTTTGAATATAACATCAAGAAATACATTCATGCATACATACATACATACACATATAACACAATAATAACATTTTTTTTTCTGTAAATACAAAAAAAAAACAACAAATAAAAAATTAAACCCTTTTTATTTTTTTTTTATTTTTTTTCTTTTTCATTTCTTGCTGGAACTTTAAACCAAAAAAAAAAAAACAACATAAAAACAAAAATTTATAGGTCCCGAAGGTAGTAATCTATTTATATATCATTTACCTCAAGAATTCAATGATACTGATCTCGCATCAACATTTTTACCATTTGGTAATGTATTATCAGCAAAAGTTTTTATTGATAAACAAACAAATTTATCAAAATGTTTTGGTTTTGTATCCTATGATAATCCAACATCAGCACATGCTGCAATACAAGCAATGCATGGTTTTCAAATTGGTACAAAACGTTTAAAAGTTCAATTAAAACGTTCAAAAGATGCTGCAAAACCATATTAAAAGTATGTATATTGTAAATGGATTTATAAATTTTTAAATTACATATGTACGAGTATATAGTAAGAAATACGATATACCATTAGAATAAAGAAGGAATATAACAATAAAACATCAATGACTAAAACCCAAGAAAACAAAAAATCAACAAAAGTCAAATACACTACAAAAAAAAAAAAGGTAAACAACGACAGGAACAACATTAAAAGTCATGTAAAATTAAAGGATACCGTAAATGAAATATTAGAAGGAAATAAACATTTCATTAAAATTAATCATCATTAATTATATTATATTTATATATATATATATATATATAATATTATATAACATCCATACAAATACATAGTAAATTATATTATTATCCTCTAATATAGACTTTATTTATAATTATATATATGTATATATATACTTATATATTATATAACTATATAAAAAATTCAAAAAAAAAAAAAAAAACAAATAAACGAAAAAAAAAAAATGTAAACAACCTTATACCAAAATTAAAGTATTGATTTAGTCAAAATTAATATAAACACCCATTCACATATATATATATACATAATATATATTAATAAATAAATATAAATATATATAAGTATATAAAAATATAATTATATATCGTATAGTAATTAAGTCTCAAGGATTGTTGTTAATTTTAATTTTATTATTATTATTTTTTTTTTTATTAACTGTTAAGTTAAATATATAAACTATTATAATTATTACTATTATATAAATCAATTAATGCGTATATATATATTTAATTTTATATAAACAAAAAAAAAAAAAAAAAACAAACAAAAAATATTAAATAGTAATGTAATAAAAAAAAGTTATGGGCATAAGTTATGGGCAAGTAATTGTAAAAATCATTAAGACAGTGATTTAAAATTTTACTAAAAACTAAAATCATTTTCTATAATGACGTTTATTAAATCTGTCAAAATACTTTTTTTTTTTGTTTTAAATTATCACTTTAATTGTCAAATTAATAAAATAATCAAAAACATATGCCGATGCCGCAGTTAATTTAGCTAGAGCTAAATGGTTTGACGTTTGTAGAAACGGTATAAACACCACATTATTGCTACAAATGTCATAATTAGTGCTACAGATGTCATTTTTGAAATTTACTTATTGGCTGTGGAATCCAAATTAAAATAAGTTCTTTAAAAGTATTTTTTTTTTGTTTAATAATATTAATAATTTTCCATTAATAATAATTTTTATTTCTTAATAAAATAATTTTCCAAAATATATGTTATTAAAATCAAAATGTTTTCTTATCAAATTATTATATTTGACATTTGTGGCTAAGTACGGTAAGAACACTTGCTGCAATTGTCAAACTCGTTTTGACGTTAGTAGCTCTAGTTAAATTAGGTACTGAATAAACGTGGCAATAGTCTATTATTAATTCTGTTTGTCATTAATATTTTAAAAATAAATTTTACAAGAATTTGTTAAGTAAATGCAAATATGAAATAAACGGTATATTTATAAAAAAAAAAAAAAGGATTGAATACTAAATACTAATACATTAGTGACAAATACTATAATATATTAAAGTACATATCTATTATTCAGCAATATATTGATTTTCATTGTTAGTTAGAATAGGAAAATACTAAATGATTTTATTTTTGATGAACAAAATTTGTGAATACTTAGAGATAGAGTCGAATCTATGTTTCTTACTCGTATTTATCTCATTCTAAAGGTATCTTTTTGATAATAACTTGCATTTTATAATTTTTCATTTACGGCATTCTCAAATATACGGTATTCAAGTTAAGTCAAATTAAATATTAAATCAAAGTTCAATATCGTACATCAGGATCTCATGCAAATCACTTTAGAAGCATTTGATTTTAAAATATTATTACGTATATTTAGAGAAAATATATTACTTAATATGTTCCCATTATTATAAGAATTGATTATAATACGTCTATCTAGTGTTTTTGATAATTAAAAATTTCCTCGGAAAATGACAGCAGCAAAAATAAACGCAAAATAAATTGTTCAAAATTATATGCCCATAATTGTTTATCATTATATTATAATATGTAAAGTACATTATTATCCAATAAATTATCCACCAACAGGTATGATCCAATTTTCTTTTCTATTATTTTATTATACTAGAATAATGTATTGTACTTTTCTTTTTTTTTTTTATTATTATTATACATACATGGTATACATAATATATAAAAATAGCTATATACATTTTTATTATTTTCATTTTGTAGATTTTTGTGGGGGCATTCGATAATGAAAAAAGGCATTAATAGTTACATAAATTATATAATTAACAATAAAAAAAAAAAAAAAAAAAAACTTTATAATAAATAAATAAATGAAAGTTTTTATTTAAATATAATTACATATAATATATATATATATATATATATATATATATATATATATATATATATATGTATATACATAACATAATTATATTTTATACAAAAATTAAAATTAAACAAAAGAGACTTGATACATGGTAATAATAAAATTGAATAAAATAAATTCATATAATATATATATATATATATATATATATATCTATATCTATAGATACACTTATATACATATAGTAGATAATAATAATATAAAAAATTATTATTAACTATATATTAAACATTTAAAATAAATAATTAAAAAAAAAAAAAAACATAAATATAGTTAGATAATAAATAAAAAAATAAAATTTAATATCTATAAATTTTATTTTTTTTTTTTTAAATTATATGTATTTAATAATTTTTAAATATGTTGTAAATTGTAATAAATTTTTTTTTTTTTTTTTTTTATATATATATAATAATTCTTTTTTTTTTTTTTCATTATTATATTAAATAATATTATTTGTAGTAAAAAAAAAAATTGTTTCATTATTACCTATATATAAAATAAATTAATATTAAATATTAAAAAAAAAAAAAAATAAATAAATTAAAATTAAAAAAATAAAATAAAACAATTTTTAAACAATTCACAGCAATTACCAAAAAAGAAAAAAACGTATGAAAAAAACACAAGAAAAGAACTACATATCGACTTAATTTTTTATCTATTCAATTTATTTTGTTTAGATATTAAAAAAAAAAAAAAATTTTTTTTTTTTTATTAAATATTAGAAATATATATTTAGGTTTATTTTTTAAATAAATATATAAATATAACATTAGATAATATTCTACAAAAAAAAAAAAAAAAACAAAAAACAAGTGAAATAAAATACCATAGAAATCATTTATATTCTAAGTCAAAATTATTATTATAGAGGGAGGGGAGGGACAGAATGTGAAGAAATGAAAATAAATATATATATATTTTCAAAATAATTTTTTTTTTTTTTTTTTTTGTTTGTTTTTTTGAATAAAATTTAATAAAATTTGCAGAGATATAAAATAATTATTCATATAAAAATTCATAAAAATTTTAAAATATTTATACATATACATACAATACATATATTTAAATTAAATTAATTGTATAATAGTGTTAGTAAATTTATTAAATAAAAAAAGACATAGAAATTTAATTTAAATTATTACGAGTATATATATAAAAAAAACATTATAATGAAAAGCTGTTATATAAATAAATTGTCATCAGTATAATTATAAAATTTATGATTGCAATAATTAATATTGAAATTGATGTTAAAAATTTTAAATATCGTAAATGATTTTAAGAAGATATAAGTTTATGTATATAACATTTAATATCCAGGGAATATGTAATATAACATCAAAGTAAAGGAAGAAAAAAAGTAAAAGGATTTCTTTTTTTTTTTTACTTCTTTTTATAATGATACAAAATAATTTCTTCTTCATCGTTGTTGAAATTATCATCAATTGATATACAATTTAATTGATTAGAAATCTTAATTTTAAAATTGAATTCATAGTAATTTTCTGTTATAAAAATAAAAATATTTCAATTTTCGAAATATTTTCGGAATTAAAACATAAAATACACTATTCTAAGTTCTAAATATTTTTTTAGGTTTTGACTCGCTTCTTGAAACTTAGATATTTTAGTCGAAAGACAAAGGCAAATTTATTTTGGTCGAATTCCTGTCGAAATATCTACTTTTCCAAAATAAGTATAATATTTTCGAAATAAGTATAATTTTTCAAAATATGTAAAGTTTTATTTTATTCCGTTTTCGAAAACAAAAAAAAATCCAAATCGAAAAATTATTCAACAAAACATATTTTTTTTTTTGTTTTTGAAACTGTTCTGCTAGAAGTATTAATATACTTTTTTCATTTCAATTTTTTCCTTTTTCAAATTACATGCGTCCTTTTTTAAAATCGAATTTATTCAAATTTTCAATTTTTTAAAACTAGTATAGTTAAAATATTTTTAGTTTTTTAATTACATAAAAATTACAAAAATAGTAATAAAAGAAAATAAAAATCTTTCAATTTAGACATTTACATTTTTGTCTCTTATTTAAAAATGCGTAAAAAAAGACGATTTTGAATTTCATAGTGCAGATTGTAAGCAATTTGATTTCAATATTATTTTCTTGCGATGTGTTTTGCTAATTCACGAGTCACATGTCGGGGCCTTGGTGGTCTAGTGGATAAAAGCGTATAAAATATGCTGTAAGCACCGAGTGAGTGTGGGTTCGATTTCCATACACATTGTAAGAGTTATATTCTCCCTTACGACATTTACAGCCACGTCTGAACAGGAAAGGCTGTGTAATTTCCTGTCCACATTTATGTGACAGAGAAATGCAAGAAAAGAAAAAAAGTAATATGTTTTTCCAAATTGAAGTTATACTAATAATTATTATTTTTAAATATAAATTAATTATATTTATAATAAATATAATCAATTTTACTTACAAAATTATCTTAAATTATTATTGTTTTATTGACGACAGTTTGATAGAAAATGATATAACATATGAATTACAAACAAGGATAACAAATATTAATGTTTATAATCAATTAATATTAATGATTTTTTTTTTTTTAATTGTTGACATCCCTCTCAATAAACTTACACGTGGATTGATTCAGAAATATGTTAGTTTTCAAATGGAATGATTGTAATGATTTTTTTTTCTTTTTATTTTTGGCAAATATTTCATGTATAGACATTTGTTGCAATATAAATTTCTCACAACGTAAATTCTATACGAACATAAATAAATTCTATTTGAAAATCTTGCTAATTTTTTTTATATACAATTTTTATTTCGTTTGAATCGAGTCATCATAGTCTTATCTAAATTTAATTTAATTTTCTTTTAATTTTATTTTTTATTATAATGTATGGTCTTTTTTTTTATATAAAAGTTAATTTATTTATAGTAACTTAAAAATGGACATCTTTTGAATTGTGCTCCATAGGTTGAAAATCCTGTCGCCATATTATATGTGCTTTAATATGCTATAGATACATTTTAATGTTCTCTTTAAAAAAAGATTGTCTTATACTTATTAAAGTCATAAAAAAAAATTTTATATTATAAAAATTTTAAGAATTTTGTTGCAGCATGTATTTTTGCATGTATTTATATAACAGCATGCATATATTTTGTATGATTTAATACATACATATATTATATACAAATTTTCTGGATATTTTTATTCATAAAATTAAAATTAATACTTTTGATTTTCTTAACTCTTTATTTAAATTTCTATATTTAATTCTTTTTAATTCACTTTTATCAAAAATAATAAAAATTTTTTTCTTTCTTCAATTTAATAAATTAAAGCAATATTAAATTATTTATTCATAATTATTTTGATATTTTAAATTTCCATTAAATTCCAAAAAAATACTTACTTTATTTTGAAAAGAACTTAAATTAATACGATTTTATATTAATATATATATAATATATGTATATATATATTACTAATCATATTAATAAAAAAAAAAAAACTTTTTTATTTTAAAATTAATAAATCGTATTATATAAATAAGTATATAATATGTATGTATATCTATACATTTAAATTATTTCTTTCAAATTATACAGTATTTAAATTTAATTTACTTATATAATATTAAAATTAATAATCTTTAAAATTATAAATAATTATTCTATAATTTCATTTATTTTAAATTAATATGTAAATACTTATATTAAAAAAAAAAAAAAAAAAAAACAATTGAATAATTATTATAAAAACCCGATTAAAAAATGAAATTCTCTTTGTAACGTAAAATTTCAAAAATTATTTTTCTTTTGTAATACAGTGATGTTTTAATGATTCGTATATTAATTATAGAATTTCATTTTATATAGCTATATTGAATTAAATTTTAAATCATTATTAAAACAAAAAGTTTCTATATATATATATTCAAGTTCAATAGATTAGATTTATAGATTTCTCATCATAAAATTATAACAGTTAATGGGAACAGAAAAAATTACCTAGATCCAAAATCATTAAAATGCAATCAATTTATTACCACTTTATCCTGTTTAAAAAAAAAATATTTATTTTTTTTTTGTTTAAATTTAAAAAAAAAAAATGAATCGAAACTTTAATTATCTAATATGTAGATTTTAATTTTTAACAACGAATATAAAATAAATTCATCGATTATAATTTTTATATCTTTAAAAGTAATCCGTTGCTATTCAAAAATTTTTTTAAAATATAACTGTATATTTTTTTTTTTATTTAAATTTCGTTTTAATCCTTAATCTTTATCAGTTATTTTATATAAATTCAAATATATCTTGATTTCTGTGGGAAAAAAAACAATAATTTTCTATGTGTATATATAATATATATAAATACAGTCAAACTTCTTTATGTAGAACTGCCATGTAACCAATGAAATTTTTTTAATATAGAGAGGATTCAAGAATGAGAAGTTTATAACAGAAAATTAGAAATACTATAGTTATATTATAATCATATATAAACGTAATTTTCATAAATTTAAATAATTAATTAAATAAAATGTTTGAAAAATTAAATTTTTCTATTAACACACGCCACTTGATATTAAAACTCAATAATTTTCATTTTAATTAAAACCTTTAATTGTAAAATGATAAATTTTTTTTTTTTATAAAGAATGAGGTGGAGATGGGCATGAAATTTGTTCAGAATAGTGACGTAAAATTAAAAAAAAAAAAAATCCACTTAATGAGGTGGCAAAAATTTTGTTCTAAATAGAAGATGTAAAAAATTTCAGATCAAGGGAATGTTTTCCTAATAGGGAAAAATTTCAAATATTGAGTATTCCACTTAGAGCGTTAATTTTTTTTAATATATAAATTATTTTCAAGGATCAAAGGGGATATAAAATCTATTTCAAATAGGGAAAAATTTCTAATACATATATAGTAGAGGTAGCAAGATAGAGAGGTTTGATTGTACATAAATATAATCGAAGATAGATAATAATATTATCCCACAAAGGAAAGTATCTATTATATGTTTTTTTAATAAGATTTAAAAATAGATTTCGATAAATTTTTTCTTCGTTTTTACAAAAAATTAAAATTATTTTATATATTTTAATTGTAATACATAAAATTAAAATATTTACCCTTCTTCTTACATTTTTCATTTTTAGGAACAATTTGCAAAATAATTAAATATACATTTAAAAAAAAAAAAAAATTTTTTTTTGAATAGCAATAAACTTAAATTATAATTTTTATATAATATAACAAATATTAATATACTTTCTATATTTAAAATTATTTTTATTTAATTAATCACAAAAAAAAAAAAGAAAAAAAAACATAACCTATAACCTATAAGTATATTTTCTATTATTTTTCATGATTGAATTTTAAATTAATCATCATCATCATCATAATCATTATCATCACAACTAACACAATATAATCATACTATGAATAATAATAATATAATAATTTAGAAAAAATAAAATCTACCTACAATATATATTAATACGAAACCCACAAAAATTACTATATATATACATATACTTACATATACATATACAAATACTAATAATAACAGAATAAACAAAATTTTTTTAGATTATAAGAGAAAAAACCAAGAATTGTTAATTTGTCTAGAATGATTTTATTTCCGGTATAAAAAAAAAAAAAACAACAACAATAAATATTTATTAAATACTAAACAAATTATATATATATATATATATATATATATATATGTAATTTTAAATCTTTTTCTATTCTATAACTGTATAAATTTCATTTTTATATATATATAGGTACAGTCAATATCGGTTATAATGTCATTGTTCGGACCAGCATATTTGGTCGTTATATCCGATATTTAATTATAAACGATTTATTTATTTATTTCTTAAATTTTTTTTTTTACAGTTTTTAACAAAAGCAAAAAAAAAAAAAAACTTTATAATATGTAATTTTGATATATGAGTAGATATAAAACGTAACCATAATCCGACACATAAATACGATTATTTGTTTATATAGTTTTATTTATCGGACACAAGTTACCCAAACAATATAATCCTTTTCTTCGAAGTTAAATACTCTACGTTTTTTCTTCATACGCATATTAAAAATTTCATTCTGATACCACAAGTATTTGTATCATTTATATGATTTTTTATTGTTTGAAAGTAAGTGAACTAATGTAAGATACATACATATGCACATACATAAATAAAAAATATTAAAAATATCAAAAAAGTCCAACAGCCAAGCGATAAACAGGCTCCAATAAGTATAATTGGGCATTCGTTTAATGCGCTATATAATTAATAATAACATACAGTATATTTCATTATTTTGTTTTTATTTTTTCGGCGTTAAGTTTAAGTTACGATAAGTTTTTCATTTTTTTAAGTAAAAATAAGTCATTAATCATTATAAAAAAATATATCGTTGAAATATATAAATATAAGCGATGCGTTATAAGCGATGTCGTTCTATCCGCGGATATCAATTTATTTAAAATTATATGTGAACTTAAAATTGCGACTTTTAAAATTGGTCATATATAAACGATATTCATGGTTAACAATCAATGTCGTTATAATCGATTTTTACTGTATATATATATATATATATATATAAAATACCAAAATTAAATTCATTAGGTCCTATAATCATTTTCATTATTATTATTATTATTATTATTATTGTTACTATTTCTGTATACTAACTATTATTACTACTCGTATAATATTATTTTTATTACCTATAAAAAAAAAAAACTTAAACTAAGTATCTAAAAAAAATATATCTACTTATAATTATTCCAATCGATTCATAATCAAAAATTTTACCAAAGTTCCATTATTTTGTGGTAGAAAAAATTAATAAAACACACAAAAATATAAAAAATAAAAAAAAAATAAAAATTTATTGTTTTCTTTTTTTTTTTTTTATATATAAAATAATAAATTTTCATAAAAAATTGTTTATCACATTTTGTAAAATTTTTAGTACATACATACATATAAAAATTATTGTTATTCTATTTTTTTTTTCTTTTATTTTTTTTTTATTATTATTAGGTACTATTATTATTTTTTAAATAATAATTTTTTTTCTTGTTTTTTATTTTTATTTTTTTGATTTTTAGTTAGAAAATTGTATTTATAAAAGTTTTTATTATAAAAACATCATTTCAATGTCTAGAAACCATATATATGTATTTTAAGGATTTATGAAACAAAAAAACAATCTTTTCAATAGGATATAATTGAATCATTTTAGCAAAAAAAAAAAATATATATATATAAAATATATCTATATAAACATTTATTTATAAAATTTAATATTTGTTTGTTTATTTTTTTTTTTTTTTTTACATATACATACATACATAAAATTATTATCTATAAATTAAAAATTTTAAAATTATTTTGAAAAATATTAAGATATGAACATAATATTAAATTGTCATTTTAGTTGTACCCAGTTTACCTATATAGTAATTTTATTTTTAACCAGAAAAATGAAAATTTTTTTATTTTGTTAAAAAAAGAAAATATGTATAAAGAAATACGTTCGTCCTTGTCAAATTGTTGTTGTTTTGAAACTGTAAAATTTAACTTTAAAAGTTGACTATTTGTTGTTCATGGTCGGTACGGTATTATTTAAAGTAGCTATACTTGATTCAATTTTTCGTTCATTTTTTTTGCTTATAGTTGACTTACTAATAACATTGTCAAATATTTTTAATTATAATCGATGGATTGATGTAAAAGTGATAGCGAAGTAGGATTGGTACTTGTCAAAAAAAAAAATATAAATGAAATACATAATATTAGGTGTGTTCTTTTGCTTTGGTTCCAGGTCTAGATCAGTCATTTAATATGAAAATAAAATGACAATTCAAAACCCACATATAATTAATTATCTGTGTTTTATTCAGGTTAAAAAATTTTAGTAATGACATTTGTTACAAGTTGCGCTTTCGTAGTTTTTTTTTTTGTTTGTTAAATGTTGGTAGTTACTAGTTATTGCTTTCAAATCAAATTAATGGCATTCAAAAATTCAAAAAGTAAATAAACAAATTAAAAAAAAATCGATTTTTCTTTATTTTTTTTTTAATTTTATTTTTGTTTATATAATTCAAATTTTTTTAAAAACAAATTTTATTAAAAACTACAAAACTTAAAATTTTTATAAATTCCTTATATTTTTATTATTTATTTTCAAATTGGAACTGAAATGTCAGAAATCAGAACGATATTTTTTATATGTCAATATAAGGTTTGCCAACTCAAAAATTTATCCAGATCATTAACCCGAAATGTTCTTTCAAACTTTATTTACAAACTTTTATTATGGATTTAATTCCAGCTCCAATTCGCCTACTTTTCAAAACTTTTTTTTCGAAGCAATTTATTTTAGATTTTTTGCGGTCTCTTTGGTTCCTTTCATTTTAAATAAAATGAACCAAAAGTAAAAATGTTAAAATGTAATTTAAAAAAAACCAAATTTTTTTAAATTTATAATGAAATTTAGGACAAAAATAATTTTGTTTAAGAGGTTTTGTGCATATTTCTCTACTTAATTGAAATTGTAGCTAAACTATCCAAATGTCACAAGTGTCATAATTGTGCTTATGTACGAACTTGATCAAAATTTTGTTCTTGATAATTGTGCTTATGCTCGTTTGTTCTTTTGTTTTGTTTTGTTCTGAACTAGCAATAGTATCCGGTCGGCAAAGTTATAAAAATTCTAAAGGGAATAACAAAAAATTAGCAATAAGATGAAGCAGGATTATTTGCTGCAATATGCTGTAAAATATCTAGTCGATTGTTGGCAGGAAAATTTTGATAATCACTTAAAAATTTCACTTCATGAAATAAATGAGATCCATTATGTCAATACTCAAAAAATTTTCAATTTTTGTACATATATTTTTTGCTCAGTCCTTATCATTTAATTTATTGCAAATATTTTACACAAATCCGTGATCCAATACGTGATACAGTACGTCTAAATTGATTATCTTACGGTTTAATCACATTGTCTTACTCTGCTTTCGGTGATGTAAAATGATGATCAGTCAAATGATTTTTGATTCGATTTTGATTCAACTAAGGAACTGTCAAATAGACTTTTGCAAATTTTTGATGCGACGTCAAGCGCCAATACTGAACAAAAATAAATTTTTTTTGTTTAGTGTGCTTTAGTATAATCTTTATATTTTTGGTTGTACTGAAATTATAAGTAAGGAAAAATTAAAAATTTAGATAGAATATTATTTTTTGGAAAATATATATATATATATGTATAATAAAGATAAGGAAGACCATTTAAATTTAAAAACATAACAAATACTTATATTTTACTTCAATTATTTTTTTATGTTTCAAATTTTAAAATATAATTAAACCTTCACATGAATTATATATTAGAATCCATTTCAACAAAAATATATAATTATATTTTTCCTTTTCTACTGTTGACACTAAAAATCAACAACAAATCATAAATTTTTACCCTGCTTTGTATGCAAAAATTTGTCTGACATTTCGACTTTTTTTTATATAACCGAAAGAATGACGCTTCTAAATTGCATAACCGAAAATTCGATGACAGTTGAATTTTTGATGGTTGCAGTGGAAACGACATTACCGAAAGCAGGGTAATGTTAGATTGGATAAAAAAAAATTAACTTTAAAGTGTTGTTCAGCATCAATATTTGTATGACGTATGATTTCGAGGATTTCAACAAATTTCGATTCTACTTCTAATTAGTAATTACATACTATGATATTTTTGTGACTTTCAATACAATTTTAAAATTTTCAATAGATCGGTAGCGTCTGAGATATTTTAGGAGTAGAAAAAATTATAAGAGATGAGCACATTTCAATTACAGAAACATTAATTGATAAAAATTTAAAATTTCATAGAAAGACAGGCATGAACTTTTGTTACCTTGTTGATTCGTTCATATTTTAAAAATCGAAATAAAATAATAAGAATCATATAGCAGAAAAAAAATGATAATTGGCAAGGAACAATTTGTTTATTAAAATTTGTGGCGCTCTTTTTAGGTTGCGTCTAAAACTATTGTTTTATAAGTTCGAACTTTAAGCCGGCCATGATTACAAAAATCATATAATGACAATTTAACTACAATTTGTAAATAATTTACTGCAACCATAACAATCATAATATGTTCATATCTTAAAATAAGTATATATATATATATAGGAATATAAAAAAATTACTGCAGTATATATGCAATATTATTATATAATTATTATTATTATTTAATTTATATATATATATATATATATACACAAAGTGTAAATTTAGCAAAAATATATTATATAAATAATAGAATATTAAATAAGAGAAGAAAAACTATTTAAAGAAAAAAATTTCTTCAAATTAAATTTTAAAAGAAAAATACAATTTTTGAAAAGAAAATTATATTCATATATATTTATGTATTTATATATATATATATGTGTATTATAAAATTTATATATTTTACTTTGTTGTTTTTTTTTTCTTTTTTTTTCATTTTTAGTTAAGTATTAATTTTTATTTACTTAATTTAAGTAGGAATTATTAAAATATTATAATTGTTATTAAAAAAAGTGTACTTAATAAAAAGAAAATGGTTACCTATATGTAGTTATAAAATAATAAAATTTATGTAATAAAAATGATGAATTTTTGATTTTTATTTTTTTTTTAATTAAAAACAATTTTTTTTTTTTTGCATAATATTTATTCTTTTTTAGATAAGAGATTTTTAAAAATTATTGAAAAACTGATGGTGTTATGAATGTTATAAAATTATAATTAATTGAATTATTTACTAATTAAAGATAGATGCAATTCGATTGTATTTTCTAAAATAAAAATAATTTCTTTATATAAATGGACCATTTTTGGTTTTTTGAATAAAATTCTAATTGAAATTTATTAAAGATTCTATAATTCAAAATAATTGAATTTGTGTGGTTATATTAATTAATTAATTAAAATAAAATCAAAATATACGTTTATAAAAGAAATTATAACTTAAATAACACACCAGTTAAATTTTTTAAGTGAAACTAAAAGAAATCGTCAGCATTCGAAAAAAAATTGTTATTAGTCTGTCAATTATATAACTTATATTGGTAAAAATGTATTTGAACTTCAGACATATCAAAAGATTATGACACTGGTGTTCTATGAATTTGTATAGAAAAATGATATACAAAAACGGATGTATAGGTAGGTATGTTTTCATTTAAGTTTTCATCATCAACTGCTACATAACGGCCATACAAAAACTATTACAAAAATATAAAGAAAATTTTTTCAGAACGATTACAGAATATCTTATTGTATCCGTATTGTATCAATTAATAACCCAGAATATCTTATAAAAAAATTTTAAATTGCTTTTTTTTTTTTAATATTTTAATTAACGTTCAGGTTAGGATTCTTTTCTTTGCATAGAAATAATAAATTTACTTATCATTATGCGAGAAAAGCCAAATTTACTCTTTAAGTCGGTTATTTAGATCTCAATTAATTCAACCACACATTAAAGTAAGCATGTATAAAAATCATATATTCGGCCAGTTCTTACTTCTTTTCTTCTCATAAAATGGGCATCTTAAAACTATTGAAACGTCATATTTGGCATAGCACAGTCAATTTTCATAGAAAAACTGATTTATTCAAAAAATGAAAATCACTCTTAACTTTATAAAACTGCTAATTGTATAAGAAACAAATATTGTTATTGTGAATAATAATAATGCCTATTATTAAAAACAGCGTTTCAAAGTGAAACGGGAGTCAAAAAGTCATGTTTCAAAGTGAAACGGGAAATTTTTTTGGTATTAATAAAATCGCAGTGGAAGCGTGTTTCATACAAATTATTATAAATGAAAAAAAAAAAACGTAAATAAGCAGTCAATTTAGTTTTTAGTTGTGTAATTATGGATGAACCTCTGGTTGGTGGTAATTTACTTTCCAATTCTATCAAAACGTATTTAAACGCATCTTTATTTAGACTAACATTTTTTATAAACCTAAAAGTTAAATAATTTTAAAACATGTAAATTTTAAAAATTTTGCTAATAACGAGTTTTTTTTGCTTACTCTTCATCAGTCAACTATCCTTTGTAATATTTCTTACATTTCTTCTTGTATTATTTCTCCTATTTTCTTTTTCGATTTCTTTGTATAAAGCGACAGAATTCATTTTTCAAATATTTTACCAGATTTTATTCTTTAAAATGTTTATTGTTTATTAATTTTATTGTACATGGCTAACACTTGAGCCTTGACAATAAAAAAATATTTACCGCTGACAGATAAATTTTACCGATTACTTGAACAACTGACGTTTTCAATAATACTTATTCACTATTCGAACAAATCGAATGCGTTTCAAGTTTATTCGATCCGGAACAGAAATGCCGTTTTCAATAATAGGCATTAATGTAATATTTTTTGAAATGTCTTCAAATTAATGGTAAGTTTAGTTATATGATGGCTAATTATTATTTTGGTCGTTACTCATATCTATCAGATATATACAATTTTTATTGTAATGAAATGTTTTCTCTTCCTCTCGTAATCGAATCTTTTTGAAAAAAAATCTTAAAAAAACAAACTTGAAAAAAACCTTTTTTGAACCAAATCATAAAAAGAAAGACTTGAATTAAATTTTTTGGTTCATAAAATTGATTTTGTAATTTAACAATCCCTAAATTTAACTTTACAATCCCTCTTAATCATTTTTTTACATACATGTAAAACAACAACAAAAGAATAAAAATATTAACCCTGATTAAACAAATGAATTGAAACCCTGATTTCATAACCAATTCTAAAGTCCTTCCTAATTATTTTTTTTACATACATTTTTCAACAAAAAAGCACTTAAAATCTGTACGTTTATCGTTGAATCTTATCTGTTTGTAATTTAGATGTAAAATGAATTTTTAGAGTTTTTCAAAAACCTTGAAAAAAGTATAGATATAAGTGAAGATTTTCTTCAGTCAAGATTAATTTATTCAAGACAACGTCGTAATGCCATTAATGTTACATGATAAAGTTTTCTAATTATTAAATTTTAATTTAAATTTAGAATATCCGAATGGAGAATGCTAATGACGGAAAAAAGAATTAAAGAATTGTTATGACATTGAATTCAAAAGAAATTAAAAATATTCATTTCAAAATGTGCAAACTATTTTTGTATAACAAATAACACTGGAAGTGAACATTTTAATTTTTTTAGTAGACTTAATTAAATTATAATAACGGTATTTAAAGTGTTAAAACTTAAAGTTTTTATTGTGTGCATATTATGTTGTACGAATTTAACGAATTTTAAAACAGTTAATGAAAACATATTTATATTTATCTTTATTAGATAATCTATTTATCTTTAAATATTTAATTATTTTACACGCATCTTCATATAATGAATTTATATAATACATTTTAAAATCAATACCTTCTTATTCCTATCAATATGATTAAAATTTAGATTTATTAAGACTTTTATTTAATGTCAGGTTAAATAATCCACAACACAAAAAAAAAAAAAAACAAAATTCAATACATATTCATATAAGGCTTAATATATTATGTGGTAAGAATTTTTTTTAAACTTTTATCCATTTCAAAGAAGATTTTATTTCTGATTTTCTTTTTTGTTTTTTTTTCTTCCCCCCCTCCCCCATGCAAAATATTCAATTCAATTTCAACCAAAAAAAAGTCATTGACATTTCAATAAAAAAAAAAAAAAAAATTTAATTTCTTAAAAAAAAAAAAAGAAAAGATACAAAAAAAAAGGCTTTTGATGAATAAATAAATAAAAAGATGACCATAAATATGAACAGTTAACATATTATATTAAAAGCTTATAATAATGTTCATATACTGGTAATTGTATTATCAATGAAATCTCTTTGAAATATACAATATATATATATACATAATTATGTATACATATACATAAATACATAAGATATATGGTAATTTTTTAATAATATAGTGGGGAAGGATTAAAAAGTTACCTTTTGATCAGTAATAATTAATTTGCGATTCATAAAAAAAGTTCAAAGACCGCAAAAAAGAATAAAGTACAATAAAAATTTTTTTTTTTGTTATTATGAAAATAATTTTTTAAAAATTATATTGCATATAAGAAATTTTGGAAGGTCTCCAAAATACTTTGATTTTTGTTTTTATTGTATTGCTCTTCTAGTAGGATTCATTATTTTCAACAAAGATTTTTAGACAAATTTTTTTCATATGAGTTTTATTTTGTCATCTAACTTTGTTTAAAATAAATTTTAGGTTAATTTAATTATTTGAGAGAAAAGAAGAAAATTTATTATACAATATTACTACTATGCTTATACTTTTGTTTGGTTTTGAAACCTGGTAACTTTCTGAAGTATCTCTAAGTAAGTTTGAAGCATTTGAAAAGTGATGTTATAAAAAAATGTGTAAAATAAGTTGGATCCAATGTATAACAAACGAAACAAATTTTAGCTTGAATTAGAAAAAAAAAACTGGAAATATAAGCCACAGTAAAAATTATGAAGCTGGTATACTTGCAGTTCAAAATTAGAGAGAAGTATTGTTTTCTGACAGTTATTCTTGAGTGAAGACGAGCTTCGAATAAAAGAAGATTTTCTTGACTTAAAAGCTGACGTCAATGGTTTAACAAGACCTTCAATTACTATTTAGATCCGTAGTAGAGACGGTCAAAATTGGCGTTATGTTGACCAACTTTTAAAACGGATAAGACTCTTCTTTCAGAGAGAGGAAGAAGATATATATAATATATACATACATATATATATACAAAAATAAAATAATTTGGGTAAAACTATTTTTGAATACAAATTAATTCAGTTGTTATCACGAATGTATCTTATAATCTTTTTGGGTTAAATTATTTGATCTGAATGAAACATTGTATAAATGTATATATATATATAGGGTAAAAAAATTATTTTAATCTTTTTAATATGGATATTATTTTATAATTTGATTTGAATGTATGAAATTAAATAAAAAAATAAATAAAAAAATAAATAAAATAAACCATCAATTAAAATAAGTTCTTTTTTTTTTTAAATAACTTTGTTGAATTATTAATTTTAATGGAAAATAAAGCCTTACAATAATATAAATAATATAAATTGAAGATTATCAAAATAAAAAAGTATTATATTTCAAAGAAGACCACTCTAAAACCACTCTGATTCTAGTACAAATTACTAATTGTCTTGTTATAAAATAACTAAATAACTAAATTAATTTTTAACAAAACAATTTAAATAAATATGAGATTCATTAATAAATTGCCATGCTAAAATAAATAAATTTGCAAAACCAATTCAATAAGAACTTACCAAAACAATTATTATTCAATTAATATAAACTAAAAATTTATTAAGGACAAAGAAAAAAAAAAGAATTTTTAATATCCATAAGAAAACATTTAAAATTAAAATATTAAATTAAAACAAAAATAAAATAAATTTTTCAAAAGATGTTTATGGTATCCAAATTTTCCAATTTTTAAATTAAATTATTGCCAATTAATTGTATTTATTTTCTTAAAGTATTTTAAAATCACTTCAACAATTTATTTGGTTTGTTAGCTTCTGATTCATTATACTTCAATAAACTCTGTTCTTTTTTTATTTTTTTTTTTATAAATATAAATAGATATTCAACAATTTAATAATAAAAATTTTTCATAAGGATATACCAAACCTATATATACTAAAAATTATTAAAATATTTTTTTAACAAAAAAAAAGAAAACAGCTAGGCAAGAAAGGATTTTTTATTAGGTATTGTATAAAATTCAATAAATATTTTTGTTTTCTTCAGTTTAAAACGCTATATCGTAGAAATATTATTAAATATCTATTTTATTTTATTTTTTTTTTTCGAGTCGCCTAAATGTAGGCAATATTTAAAATTCAATTGTTTTTTTAAAGGGGAATTGTTGCTAGGCAATTTATTTATTTTTTTTTTTTTTTTGTATGTTTTACGATGTTAGATGGAAAACTTTAAAAGTAAACCAGAAAAATTGCACGTAATTCTTTCGGATAGTGTTTTTTAAACAACCAAAATCACTGCCTTTTTTAAAGTAAACTTTAGGTTGGGATCTTTAATACAAACATCTGAGGAAAAAGAAATTTAGGCAAAATATAGGACTATATCTGATGGGTAAGAAAATTTGAAGGTACATTTTGAAGTAAGATGTTACTGTTTTTCGTAAACTTTACTAAACCAAACATGACATATGGCATATAGACTTGCCCAGAAAATAAAATTTGTAATTGGAAAGAAAATTACTGAAAATGTAAGTCTTCTTAACAATTCCCCGGTAACAAGTAAACAAGTATAATATAACTACAACATAATATAACCAAAATAATATCAGATACCGTATAAATTAAAAATAGTATTCAACCTATAATGGCTTTAATAGCTGATGCTTTCGTAATATTGCATTATCCTATGTGATAATATTTAATATGACAATAAATAAATAAATAATATTAAATTTTTATTTTATTTGGTGTAAAAGTCTAGTTAAATTAAAATTAAATAAATACATAAAATTCTATAATGTTCCAATTATATTTTAAGTTAACTTCAATATTCTAAGAATTTCAATTTTTTTTTTAAAATTTATTTAAACTTCAAAGTAATGAAATCTTCATTAAATAAATAAAAAATATTGATTTAATAATAAGTTTAAAAAAAAAAAAAACAAAATAAATAAATTTTAAAACGACAATTCCATAAGAAATAGCAATTACTCATAAGCAACGAGTAGCAATTTATAATTAAAAAAAAAAAAAAAAATATATTTTAATGGATACTATACAAAAACCGCATAATAATAATTGAACGATAATAAAATTATCCAAAAAAAAAAAAATAAATAGAATATAAATTTAAAAATTCTTAAGTATCATATTAGCAGAGAAAAGAACTAAAATCGCAGTATTTCGTATATAATAGCATTAATTCAATTGATATGATTCAAATAATACTTTAAATCAATAAAATTTTATAGGATTAAAAAAAATATTATATTAGAGATTTGTTTAAAGCTCTATAAAAATGAATAATATATAACATATACAAATAAATTACCAGGATTTAATAAAACAAAAAAAAAACTCTTACTCAAAATCTCATTAAAGATTTTAAATTGTTTTGTTAAGCATTTATACCGTCACATCAAAAAAACGCTTCTTCTTCTTCTTCTTCTTACGATCTCTTCAATAAATCTTAATTTAAATTTTAATAAATAAAAAAACAAAAAAAAAAAAAAACATAACATTGTACTACTATTTAAATTCAAAACTTTTATAAATTTAAAAGTGAAACTCCAACCATTTTACACGTACTTTTTATGTTATGTTCCTGGAATACTTAAAAATAAAATAAAATCCTTATAAATTTAACAAATCATTAATTATTAAATCAAATAACATTAAATTCATATTAAACGTTATAAAGAAAGCATAATACCTTCATTCAAATTTAATTCGCTTACACAAGAATCCACAAAAAAAAAAAAAAACAAAAAAAAAATTTTTTTAAAAAAAAAATAAAAAAATAACGGGAGCACGGCGAAAAGAAAAATGAATTCTAGCGGATGATGAAAAATATATTTTGAAAAAAAAAAAACAAATAATATTAGAGAAGAAAAAATGACGACGACAAACAGAGTATAGCAACAACAACAAAAACAACAAAAATTGAAATTGTTCTTTTCCAATTGAATAGACAACTTCTATCTCTTTCTTTCTATATTCTATTTAAAAGAGATTGCCTTGTATATATATACGTAATAAGATTTTCATATAATATTGACAATGATTTTTTCGCTGAAAAATTCATCTGTGACAAGCGGAAAATGAAATTTTCATGTTTTTTAGTATTCAAAGCATGTATTCATGTTTTCTATTGAAGAATTATGTTTTCTATTTTTTCTTTTTTCTTGTTGTTCTTCTTATTTTTATTTTGATTTGTTTTTTTTTTTTTTTTTTTTTAATATACATGTTGCTGATGGTTGCTTCTTTAACGTTATTAGAATCACAAGTTATGTATTATACAATAGTTATAAAATTTGTAAGTATATACATTGTATAAACGTGTAACCGTCCAAAACATATTATGAATGCACAGTTTTCGTAAAATATGATAGAAACTTTAAAAAACTATAATATGCATTAACAACAATTTATATTATAATTTTAAAATTTTACTTCAAATTTTTAAATGCCATTTAAATAGTATGATTTGAAATAGGTTTAAAAAATACCAAAGAATTTGTTTTCTTTTTTTTTTTAAGTTAAGTAAGGAAAATAATTTCAAGGAAAAATTTGGTTATGTTATATTTTAATACAGATAAGTTAACTGTAATTAAGTTAATTCAGGTTTCATTTTGCTCGGCCAAACTAAAAGTCAAAAAATATTTTGTAAATTTTCAAAAACCAAAGAATAAAATTTTAAATAGATAAAAAAACGCGGCTTTTATATAATCTTTAGGTTAAGGTATAACTAATTTTTGGTTATATTTTATTTGAACTTAATATTATCGTTTTCTTTCATTTATTAATGATTTGAACATGAAGGTGGGGTATAAGAAAAGAAGGTTCATGTTTTAATATAGAATTAATATGTATATATTGGATTTTTAGCTCTCAACAAATATTATATCTTTCATGTTGACATAAACATGATGGTCGATCTTTAAATTTATTTTTTGATACTAAAACAAAAAACAAAAACTGTCAAGAGCATAAAAGTGAAAACGTAATGTACACTTTCTACGATTTGACAAGTTATACCCTTTTCACATTAAAGTTGAGTACATATTAAGATTTATATGGATGCAAACTAAATGTAAAAACGCGTAAACCGGATGAAATGTACAAAGTTATAATCAACTTTCAAATTTTTGTGATTTTTGTGCTTTTGACATTCGAAAAAAACAAAAATTGGGTATTTAAAAAAAACAAAAAAAATTGTTTTGACGTTTCATTTAATTTAATTTTTTTACTATAAAATTGTTGTTGCTATAAGTTAAAATTATTGAAAAGATTAAAGTTAACTTTTATGCCATTTAAAGTTGAAATTTTAATTAAAATAATATCGATTAACTCTAATATATTCATTTTTAATTTTTAAAAATAAACCACCATTTTTTTAAAAGACCTGCTTGTTTTTTCATGTATGTTAAAAGACAATTTCTCTTTGTTTACAATATTAAAATGCTGTCAAAATGATTCTTTACGTTTTAAAGGTATCGAAAACACAAAAATAGAAGTCGTAGAAAAAAAAATAAAACTATTAAAGCGAAACTTACATACATTGAGGTTTCCCTTTAAAGTATAGAAGATTGAATGTATTATTATATAGTTACTATCTGATAAACTTTTTAAATTAAAAAATTCTATTGTAAATTTCTAGCATTAAAAAATTTATATATTTTGTCCGATACTGTATGTTTATTGAAATAAAATATAATCCTATTGTAACATTTTACTCATACATAAATAAACTTATAATATATGTACCTATATATCTACATTATATGCATATTCCTTTAAACATATTTGGAATATTAAAATATTACTTGTTTTGAGAATTCCATCGTATATTCTGCTCATTTTATAGGTAAGGAAATTTTTTTTTTTGTTAGAGACGTTCTTTTGTTTTTATGTCGCAATATACTACATATATATATATATATAAATCTATTTTTTTTAGCGTTTTTTTTGCATTTTTATACCATATAAAACTAATCCGAAAAAAATGTTTACCTGTTTTAGCTGTTTATTGTCAAGCGCACAAATTTATATCTTAAGTTATAAAACAAAACAAAAATTATAGTTATATTTTATAATTTTATATAACAGTACTACTATACAACGGAAGTAAAAAAATAAAAAACAATATTAAAACCATAATAAAAACCAAAATCTAAATTTAGCATTATCTTGCATTTTCACTCCAACCTAAACCATAATATTAGAAAACTTTATGGTTATATAAAGAAAAAAAAGATTATTTTAACTAAAGTACTTAATTTTAGGTATATAAACTAATAAAAAAAAAAAACAAACAAAACAAAAATTTTGATAAGTAAATAATTTGATAGTAGTAATAAAATTGTCACTTAAGAATATATACATACTTATACTTTAATGTCATATAGTATCCTTAAAGTACTAAAATTTTATCATAATTAATTTTATTTGTATAAAACAAAACAAAAAAAATAAATATCTTGTTAAATTAAATTAATAAAAAAAACGAGAGAAAGAAAAATAATGATGAAAAACAACAAAAATTATAATTAGTTAAGTACTTACTATATACCTATTGATAATGAATACCTGCTGACAATTTCGTGTTGATTGGAACGGGTTATAAAGTTAATAGACTTTGTTGACAGGAAGTTGACAGGTAATGACAATTCAAAACAACAAAAAAAAAAAAAAAACACACAAACAAAATAAAAATTTATTTAACAAATTGAAAAATGTTTTACTGTTTTTTATTTTTTTCTTATTTTTAAAATTGATATCCCTTAAATTTAAAAATTTTTTGAAGGGCAATCCATTTAATAGGCAAAATATCTTAGTATTTATTTCAAATATAGATTAAAAAAAAATCGATTTCCACTGATTTTTTTGTGTGTAATTTATAAGTGTTTGTGAAAAATTTTTAAAAATCGCCCAATCAATATAAACAATTATATAAGGCAATTTCCACTGATTTTTATGTGTTATTTGTAAGTCTTTGTGAAAATTTTTTAAAAATCACCCACTCAATATAAACAGTTATATAAGGCAATGCTAAAAAGAACATTTACTAAATGAGTCAAACATTAGACTAACGAATTTCATATTATTAAACTTTTCACCAATTACATCTCTAACAATTATTATTTAATTAACATTTTTTTTTTGAATTTTTACATTTGTAAATTCAAACAATGAAAATTATGTTATATTTGGTTAAAAAAGGAAAGGAAGGATTTGGTTAAACGTCAAGTGTCAAAAATCATGTCAAAAAAATGTTTGTGTACTAAATATTACCGTGAGGACACTGATTTATTACGGTTAAGATTAGAAAGATGTGGTAAAGAAAACTAATAAAAAAAAAAAAAAATTTAAAATCATCTATGTCAAATCAAAGATTGGATACGAAATAGTCTTAAAGAATAAATGGTCTAATTTAATTTGAGATAAATAGACGTTATAAATTTCGATTGAAGAAAATCCTTAGTGCAGAATAGAACCACCTGAACATGACTGTTTAACTTGAATCATCAGTTTTTCTGAATACCTATTCAATTTAATTTTTTTAATACTCATATTATATAAATTGTCAAGTGTTAAGAACACCCATCAGTTCTGATTTTATTATCGTATTGTTTAATTTTTCTTCTTTATTTATTATTTATTTAATAACACACATTTAATAAATATTTGATATTGTTACAGTTAATTTGTTGTATAAAATCAGTGTATTTTATTGTTTTTTTTTTTTCTTTCTAGGATTTTGTATTAGAGAAGTAATTTAAAAAGGCAACACAGTCTGTTTATTATTAGTATAGAATATGTTACATAACGTTAATATTTATCTGCATTAACCAATGAAAATGAAACTATATACAAAAAAAAAAAAAAAATGGTTCAATTTCATTTATCTTAAATTATTAATTTTTAAGAAAAAAAAAAAATTTCCATTGCACGTAAAATTGTATATGAAATCATATAAATTTTTTTTTTTTTTTAGAGAATTTACTAAAATTCAAGATGTTTGTTTGGTATTCAATTGAGTCCAGTAATCGTACTACAAAATATAAACATTTATTCTATAATGTATAACGTGAATATTTTATATATATAAAAAAAAAGAAGAATATTAAATTATTGCAGAGAAGATTTTCATAATCATATTATTGAAATTTTTTAGATAGTCCAATCCGCTTTTATATTTTTTTTTTTGTTTTTATATTCCAATAATACAAGCCACCATTCAAAATTCTGCCTCCCTCAATTATGCTTTTTTTTCTTTAAATAATAAAAAAGATTTTGTTTTTGGTTTATTTTTATTTTTACTGTTATTTTTGTTTACTTTTTCTATTATTATATTAATATTCGTATTCGCTGATGTTTTTTATTTTCAATATGACACTTTTAAGCCTATATTTTATAGTAACAATAAGAAGAAAACGTGATTCGAATACTTCTGATGAATTACAACCATCTATATATAATCATTACCCAGCTCCCCCCTGTCCTAAAGTATAAGAAAAAAAAAATTATTTTTACAATTATTTCAAATTTTTAAGGGAAGTATTCAGGTTTTATTAAAACAGCAAAATTGATATGAAAATATTCTTAAAATTTTTAAAAAGCGACTGGAAATGGTAGAAAAATCGATTCAAAGATTTGGTAATTTTAAAATCCATTTAGAGACGATAATTTTTAGATACGAATTTCAGATTTCGATTTTAAATTTGGAAATATGGTCCTCTACACAGGTAACTCTTTTGCCAGCTTAAAATTCCAATTTTTAAGGGAAATATTTAGGTTTTATTAAAAAAGCAAAATTGATATGAAAATATTCTTAAAATCTTTAAAAAGCGACTGGAAATGGTAGAAAAATCGATTTAAAGATTTAGTAATTTCAAAATCCATTTACAGACAATAAAATTTAGCTACAAGTTTCGGATTTTGTTTTTATATTTGGAAAAATGGTCCTCTACCTACACAATAGCACTTTTTCCACGTTAAAAATTATTCTATCAAAACAAAATAAAAATAAAAAAAAAAACAAGTAAATTATTTATTTTTTTTTTTTTACATTTTTTTCACTGTATGATCCTTTCTCCAAAGATTTTTCTTCAATCCGGATCTTAGAGAAAGAAACAAAAAATAAAAAACCGAAAAAAATAAGCTTAAGAAAATCTTAAAAAAGAAAAAATAAACATTTTCGTCACTTGCTTTTTTCATTTTCTAGCAGCGACATTTTTTTTTTTGATTATCATCAGAATAAAAAAAACACAAAAAAAAAAAAAATGTTCTGGCTCCTCGACATTTAACAAGATTCAATGCAATCATTATTATTATTATCATTATCATCATCATCATCATCATCATCATCATCATCATTGTCATCATTGTCATCTTCAACATTTCCAACATCATTATAACTAGTAACAGTTACAAGGAAAAATCAAGAGCAATAGTAATATTCCATCAAAATAAATTCTGTAATGAAAAAATTATATATCTATATATGTATGTCAGAGTTTGATAAAAGTAGAAATAAAATTGAATACTGACATCAATTTATATGGTGTTAATGAATTTTGGAAATTTTTTACTTTGCGTTATAAATACATTTTTTACAATTTAGAATCTTACATTTTTTTTTTTTATTGCATATCTCTGATACATAATAAACTCTTATGACGTGTGGGGGATTCGAACCCACACTCCATCGGTATGTTTACAGCGTATTTTATACGTTCTTACCCACTAGGCCACCGAGACCCCATCTTACATTCTAATATATGTTTACAGAATAAGAAATGTTTTACTTATATAAAATATTAGATTCTATACTCTTGGAAAATTTTTGGAAAAGATCATAAACTGTTTATTAATAAAGCGATATTTGGTAATTCTTCCAATTCTTCTAATTTTCAAATCCTTCTAATTCTTGGAATCTTGCAATTTTTCGTTTTCCTTCATAAATATAGATCTAAAAAATTAGAAAATCTCCGTTAGTAGAAAATTCGAAATAAGTTGGTTTTCTGCAAAGCATGAACAAATTAATTACACTAAAAAAAAATCTTTCAGCTTTATATGATCAATTCTCACTACAATGACACGCGATAACATCGTAATGACACCGTGACTATGATATGACTTTATTTTTATTTACATTATACATTTGCTATGAATATATTTTAACTAAACGGCAACGGCATCAACTACAGTGTACCGATATCGTACCGTAATTTAAAATCTACCCTTCAATAATATTTTTCTTTTGATGCCAAAGCATCGCCACGTCGTCATTTCCGGTTTCCGGTAAAGTGTAGATAGAAGAATGTGATTATAATGTGAAATTAATATTTTTTGATAACAATTTTATGAATTTTTAATACGTTGTCGTCACTTCTGCCGTACAGTATAGTGTGAATAGAAATGCGATGCTAGCCAGGTATCTCGTCATCACAAAATCGTCAGGTACAGCTCAAAATAGTAATAAACCTTTAACTTTTTATATTGAGCATTACTTATTTACTATTGAGATCTTTTCGACACATTCTTTCACTAATACAAATTTCTCATATTATTTTTGTACAATTTTTGATTTCTTCCTCTCATTATTCTTTAAAAAATTAATCATCGAATGTCACCATACCGAAACTCACGTACGTACATAATTTCAGAAGAGTAACAAAAAAATCTTCTGCGATTTTATATATAGAAATCTCTACTTTCTATGTTCATTCTTAAGGCGAAATAAAATTTCACATTACATTTTTGAATATATTTTTAATAGTTAGATAATTATGAGAGCAGAAATTGTAACACCCATATAATCTGTAAATAAAATATTATAAAACATTTTAAATAATTGCAATTTTTTAGTATTCCTGATTTTAAAGTTTACCTATATCTGCCTTATAATAAAAAAAACTAACTTGAAAAAAAAAAAAAAAAATTATGATAGCTATAATGATTATATTGATGATGATGAGGAATGATTGATGATAATGAAGAAGAAGTTTGGTTCATAGTAGATGATAATGATGATGAAGATGAAGATGAAAATGAAAATGAGAAGTAAAGAAGTGAAGGCACTTTTCTTGCATAGAAATCTTATGAATCATTTCCATTTGAATGAGAAATTTTGATTAATTTGGGTCGGGAAATTAAATTACATTTTCTTTTCTGTTTTTATTTTTTCTGTTTAATTTTTTCCTCCTATTTTTTTTTTTTTTTGCATTTTTTTTTTGTTCTGTTCCAGTTCATTCAAGAGTATATATTTTTTTTTTGTTTTGTGTGTATATTATGGAGGTTAACGATGCTAATAAATTAAAATGAGGAAATTATAAAATCAAATTAATTATGTAATTTTTTTTTTTTTGTATCCAAATATTACATTTTCGCGCTTTTCATTTCGAATATAATTGTCCATCTCTTTACTCCCCTTTTTCGTATATCTACATTTATCAATATATATATATATATATTTATAAAGTTTTTTTTTATATCAGTGTTGTCCAAATAAAGTCTGTGAGTCAGTTTGTTAGTTATTTTATTTTTTTTTTCGTTTTTTTTTTTTTAACTTTAATAAAAATTGTGAAAATCTGATGATCTGTTAAAAGCCCTGCTAATTAAGATTGATCCTCCTATAGAATATACTGGACTGGTTTAATTTGAAGGTTTGTTTGTTATTGCTGTTGGTTTTTTTTTTTTTTTTTTTTTAATGTTTTTTTAACTAACTTTTCATAATGAAAATTTTTTATAGAGATGCCAAAAGTATACAAAAAGAGTAGAAGAAAAATAAAAAAAAAAAAACAAAACATAAAAGGGGACAATGATTCACAATAATAAAAAAGTTAAAAAAATTGTGGAGTGATAGAGTGTTTTTTTAGAATAAATTGTAACAGGATATGAAAATGAAAATGAAATCGCATTTTTAGTATTAGAATTTTATTTAGGATTGTAATAGTCGAATAAATATTTTATGATATTCTTTTGGTTTTCTGTTTTTTTTTTTTTTTTGGTTGAAAAATTTTTATAATTTTTAAACTTTTTTTCAAGTTTTATTTTGATTTATATATTTTTGTTATTTTTTTTTTTTTTGTGTTTTTATCTGATGAAAGGTGATTGTCATTTTCTGTTAAGTATTAACTGGTAATGTATTTTTTTTTTTTTTTTTAACTATAGAGTTTTTGTGGGTTTTTTTAATTGCTGGGTTTATTTTATATACTTTTTATTTTTTGTTTTTTGAAGTTTTAAATAAAATTTTGTTTTTTTTTTTTTTTTTTATTGTTTATAACCATATTTTGTTATAATCATATTTTGTTAATGACATTTAGTATTAGTATTATTTTATTAAATTGCTTTTAATTCAGTATTAATGATTTTATACATAACATTACATATATACAATGTAAATTATTTAAAAAAATATATATGATAAAAATATTTTATTTAAAATACAGGGTCAAGTGTTTCAAAATTTTTTGAATTAAATTTAAAAATTTTTATGAAAATTATAAACAAAAGAAAAAATAAAATTATGAAGATGATAAATAGTATTTTACTTTAGTAATGATAAGAATAAATGAAAGCTTTTGAATTTTAATACATCAACAATTTTGAGAGTCTTAAAAAACAAAAAAATATTTATGTAAAAATATGAGTGTTTTTTTTTTTTTAAATTTTCTAATTGTTAAAAATGAAAGAAAATAAATTATTTTAAGTGGAAAAAAGTAAAAATCTGTTTCTGATGAATGGATTTGTCTGTAAACTAATTAAAAGAAAAATTCAAGAATATTAGGGCATCATTGTTTCACTTTCTTTGTATTGCTTTCCATCTTCATTTCCATTAATTTTCTTTACATATATATAGTATTTGAGTTTCTTCAGATAATCTCTAATCTCTACCCTCATTCATAATTCAGTTCATGAAATAGATCTGATTTATCTTTCCAAATTTTAAGATTATTATGATAAAACAATATTCCAATCCGCTACAATTCATCTCTTTCATCATTATTGAATGTCGTTGCATTCTATATTAATGTTTTAACTTTTGAGCTTTTTTCGCGTATTCAGCAACTGAAAAAAAATAATTGTTAAACTATCAGAAACTTAAATTATTATCAAAAGTCTTTGTCCAAGTATATATTTAAGAAAAAAATAAAATGATCCTTAAAGTATGTAATTGTTTTTTTCTGCCAAGTAAAACTGTTTATTTTACTTATACTACGAGTTTAATTTATTAAGGGGCTTCGGCAGCTTAGTGGGTAGACGTGTGGCGTATTAACCGAAGGAGTGTGGGTTCGATCCCTGCACTGATCGTAAGTGTTTTTTTCTTTACATACACGACCAAATATAATGTAAATATATAGTATATAATATAAACAAAATAAATAATATTAATATATAATTTAATAATAGTATAAAAACCTATAATGGCCTTGGTGCCCGATGGTTCAATAATATTGCATTACATTTATGTATGTAATATTAATATAAATAAATAAATAAATTTTCTACTAATATTTTATTATATCTACAAAAAAATATCGTCTGCTCTGTTCGAATGTTTGAACAAATGGAGTATATAATGTAACATAATGTATAGAATAACAAAATTAATAATATTATTTAAAATATTGGGTTATAGTAGACAGAAAGCTTTTATTAATATATATTGCCCATTTCTATACCATATTTAAAATAATATAAACATTTACGTAATCTTAGGACATTGGAAACCTTTATTTTTTTTAAACTATTATGTATTAAAATAAGAAAAGCCATTTTACAAAAACTACCCTTACTTACTATTTTAAAAAAAAATATACTTAAAATATACTTTTAATTTAAAATAAAAAAAAAAATTTATCAAATTTAAGTATTCTTTAAATTTATTTTAATTTTAATTCAGGTCAGGTGCATTTACAATCATGGTCACTACTTTCACTAGAATAGTGAAGTCCTATTACTACCTACCCTTTCAGTTTTAATAAAGGAAATGAAAGTTGATAAAATTTAAATTGTTTTCGCATAGTAATAAAAAAAAAAAAAAAAATAAAGGTTTTAAAAACGATTGCTTAAATTCTAATTTTCATTACGTGAATATTGTGAATGATTTTGTATCCTTGAAAATGAATTAATTTTTTGAAGCACGTTTTAAAAATACAATCATTAAATATGGTGAATACATTAATTTTTTTTTTTTTTAAAGTTGTATTATTAAATAAGAGATATACAATTCAAGGTTAATAAACTTTAACATTTATTATTTTCTGAAGTGTATTCACTTGTATTTTTATATAAGGACATCATTTTGTATAATATACATATTTTATTTTTTATTAAATGTGAAGTAAATTTTAGAAAACTTGTAAGGCAGAAGTATTCGTATCAGTTACTTATTTAATAAATTTAACAGCAGTTAATTTAAAACTTTCTTAAGGATAAAGAAAGAAGATGAAAAAAAGATTTTACATTTGTAACCATTATTTAAGCCACTAACTTAGACAAGTTGATCAATTGTAAATCATTAAACCTTGTAATTTAAACAAATAAATTGAAGTTATGAATTTTATTTACCCTTAATTAAAGGTAAAGTAATTCTGTTTGAAATGATGCATATTATAAATTTATTCCAAGTTCTTTTAAGTATAAACAATCTAAATTGGAACAAAATATGGTACAGAAATATTGCTTTCTGTACAAAAAACAAGCCATTATGTAAAACTAAAAATGTTTAAAGGTACACATTTTCAAAGAGATAATAACAAGGCAGTATGTGAAATCAAAGGTTTATAAAGGTAATTAAAAGTATTTTAGAATTGCTACTATTTAGATTGTTTTATGTTCGAAAAAATTCTGAATAATTAAAACACACTTCAGTTTTAAGTTAACACAATAAAATTAAAAAAAGCCATTTTACACATGTAAAAATATGATATTTGAGCTTTAATTTTTATGTCTTAATTATGATAAATGTGCACTTAATTATGATAGGGGTTCAAATTATTTTCGATTTTAGACCTATAATAGTTTAACAGGTATATTACTCTACTGAATTGCTCTTACTTCGTTATCGATCTGTTGAAAGCACAAACATTTTTTGTGACATAGGTTATACTGTATAATGGTGTTCTACCTATGATTCCTACCTACTTCTATGGTTTGACTAAAAGCGTTGCAAAGATACTAAGGAACTGAAATCTTGTAAAATATTCTTTTCATATAAAGATGTCTTTACATACTAAATTGCAAAAATTTATATAAAACTAGGGGGCCCCTGTTAATGTATAGTCAAATTTTATGTTGAATCCCAATTCATATAATAGATAGTTGCAGTTTAGAAAAATAGAATTTATGAGTACAATCAATACAAATACAAAAATACAATCCGTAAAAAACCAGAAAGGAAAACCAAATGCGTCAAAACAGTAACTGAAATTATTTTTAAAATAGCGCCAAAACTGAATTAAATTGTATAATGAGCTTGCAGTTGTTGTACGTATATTTAAGTTATTTATCGAGTTCGAAATAAATGTTTTAGAGGTATGTGGAGAAAACGGAAAAGGTATCCGTAAAACATTCGTAAAATGCACAAACAAAGTTTGAAGCAAAATTCAGTTCAATTTTTTTATAAGCCACGTTGTCTGTAAAAATATTACCGTTGTTCGTTTTACCTTGCCCTAATGTAAAAAATTTAAAATCTGAAAAGACCGTATATTTGGTGTACAATCCTTGATTAAGATTGTACATGGTACAAAGGGCGAGAAAACCGTACAAATACAATTGTACAAATGGTAACCCTGCATAAAATTGACATACAAAATATTTAAAAATAAAAAATTATTCAAATTTAATTTTGGTTGTAAGAACTGATGTATACTAAAATTTAAGTACTTATATGAGAAAAAATTTAATTCAAAAAAGAATACAATTAGAAAAGTTTTCTATAATCGCTTCAAATAATATACAAACATTCACACATAAATGCAACAATTTAATAGAAAAGTACAAAACCAAAACAATTATATATTTGAATTTTAAAGAAACTCTTCCCGCTGGTCATACTTAAGTACATACTTAGATACATATTGATTATTAATATCAGATCAATATCACTCATCATTATTTAAAATTTCAATACATATTGTGATAAATGACGATTTCTATCAATACACAATTTTAAAGAGAGTAAGTGAGAATGTCTCTTATAATTTTGTTTTTTTTTTGTTATTCTGTTTTATTGTGTACGTTTTGTTACTACATACTACCGACTATCGTAGTTACTATACTACTGTAATATAAATATGAAATGTGTTGTTTGTTTTTTATTATTAATATTGTGTAAAGGTTTTATAGTAGAAAAATCGTAAAATATATGTAGTTACTGATGTTCAAAGCTTGAAACGGAATTCATAAAACGTAGTGTGTGGCTGAAAACTACTAAATTATAATTATAGATTTTTATTGATTTTTAAAACTTAAAATATTTGCTGTCGTTTGACTTTTCTAGATTAAAAAAATATTAAGTATAGAACTTGAGATTTATAACCATTTGAAAACAGAACTTTTACCAACTCTGAATGGAGTTACATAAACAAGTTTTTCCACATTTTTAATGAGACCTATCCATTGTTAAAATTGCATTGCTTTATTATCTTAAAAGGTGTAACAGTTTTGTAAAGAAGTGACATAGTCATTCTAATAAGGAAAATTACAAAAATAAAAAGAAATTTTTGAAATTATAACTGCAGCAATCAATATTGAATCTCCCAAGAATATATGAAATATATTTACCTAAATATAATTTTTGATTCATTAAAAATATCTTAGGTCTACATGCAAGCGGAATCATCAAGGTTTCCAAATTTTGATCAGTAATTCTTAACTTTTAAAAATATATAATAAATATATATAAAAATTTCCTAAAAACATGTTTAAAATTCAAATTTTTCTATTAAAATTGTTAAAGTTCACTATTCTATTTATTGAATCGACAAATATTAGTATTCTGTACAACATAGATAACTTATAATTAAATCTACACCACCAAAAACAACAAAAAAAAAAATTCAAATTATTCAAAACAAAACCAAAACAATCAAAAATAACAATTAAGTGTGAAGTTGTGAACACAAAAACTTTAATTTTATCGTTTATAATTTTGTTACAAAAAATACACAATATTAAAAGAACAAAGAAAAAAAGAAACTATGGCTGCTTTATTTACCACAACATCTTTTTCCCAACCAAATTTAATTTTAATTTTTGAAAATATTTTGAAGTATCTATACAAAACTATTATTATACGCTTTCAATTTTCTTGTTTGTCATTAGACACAAAAAAACAATCAAAACAATTAAAATGAAAAAACAAAAGAAAAATATATAATTTTAAATTTTCATTTGTCAGGGGAAAATTCTTTTGAATTTTCCAATTATTATCACTTCGATATTTTCGACATATTGAAGTGAACTTCTAACAAGTATTAAATATAAAAAAAAAAAAAAAAAATTTTAATTTTTAACTTTAATTATTTTATAGAGAAAATCAAAAAAGCAATATTGTAAATTAGTTGTTTATTTGTTTATTTTTACTGTCTATTTTATATTTCTGTCAGTCTTTTGTTTTCTTTAAATCTATCCTTTAACATATATTTGTTTTTTTTTTTAAATTTTTGTTTAGATTAAAAAAAAGTTTTCTGTAACCTACATAATAGAGTCTGTTTAGATCTTGAATCCATTATCAAATAATGATAGCATACTTTTAGGTGGATGACTAAATTTTTGCATTATTCTTTAGGTTATTACTTATTAGGATTAAAATATTGTGTATAAAATCTGGCTAAATTATGTAATGTGTGCACAAAGATGTTTAATATTGCTTTATAAAGTTTACGATTAACGAATTTTAATTCTTTTAGAAAAAGAATTGAGCCTTTTTATCTCAATTGCAAAAAAAATTTAAAAGGAATTGGACTTTAAAAGAAAAAAGACTGGAAAAAAGGTGAGTAAAACATAATCTAAAAATTTGTATTAAGAGAAACATTATTTTTCTTTCCATAAAAAAGAAGGTAGTTTTTAAATTATTTTAAGATGAAGAAAAAGAGTGAGTAAAAATATATTTTCATTTAACATTAAAAAAATCACATAGGCGATAATACAATAATATTATTGAAGCAATCGACTAATAAGGCGATTATAGTTTCAATACTATTTTTAATTTATATAATAATATAATTTATTTTGTTATTCTATTTTATATGTTATATACCTATATATATTCGCAAGAAGAATTTTATCTTTTCAGTGGTTTTCTTTTCAATTAAAAATTCTTACGTCCTGTGTAGAAAAAACACTCCCTTAGGTAATAAACCACGTAGTTAATCACTAGGCCACCGAAATCTCAGTTTAAATCTATTATACTTATATACTTTGATCTTAACCATAAGACCAAGAAGCGATTATATAATTTATTTATTTATTTATAGGATATTGCAATATTACAAAATCATTGCTAGTAGCCATTAAATATTATTATTAAATTATATACTAATATATATTTGGTTTATATCATTATATTATACAACACAAGACCAATTACAATTGATGATACCTTAGTAGAAGATGTAGATAAATTCAATTACCTAGGCAGTATTATTACTAAAGATGGTGGTACAAAAGAGGACATTAATAATAAACTAACGAAAGTCGGAGCAACATTTGGAAGAATGTGGAAAATATGGAGCTCATCCCAAATTGCAAGAAAAACCAAACTTAGAATATTCCAAGCATGTATAAAATCTGTTCTCTTGTATGGTAGTGAAACTTGGCTAGTTAATAAGAAAGAAACATACAAACTACAAGTATTTGTAAAGAAGTGCCTCCGGATTATATGCAGAATATACTGGCCAAGAAGAATACGAAATGAAGATCTATGGGAAGCTGCCGGTCAAGAACCTATCGAAATAGAAATTAAGAAACGAAAATATAGGTGGATAGGTCACATTCTTAGAAGACCCCCAAACTGCATACCCAATCAAGTCCTGGAAATTATTTATTTATATTAATATTACATACATAAATGTAATGGAATATTATTGAACCATCGGCTACCAAGGCCATTATAGGTTTTTATACTATTATTGAATTATATAACTAATATTATTTATTTTATTTATATTATATACTATATATTTACATTATATTTTGTCGTAAGACGGGTATGTAAACAAAAAAAAAACACTTATGACCTGTGCAGGGATCGAACCCACACTCCTTCGGTTAATACGCCACACGCCTACCCACTAGGCTACCGAAGCCCCTAATAATTATATAATTTTCCAAGACAGTAACAAAATCATGAAAAATATTACATACTTTTAGGCTAAAAAAAAATTAACTATTGCAATGACGTTCAAAATTTTTTATTAATTTATTTTCTTTTACTTTATTGCTGTACACTTTCAAAAAAAAAAAAAAAACAAAAAATTTTATAATTCTCATTCTATGCTGTAATCATATTTGAAAAAGAACCAAATTGAAACAAAAATAATAACAACAATAATAATAATATAATAACAAAACAAAAATATAAGTTTAAATAATATCCTTAATAGGAGTTAATATACCATTATAAATGTATTATATTTATTCTTATATATATATATATAATATATATAATTTATAATACATAAATATTGAATATACAAATAACATGTATAATTTTAATCAATTGTATTTGAAATGTAGGAAAGTAAAAAACAAAAATTATAAATATTCTCGATATTGATTTATATAAAAACGCAAATTATGTACAATTTTTTTGTTTTCATATTGTTTTGTTTTTATTTTTGTTGTGTCTATTGGAAAATTTAATTTTAAAGATGAGAGAACAAAAAAAAAAAAGTATGAGAAAAAGAAAAAAAAAAAAAAAAATATTATTTGCTCGACTAGCCGGCAAATATAATTTAATTTTAATGAAATTTTTCCCTAAAATCTTTAGGTTACCATTATTTTAACAATTCATTCAATATCGTCCATTCATCCGGTCTCCCCCAACTACCCATTACTTATAACAATTCTTTCTATTTGGTTCAACTATTAATTCACCCATTCCATTCAATCCAGATCAAGTTATCCATATATACTATATTCTATACTTTGTACTTATTCTTTGTTTCCTTTTCAAATTGATTTTTGTTTTTGTTAGGTTGGCTTTTTTGATGCTCCTGTTCTCCTTCTCCTGTTGTTATTGATAATTTTGTTGTTGTAATTTTTTTTTTTTTTTGTTTTTGTGCTTCTATGTTTTATATTTTCCGATTGCGAAATTATTCGCTTCATTAATTTTTTCCCTTAGTTTTTTGTTATTAAATGTTACTGTCGTTGTTGTTGCTGTTCCTATTATTGCTTCTATTATTATTATTGTTAGCAAAAGGGAGTGGTTTTTTTTTTGTTTTTATTTTTTATTTTTTGGGAATAGATTGTTGTAAATTTTCTCTAAAATAGAATTACATAACAACAAAATAATAAGAGAAAAATTGAAAAAGAAAAAAAAAACACTGAACAAATTTAATTTATTGATGTTTATAACAGAAGAAGAAGAAGAAAAAGAAAAGAACGAAGAAGAAAAACAAAAGGAAACAAAAAACATACGAAAAAAAAAACTTAAAAAAAAAAGAAAATTATGTTTTAATTGATTTGTTACGAATTTTTGGGTCTTAAAGTTATTAAATCTAAGAATTTTTTAGAAAAAAAAATAAAAAAAAAAACACAAAAGGAATAGCTTTTCTTTTTTGTCTTTTAATTTTAGTTTTGTATTATGTCTTTTTTAATTATATAATATTTAGAACTTAATTATAGCCTTAGTCGGCCATATGGTATACAAGATATCTTAAAATTCCTTCTTCTCCAATCAAATATATTGAAATATATATTTTTAACTTTTGTAGTAAGTACAGATGTATTATATATATAGGTTTTATTCTAAGCGTTAATCATAACGGTATATAAAAACGCTTTATATTTTTTAATTTGTTAGGTTCTACTCAGTTTCTGTTTTAACCTATGATGGACAAATGGTTTAAAATTTTTTTTCTTCTACGTTTTCTTTTGACACAAATGACCATCAATGTATTGGGTTTAGTTTTGAAAATTTAGATCTTTGTGTTTAGATCTTTTAGATTTCTTTTTTTTTTAAATATTAGATTTTAAAACTCTTCCATGAAAATAATTGCTTTTATTTTTTTATCGTTAAAAGTCTAGTTTTTAATATTTTTTTACTTAGTCTTCTATTGTTTTCTGAAACCGTTAATATAATTACAGTTATTTTTTTTTTTTTTTTAGTTTATTTCCTTGCCACATAAATCAAGGATATTATTATGTAAGTTCTCTTTTCTGGTGGGGTTGTAAATGTCGTAAGTGGGAATTATTCTAAATCATACTACACTGTCTCATTGTGTTCTAATGTATTTTATACGCTCTTACCCACTGGGCCAACGAGGCCCCAAATTACGAATGAGTGAATTAAGAAACATGAGTATTCGGGAACTGTTGCATTAACAGACTCACATTAAGCTTTTTCTAATGATAACGTTCTAATTGTGTGTCTTTTATATTATGCTATCAGTGTAACTAAAAACAAGTCAACATTTTATGCATTTATCATTTTTAATTCTAAAATAGATGAGTTTAAAAAAATGATTTTCGATTTATATTATGCAATATAGTTTATAATCATTTTATTGTCCTTTTTTAAATTTAATAATTAAAAAATGTAAAACTTAATTTGATTAGTCCTAAAAATTATTCTCCCTCTATTTTCAACTTTGAATTATTTCTAAATCCATGTTCATTGAAAATATTATTTTCATTATAACCACCCACAAAGTTTCAAAATCATTAATTCTATTATTTTCATAAATTGCATTTTAAATAGACCAAAGCTAATGTGAACATCATGATGATAATTGGAATTATTCAATAATTTGAACGATTTCAAACTTAGATATTTTCCAATTGTGTGACTTGAATAAATTTATATATATATTTTTTCTTCAAGTATACCATAGTTAACCGGAACGTTACACTTTAATTTATTATATCGACTTCACAGAATACAAAAATAAAAAAAAAAAAAACATAAAAATATAGTCACGTGTTTTGTTACTGCTATGGCTTATCTCAAAAATTTCAATGCATTGTAAAATTTGCCATATGAAAAAAAAAAAAACAAAAAAGAAACACAAAAAAATGTATGTAGAGGGTGAATAAATTTTCTCTTAAATGCGTAGTAACAATAACCCTTCTTTCGATAATCCTTACCCAGTGGTAATATTCCCCAGGCGTTTTATAACGTAAAAATAAAAAACAAAAAAAAAAAAATCAAGGTTAGACGCTGGGTTAGCAATAACATGATCTAAAGAAAATGGGTATTTCCCATAAGACAAAAAGTAAGAAACACAAAATAAAAAAAAAGAACATAATTTTTTTTAAAGAAAAGAAAATATTTTGAATACGGTCCAAGTGTTTTACTACAAAAGTAAAGAGATAAAATTCGTATTTTTAGTGTGATGAAATATAACCAGAGGGCAGTTATTATAATATTATCATAAATTCTTAAAAACTTAATAAATTATATTTTAAGGTTGAATTCACACATTCATTTTTTTTTTTTTATGAAGGGTTTCTTAAATTGTATATTTTTAAGAAAATCATGGTTGAATAATTAGAATAAAATACTTAAAATAATTGTTATAGAATCATTTTCTATTAAAATATACATGTTATAACTTTTGAAGATGGTAAATTTAATTCAATTTTAGGGTTGATTTATTAATAATCCTTTTAGTTTATTTTGTTTTTTAGTAAATTTGGTAAATATTTTTATAATTATTTTTAATCCATTTTAAACGAATTCATTAACTTTTCAGTTTAACTGCATATATCAGAATTTAAGGTTTAAAAATAACTTTTTTGTTGAACACAGTAGAATAAAGAGATGATCAATAAATATTATTCAGAACTAAATGCAAACGTTTAGAAATATTAAATATAAAATCAGTTATGAACATTTAAAAAATTTCAAATTATTTGAATTTTTAAAATTCCATCCATTTTTGAGATAAATCGAGACTCAAACAAAAACCCAATCAAGTTGTTACATTCAACTTTATAAAATCAATATTGCCTTTAAGATCGTAAGCATTTGTAGAAAATGAAAAATATGCTAGATATTACAAAATCCTAAAATTTGGTCTGAAATAAAAGTCGTTATAGTACAGGAAATACAATTCCAATGTAACACATTTCATCTCATCTTAACAAAAACACAATTTTTGTTCCACTTACAAGAATATAAAGATTTAAAACTACAATTCATAGATTATGAAAAGAATATATTTAATTAGTATAGCAATAGACCTCTGTACAGTCTCTATGGACAGCCATTAATGAAGAAAGGCAAAAAAAAAAAAAATATTAAAATATATTCACATTGAAACTATGCGTATATGATATGGGTATTTTTATATGAACTAAGAAAAAAAAAAAACTAAATTTCAAAGAAAATATTAATAAAATTTTCCAATCATTAAACTGAAATGAATTTCTTTTGTTCAAATATTATTAAGTTGAATTTAAGCCTTTGAAAACCACTTACATAAATTTTTTTTTATTTTTTTTTTGAAAAAAAAAAAAATAATTTATGAATTTCTTTCAATTTAAATAATTATAATGGTTATTATACATCCCAAATGGCCAAAGGTATTTTGAAAATTTTCCACAAATTAATTTCTTGAATAGATATATTTTAAATTTAAAATTTTTTTTTTTTTATTTTCTTTTTTTATTCAACCCTTCGTGGGGAACATTTAGAACTTTTCTAAAAACATTTAAATTATTCTTTTCATTTCTTTATTTTCTAACCGGGAGATCTAATAAAAAGTTAATAAGCGAATTTTATTTGAAATATTTATTTTTTTTTGACAAATTAACATTACCTAGAATTTCTACAAACCGAAACAAAAAATAACTATATATGTATATATATATATATAAGGTAAAATTAAACGTTTTCCTTAAAACATCATTTTCTTGTTATTGTAAAAACAAAAGAAGAAAAAAATTATAATAAATTTTCCACAGAAAGTATTAAATTGAATTGATGTCAATTTTATGAAAAGAAAAATTTGATGGTTTTTTTTTATTATTATTATTATTATTGTTACTTGATAAAAAAAAAAAAAAAACGAAAAATTGTTAAAAAATAAAATATAACGATATATGCATAAAATTACTTTATTCAATCGTTCCATTCTCATTCTTTGTATATAGGTACCATATTGTATCTTATTGTAAATAAATGCAATTATATGATTTACAAAAAAAAAAAGAAAAACAAAAAATTTTTTTTTCACCACACCATTTTTATATTATATGCCTATAGTATATGCAATAAAATACAAAAGAAAAAACATCTCACCTAAGGGCAAAAGACAAACAAAAATATAAAAAAAAAAAAATTTAAATGGTGAAATTTTTTTTTTTTTTTAAATTCTTTTATACCTTAAACTTTTTAATCTTAACTTATAATTTTGTCACACAAAAATTTTGTTTTTTTCTTGTTTTTTTTTTTTTTTTGAACAATTCAAATAAATTAACGCAAAAAAAAAAAAATTAGAGAAAAAAAAAAAAAATTGGAAAGAAAGTGAAAGAAAATCAACAGAAAGAAAAAAAAATACAAAATTTGCCCAAGCAGAAATTAATCTGACAGCATTTTCAGTTTTAAATTTTTTTTCTTATTTTTTTTTGTTTTTGTTTAGTATTTACTTGTAAACTTTATTTTGCATACTCATTTTTTTTTTTTTTTTGTTTCTTGTAAACGTTGCATATATAGAGAAAGTATTGTAATCGAAAAAAACATAACTTAAAATTTAAAAACAAATTTAATGTTTCGGTTGCTTTTATGTATTGGACATTTCTGAAGTGTGATGTCACTGTAAATACTATTTTTATGTACTGTAATGACACTGCGATGATCTTAGTCAAATTTTAAGGCTGAACCAAAAAATAATAGAAGGGCCTGAGGTATCATATATATACCAAATGTGATATTTGAAAAAATTATTGAATTATATAAAAGTTACACTTTGTTTCAAAAATTTTGTTTTATACAATTTATTTATCTAAATTTTGACGTAGATTCGGGGGAAATAACAGATATTATTAACAACTGACAGTTTTCGGGGCCTTGGTAGCCTAGTGGGTAAAAACGTATAAAATACTCTCTAAACACCATGGGAGTGTTAGTTCGAATCCCACACACGCCGTAAGAATAATTGCCCCTTACGACATTTACAGCCGCGCCTGAAAAGAAAAAGCTGTGTAATTTGCTTGTCACTTTTATGTGGCAGGGAAATTACACTTAAAAAAAAAAAAAAACCAAAAATTTATTTTTTTTTACAACTATAAAATTAAATCTTTCAGTAGTTGGGAATATGATTCTGTCGGCAATGAGAAGTGACAAGTAATTAAAAACTATTTCGAATTTTTTTCCAACTGAAGATAAACAATTATATAACTGATATCGTGGCAATAAAATTATTTTGAGAAGTGGAAATTCTATTTTTACATAGAAATGAAATATATTTTTTATATATTAAAACAAATACAATTTAATATATTCAAATTCCCAGATGACATAATTCGGCTTATGGAAATTTGTTTGTAGTACGAAAATCGCGAATGTGGAACCATCTTCCACCTTATGTGTTCCCCAGAATTGGTGATGATTACATTTACAACGTCCAAAGATTCAAGGTGAATATTAAAAACTTTGTTCACAATATGCCTGCCAATTTGAAATCTATTTCCATTCCTTAACTCAACTTCGTCCGACCAGGTAGTACATTAGTACTATGTAGAGGTCGTATGGCTTATTGTTTGGTCAAAAAAGTAAGGTGGTGTTTAGTGGGTTAAAATCCTACACACTCATAGAGGACTCGTGCTCGTTTTCGCTCTTCTTTCGATGATTCCCACCTACCCTTGCAAAAAAAAAAATATATACATTTTAAGCCATGATATATAAATAATTAACATATACTCGTAGTTAATTAATTTTTCCATCATCCATTCACATTTTGTCTTTTCATATAAAAAGTCGTATGGAAAACCATTAACAATTTATTTTTTATAATTTATTTATTTATATTTTTTTTTTTGAGACTTGATATATTATGTAAATCGATTTTTTCTCTTTCAATTTCAATCTTTAAGATTTTCTTACACCTTCATCCCACCAATTACAGACTATCATCCTCTTGCAGACTTATATGTCTGTATATTGAGTTAAAATGAAATGAAATGAAATCCTGACAAAAATCTATATATCTTAAGTTGAATAACAGCAAAAAAAAAAAAAAAACAAAAAAGTAAATAGTAAACGCAGGTGGTAAAATCTGTTGCTAAAGAAAATTTTCATCTAAAAAAAATTAAAGTTAAAGAATCACAGAATCATACTATCGATTCAGAAAGCTAAAGTAACCGTGACAGAGTGGTGGAAAATCATAAAAAAAAAAAATTAATACATTATAAGAGAAAGAGAGAGAGAGAGAGTAGAATATATGTATTATATTATATATAATGTTTTTTATAAACATATAATTTTTTTTCTCTGATTTTTATATTTTCTTATCTCCATTTTGTTCTTCATTAAAAAGCTTAACAGAAAACGTGTATAGAATTTTTGATTTTTGATGTTATGTGTAAAATTCGTCGTATACGTCTTTTTAGTATGTACCGGTACTGTACGCCTTTTCATTTTTAATATTTTTTCTTTTTTATTTTTTATTTTTTTTATTTTGTATATTTGCCGAATCGACTGGTTGTGTTGAATATTCAATTTTTGTGTTTTCCATTTTTTTAATAGAGGCAACCTATAAAATTTCGTGTTTAAAGAAAATAAAATAAATTTTTTTTTCCATTTTTTTTTTTTTGTTCTTTCCAGGAAATGTATACCTATACCCTTAAAATGTAAGAACATGTAAATCGAAGTACAAAATATAACATAGTGACATAAACAATATATGTACATATAAACAGTGACTTACAAAAGTGTTAAAATGTTCAAGATTAATTTAAATATTTATTGAACGAAAAATAAAAAAAAATAAAAAAACCAAAGAAAAAAAAACAAATCAAAAATTAAATTAATCTGTATAATTAAACTTTTATAAGTTACAATAGGATTTTATTAAATAAGATTAAATGAGAACAGTTTGTAAGAAAAATAAAAATTAGATGGAATTAATTAAAATATATTATCATAAAAAATATAAATGAAGCTAGTTATTAAATAAATACATGTGTACCTATTAAATTTAAATTTCCCACCCTATTTCCCTCCCAGTTAACTCAAACCCTCATATTATGTAATGTATAAAGGAACCAATTACACGAACCTAGTGCTTAGTTATTGTGTAAAAAAACAAAAAAAAATAAAATGAATTTTTTGGAACGAAATTCTTTTATTACTTAGTCTAATTTGGTAAATCATAAACCATTTCCTAATTTGTGTTTAAGGTGTGTCATGAGGTTATAACGAAATTGATTATACCACAAGGTAACAAGAAAAATTATATTGTGTATTGTGCAAAAAAATTTCATTTTTTAAATCAATTGTCAATTTTCAATTATTGAGGTTGAAGTTTAATTATTATTATTTGTGCTACATTTTATACGACTTTCTTAATACCAGCCGTGAAATACCAATTTTGATTCTTTAAGAAGCATAGATACCACATCTACAAAGTAATGTATTGTTCATTTTAGATTTAACTTCAGTTTTTTAGATCATAATTATTTATTTTCACTTGATTCGTTTATTATTAAACCGTTTTATTACTCAACTGTCAACCTACTGTAGCTAAATAAGTTACTATAGTCTTAAATTAATATGACAATTAGATTTTTAATATGTAACTGCAAAAATCATTAAAATTTTATTAGAATAACCTGCTATTACTCATTACAACTCAAAATGTATTCATAAAAAATATTTTATAAAAATATCAAAAATTTTAATCGTAGTCAGAAAATTTGTCAAACACTGTATACATATATACGTACATGCAATACTATGTTGTTAAAAATGTAAGTAATTTCCTATTAACATAGATATCTTTTTGACTCTTACATGCTTATATTATGTATGTACATATTATATAAGCTATTGATATTTATACAAATATCTATGAGTTCAAGGCATTAAGATTTCATATGAGTTCAGGGTTAAAAGTTAAGAGTATAGGTGGTAAAAGATTAAAACTAAAATTTTTTTTTTCACTGCCATCAGCAACAACCAAAAAGATTCTGACTTATGATATTGACTCATTTCTACAACCACCGTTTTTAATTTTTAAATATTTGTTTACTTCCTTTTGGTTTGCTTGCTTACTAATTTTTGCTACTGCTGCTATTCTTATATTGCTATAATATACTGATACTTTCACTGCTATTGCTGCAATGCTGTTTATTTGTGTCATAAAAAATGAAAAGAAAAAAAATCAAAAAAACAAAAAAAAAAAAAACAATTTTAATGGTGTTAAAAATTAAATTAAAATATTTGGCAAATGTAACATTTCATTTCACATTTACATTTATAATTCGCTGTTATGCAGGATTTAAAAGCATTCAAATGAACTTAAGGAAACTGACATAATAATATTTAAAAAAAAAAAAAAAGAAAGAAAAAAAAAACCAGAAAGGAATACAAACATTGATAGCGTTTTGTTTACTTTCCCTTTGATTTTGTTATTTTGTTTTTTTTTTTTTTGCTTATTTGAATCCAAAGCGTTTTTTTTTTGCCCCCTTTTATGATTATAATGAGCGATAAAAGTTATATCTGGAACTGTTTTACATTTTTTTTTATAGAAAAAGGGTTACAAAAATCTGATCCTTGTTGATTAGCTTAAAAAAATGAAAAGAGAAATAAAGACCAAATGAAAATTGTTAAAAATCCAATCTTAACACTTATTTTTTTTTTTTTTTTTTGTATGGAAAATTATTCTAATTCAGAATTTTTTAAAATTTAAATTCATTTCGTGTACACATTTTAACTTGATAACCCAAGAAAAAGAGACACTATATTTAACAGACCTGTTTAGTTGTTATCGAAATTTAAAAATCTGATTTTCATAAAAAAACAAACAGTATATGGTTGTATTAAACAAAAAAGTTAATAAAATTTTACACAAATAATTTTGAACTTACATAAGTTTATTAAAAATTGAATGGGTCCTATGACCAGTTTAACAGCAATAAAATCAATTTATAAATTTATATTTTATAACATCTTTGCAAATTATAGGTTCCGATTTTAAATTGTTTTATTTGTCAATTCAAGATTGTATTTTCTTTAAGACGTGTTTAATCTAATTTATAGGAAAAGCGGGTTCGTTGCGATACAAGCAATTGCAGAGCAAATGCTAAACTGTTAATTATTCCCAAATTTTTTTTTTTTTTTATATTAATATCGTGCAGATGACTTTTTTACCTTTAGCATGTGGGCCATCTCGGTACAAGTATTCAATTATAATTATATTTAATATTTTGTTTACATTATTTTATTATATTTTTTTATATATTATTTTGACCTAACCGGGTTTTGATTCCGAAACCTTTCGGCTGAATGATCGGTGACTTACGCACTGTACCATTGGTCAGATATATTCCCAAATTATTTAAAAAAATTAATTTATTTCTTGTTAATTATTATGTCGTCAAATACATATGCTACTAGAACAATACGGGTTTTCAAAAGCTAGATTTACGGTTACTAATATAACCAGATTCATCTGTGATATTTTAAATACAATAGCAACTGAAAAACAAGAAGATGTGGTATTTTAACAAGGCATTTTTTATGTATTATGGTATTTTTTAATTACTTATAAAATTGTAATAAAATTAAAAAGAATAAGACTATAGATTTTTCAAGTCATAGGTTAAAATGCTTATCGTTTTGTCTGTCATATAATAGCTGTTTTTTTTTCGTTGCGTCGATATATGACAGGCCTCTTTGTCCAGCCCATTTACACTTTCTCAACTTTGTTAATGATAGCAAAAATTTCATAACTATAGCTTTAACTAGTGATTAAGAACTGTTGCAACATCATCTCAACAAATTTTGAAAATTGAGCAGGAGCATCAATTTCGAATTAAATGATTTACTAACATTATCACTTTATTTACTAATCTTAAGACTTTTCGGAGCTGATTCAACTATCAATTACGATTATTTCCTTATCTATCAACGTATTAAAGGATTTTTTTGTACTTTTAATTTTTTTCTGGTTCTTGTTAATAAGTTAAATTTCAAGAGTCATCAGATTCAACTCTTGCATTTATTATGCTTTGGTCAAAAGAGTGCTGAAATTATTTTTAAATCTTAATTTTAGTTCATATCAGTGTGCTTAGACTAATAACAGATTAGTCGTATTCTAAAATACAGGTACATTATAAATATGAAAGAATAAGGATTTTTTTCAAAGACATCGTGCAACACAACAACTGCTGATTCATTTTTGCGCAGAGGCTATAATTATATTGAAATCAGATGATTTTTTTGTTGATGTGTATAAACAAATTTGTTGTGAATTATTTGTATTGTAAATTTATTAAAAGTTTTTTGTCTGTCTCTGATCCAAAAGAAATTAAAGGACCAAAAAGAAACACCGAGGGAGCGTGGGTTCGATTCCCACAAACGTCGTAAGAATAATTCTACCTTGCGACATTTACAGCCAAGTCTGAAAAGGAAAGGCTGTATAATTATGTATAATTTGTATTATACAATACTGTATAATTTCTTTGTCACATTTATATGGCAGAGGAATATACTAAAAAAAACAAAAACAGATTTTTCAAAAAAATTTGGAAAAATGAATTTATTAGTTTTTACAAAAATGTTGTATAACAACTTTTTTTTTGTAGACCTACCCATTACCGATAATAGTTCATCAAAGTTTGAAAAAGAACTATTTTTAAATATATCAGGCTCTGCTAAACATTTTTTTTTTCAATCTTAAAACGCCAAATGCAATTTTTTGCATTTTAGTATAAAAATTTTATTGTTATGTAAAAAAATTTTCCAAGACATTATTTTCTTTATAACACTGTCACACTTTTAGTTAGAATTTTGAAATTTTGAGAGAGAAATATGTTTCAAAATTAGCATAAGTTACATCGAAAAGTGCAAAAATATTAGGGATTAAAAATTTGCTATTTTCAGACACCCTACAACTTAGGCAGATAAATATTTTTATAGAAGAATGTAAAAATTAAAGTTAAACTTCATATTTTGTTATGTTATGTTATATACTTTGTGCATAAATATGGTTAACAGCTTTTCTTAACTATAAAGTATTTCCTTAAAATTGAAGAAATTGTCCCTTGAGGTTTTTTAACACATCTCCAAAACAATTTTGAAAAAATATGCCTATTAGTTTCACTCTGTCCGTCCGTCAGCCCGTCCGTCTGTCCGTCTGTTTACAAAACCTCTACGCAGTTAAAGATAAAGTCGAAAAAGCACTATTTTTAAATGCGTATATCTCATGTTCTGCTTAACATTTGTTCGATATAAGACATTCAACAGAAATTTTATTTATCTTTAGAAATCAATATCAATATTATATATATTTTTTAAATTTAGTATTTAAATTTACCGTTATGTGAAAACTAAATTTTGCATGATATATATTTTTTCATAATTCCGACACACTTTCAGATAAGAACTTCAAATTTTGAGACAAGAAAACACTTTTAGAATTAGTATATAAGTTTTCTCAGACAATTTTTTTGTACCGCCCCCCTGTTTAAGAGCTTTAGGGCTCAAAAACTCAAAATTTTTCTTGGGCAAAGCATAAAAATTAAAGCCTCAGTAATATACTTTTACGTGTGATAACTGTTTTTCTTAGTTATAGAGTTCCGGACTTACAACCCCTTAAATTTGCAAAAAAAAACATATTTTCAAATATTTTCTTATATGAAATTTTCAAATTTTAGTGCCAGTCACAATTTTAAACATTTTGCATTACCTTTTGGAAATGTGCATTTTTAAAGCCGTTGTTTTACATTCTGCCTTGTTTTATATTATAAAATTCTAAAAAAAAATTAAAAACTTGAAACTTTTTTCATTATCTTTTGGGAAATGTCTGTCTTTAAAAATCTTTAATTTTACATTTTCGCTTATTTAATTTTATTTTGTCATTTTTCAAATGCAAAACACATTAAATTCATATACCTGATTTAATTACATAGTTATATATTTTTTAATATCCATAAAATTAAAACATATCGAAATTTATCTATATCGAATTTTTTGTTCTTTCTTATCAAATTAATTCAAAAATTTTACCATTAATATCATAACATAACATTAAAATCCTTTAGGTATTACCGTTTGAAAGACACCTTAAAAATATGATTTAATCTGATAAATTGCATATCAAATTGAAAATATATAGGAATTTATTAGAAACCAAAATTATAAAAACAACAAAATAATAGAAAAAAAATATAAGAAATTCTTAAAACATTTCCTAATTTCTGAACTGCAAGAACAGAAAAGTTTTTGTTTTTTAATTAAAACATACATGGAAAGGTATACATGATAAAAATAACAATAGAAGTTTTATATGTAATAATAAAGTATAATAATAGTTTAATAAAAAAAAAAAAATAAAAATAAAAAAAAAAAAAAAAAACTTTCTAATTACGTTCGTAAATTGATTAGGTTAAAACAACACTAATTTGTAATGAGATTATAAGAAAGCAGGTTAAGTTTTTGTTTTATTTTTTGTTCTTGTGTTTTTTTTCTTCTGTTGTTTTTCGTTGTTTTGATATCCGAAAACGATTTTCATTCAAGTGTGAAATTAAATCGATTTTAGTTTTGCTAAAAACATAATTCCTAAACAAAATACATGTATCGTGTTAATATTATATGTACATATGTATATGTTCAATGTTACAGTGATGTACAAAAAAAAAAATAACAAAATTTAATATCTCTGTATGGTAAAAGATAAAATAAAAATCTTTGATTTTGTTATGGTAGATGTAAAACATTTTCTGTTAGGATTTTTAATTTGTTCTTATTTTTGGTATTCATTAATATTTTAATTTAATTTTCTTATGCAGTTTCTTTGAGTGACTTTCGATATGCAAATGACAGAACACCCGAAGAAATAAAACCCGAAGGTTTCAATTCCTTTTGAATTGGAATTAAGAACCACACTATTGTTTGTTATCAAGAGAAGATATAGTAATAGAATATGTAGAGCAAACGAATTAGAAGGGATTTTAGAGTTTTGGATAAAAATTGGAGTATTCCCTTTTTCCAGAATATTTACTAACATGTACATGTGCGAGATTCTGAATTGGGAGGGATTTTAGGATAGGTTGGTTACAAAATCAGGGTTATATGCTTTTTCCAAAATATGTATGTAAGTAATACTCCCATTGTCAAGAAATTTTGGGAGGGGTTTTTGAATTGAATTCAAAATCAGGATTATACTCCTTTTATATAATATTTACGAATTATATACGAATTTTGAATTAAAAAACGGAAATCGCACGGAATCCGTATATGTGCCCATATATATTTAATTTACAATAAAAATTAAAATTATGTATTTGATTTACGGAAATTTTTAAAACGAAAATAAATATTTCGTCAGAAGAAGTAAATCAACATCAATCATTACCTAAAAAAGACAACATTTCTTTAAATTAGAGAACTACACAATGTTTATAAGAAAATAATACAATTATAAAAAATATTTCGTATTTATTACCATTTTCATTTAACTCAATCCCAATTTTATGCCATATTTCATTTTATTTTCTTATATTTTTATAATCTTTGTTTGAAAGATCGTATAATATGGCATATTTTTTAACTAACTCGATTCATTTTTCCACTTTGTTCTCCATTTTACCTTTCGTTTATTTTTAAAAATGAAAATATTTGGCATTTATTTGCGGAAATCGCATCAACCGCGTTTTTTTTGCGGAAAAAATTTGTATGTTGATTTGCCGGAAAAAAAACGCTGTAAAATCGTGCGCAAATATTGTTGATGTGAGCATATTCATTAGCCGCCATGTAATAATATTTTGCGGAAAAAACAGCACCGCTGCAGCAAAAAAAACGCGCCGGTCCGCCGGAGATGGCTTTATATAATTTTAGAACAAAACATATATTAATATAACGAAATGTAAATTCATTACAAAGATTTTGTGAAATATTGTAAAAAAATATTATATATAAATAATAATAGTAAGTAACAACTAAATTGTTGTATGATTAATAAAAAAAAAAAAAAAAAAAAAACTCTTGGGAAATTTCATTTGAAATTTCACAACACAAAACCAGAACAATAACAAAAAAACCATAAAAATACACAAAAACCCACTATACCATCATCCTAAACTAAAAGAAAATTCGTATACAATCTAAATAGATATTATATGAAATGTAGAAAACTTTTTTAAAACTCTTCTCTACAATATATAGCTATATTATATGTATGGATGTATATAGTATTTACTTATATACATATTATTTTCAATATGTATTTTTTATTTTAAATCTCTCACTCCAAGTGTCTTCTCTAATATGTATTTTATATTCGTATAGACATAAGTTTGTTTAAATATACATATACACCATAAACTATTCTAGAAACTATAGAAAAACATTAAATCCTTTTCTTTTTTTTCTTTTTTATTTTATTTTTTTTATATTTTTGTATTTCTCTATGATCAAAAACCAAACGTTTTGTTTCTTTTAACCCCTAGTTTAATTCTTATATTTTAGACAATTTTTTCTAACAAAAATATGAATTTTAGTTAAATTATATGCTATCAGTCATTAATTGACAAAAATTTAAAATAGATTAATACAAATTTTGAAAGTTTAACTTAAAATAAATAACACCGAACTGTATGGAGATTTTTATTTAAAGAGTTTTGCCTAAATTACGAGCCAAGCGTATACATATATGATATTCGAAATTTTTTAGCGTTAACTCGAAATAAATGTCAAAATAAAAATACATACACTAAATGATTACATTAATGATTATACATGATTACACTAAATGATTACATTATGATAAATAATAGTGTACCGGCTTTGCTTCGGATCCTAAATAGATTTTTATCTCATGATTATATAAATATAATAATAAAAAACTGTAATTTTATTTACGGTTAAATTTATACCTATTTTCTCAAAAAAAAAAAACGTATTAAAACAGGATGTCCCACAAGACGTATTAGAAAAAGGTAAAGGAAACAATGAGAAAAACAATATAATCAATGAAAAACATCTATAGTTCAATATCAATTTGTTATACCATCTATAAGTTTATTTTCCAATTTTTATAATTTAAATTAAAATGCTTTAGATTTTACTATTTCATTTTTCGAGAAAAATTATCATACCTTCAAAAAAAAAAATTAAATTTGAGGTTTTTAAATTTAAAATACGATGAATCCAAATATTGTATTCTAGAGAATGACGTTATATATTGATTGTCAAAAAAAAAAAAAAACTTATTGTTTTGTAACTTATTGGGTTGTATAAGTAACAACTTGTTTAACATATTTTATGAAATTTGTTTTAGAATTCTTATATTCAAAAGTCTGTAGGACGATTAATATAGATGCGGTCGTAGGTATCAACATTCTATATGCATTTTTTAACAAATTTCGCACAGTCTACTCCATATTTTTTGCACTTATTAACCTTCCTTATTCACAATTTTTTTTTTTTTGTGTTTCTTTTCATCTATCGTTAAGCATCCTGTATAACCAAAACCATATTTTGTTTAATAATAGATAAAATAAAGGCAAATTTTCTAAATATTAGTATAAAAGTATAAAATATGTATAAAAATTTAAAGGAATAAATGATATGAGTTAACGGTTAGCTATTAAAAGCAAAAAAAAAAAAAAAATTTTTTTTAAATTACAATTTGGACGTGATAGGATATAAAGATAAAAAAAATCATAATAGTAATAATCATAATAATAAGTGAAAAATAATAATTAATTTAGACATGTTACTTGTGGGATAAACATCAACTAAATCTCATATCATTGTTAAAATTAATTTATTTTTTAAATAACTTCCTCCCTAATTTGAACTGTGATAGTTTATATATTATACCTTTTATTTACAATTTTATGCATAAAAACGAACAAAATTTTAAAAGAAGTAATTAATTTTTCTGTTATTGGATATTAATATTAAAGTATCTATAAATTTTATTTTGAAATTTTTTTATGTATTTGAAGCAGCTCGAAAGAAAAATTACCAAATAAGTATTATAATAGAAATAAAAATAGTTAATCAGAACTAGAGGGAAATCCTGTGAAACTGATCAGAAAAAAACAAACTTTTAAAAACAATATTACAGCTTATTTTAAAGTTGAGAAACTTAAGATAAGAATTATAATTTTAACAAAAATTCCTCAAGAGACATTTCTTTTGTATTTTGACAATTGTTAACTCTCAAAACTCTTATCAGTAAAACTACGTTTTTCTATTAGATATAATTTCATTAAAAACAAAACAATTGTAATCAGTTTTAGCACATTTTTCAAAAAAAAAAAGTAGCTTTATAGTTTTGGTCTGTCCGTTCATTTTTTTTAAAAAACTCCTACACCATTTAAGATCATTTATAACATTAAATTTGAACCATGAATAGGTCTTTTTAAAATATATATATATATACATAAATGTTATAGCACTACGTTTTTATGTAACACCCACAACCATTTCGGAGCTAGAGAGCCCTTTAAAATTTTATAAAGCTCTATTTTCAAATGTTAATATCTAAGAATCTGCTTAATATTTTGAAAAACAGAAAAACGACAAACAAGAAGCCTTTTTTTTTAACATTTATAAATCAATATCAAAATTATACAATTTTTTGTATTAAAGTTACCGTTATGTGACAAGAAAATTATGCATTTGTTCCCTTTATATCTGCAAAATCGCGTTTAGATAGAAAATTGAAAGTTTGAGAGAAGATAGATCTTTTAGAATTATTATAAATTGTCTCAGAAAATCATCTTTCTTTACCATTGTTTTTATACCAGCCCATGTTTAAGACCTATTAGAGGCCATTCGCTTAGGCATTTTACAAGTATCATAAGCTTTTCTTAATTATGCACGATTTCCTTAAAAAAGAAAATGTATTTCTTGATTTTTAACAATTTTTGTTTTATATCAAATTGTAAAATTACGAAATTTTTATAGAAGTTAAAATATTCTATACAGTTTTTATTCTCTTTTGGAAATCTTTAGTTTTATAGTCTAAGCCTTGTTCTGTTTGTCACATTCAATAAAAAGATAAACCCTTTATTTCACAAAAATTTCCATTCTACTGAATATTACTAAAATTACAAAAGTTGAATTTCATTCAAGTGAATTTCAATTACAAAATCATTTACAATAAAATATAAATGTTGTACAATATGATATTTTTTGAAACAAAAAGAATGCATTTAATCCTCATTGTGCCTTAATATTTTCAACTTAGGTGGATTATTAAAAAAAAAAATTGGAAAAAAGTGAAAAAGATTATTGCGGAAAATTCAGAACAAGGTCAAAATTGAAAATATGAAAAAAAAAAACAACAAAAAATTAGAGAATTTTATATGCAGAAAAATTTTACTTGAGGGAAATGCTTTTTTCCTTTTTTATTGTTTTAAATATTTTCTGCATGAAATTGGAAAATTGTTTTTCGTGTATTCCTCATGGTATTAGAAAAGATTGAAATTTGTTTTGTTTTTTTTTTTTGTTACTTAGATATTAGTTATATATTAACATGTTATTAGTAAATCTTTTGTTTTCTGAACAAAATTAAAGAAAATTATTAAAAAAAATTTTATGGTATTGTTTAAGCGGAATTTAATGGAAAAAGAAATAGATCATTAAATTTAATTTATGTATTTTCAAATTTAAAAATTAATTTTCATATTAATAAAAATAAATATTTAACAAAATATTTATTTTAATAGAACAAGGATGCGGAAATATTCAATTTTGAGTGGGATTCAAAGGGAACAATGAATCCGCCTATTATTAATATTATATTTTTAAAACAAATAAATTCATCTAATTTTTCGATTCACATGAATCCCTGACTTTAAATTGTATACATATATACCACATTACTACAAAGTATACAAAAATTTGTAGCTGCGCTGCATTTCTTCATTTCTATATACATTTCTAAACATTTCAACAGCTCATTTAACAGAAATATAAAAATTTATTTTCACAAACGCTTATATGCCTTGACAATTGCATTACATTGACATGGCTGACTGTTAGTCATATGATTTTTTTATCTGATAATCATACTACAATAATCTATTGACGTTTATTTATTGTCTTATATGTAAATTTAAGTTTACGTTTTGGTTTGATTTTATTTTGTATTTAAAAATTTAAGCCAAATGAAATTTCACAAAAAAATAGCTGACCTTGTTTTTCTAATACATTATATCATACAATTGTTGCAATGTATGATAAAAATTAAGCAAATGCATTGAATCACTTGAAGGTATTTAGCGGAAAATTCTCATCTAGAATTCTTAGTAAGAACTGTCAGAATGTGCGATGAATGAATCCCGCACTGATAATTCTAACTTAAATAACCGAGAATTTTTACTGTCAAATGAGAATAAAAAGAGTAAGTAAGAATAATTTTGATTGAAATCAGCTGATTGTTGTGATTTTTATGAAAAAGGTAAGTTTTTGTTGGTTTAACCCTTTCGCGACGGCTTTCGAATGTACATGTAGCAGTTCAATTTTGAACTAGTTTCGTTAGATATTGGGCATTTTATCTTAAATATGGCTATGAATCTAGGACCTCACCAAAGGTCTTTGCTGGGGATGATGGTACAACATTGTACCATTCGTCTTTTTATGTGGTACAGCATGTGTACCAAAAGTCTTTTATGAAATAAAAACAAATTTTAAACTAAAAGTAATTCATTCAGAAAAATCATCACCACTTAATTCACTATCTTCGCTTGAATTGTGTTCTTCTAGCACGTCTTCTATCTCTTTTGAATTAGTTTTCTAAACATTTTTTCCTAAAGTTCAAAATAAAATAATTAGTACATAAAATACTGTTGGTACGTATTTGTACCAATGTAAAAGACGGCTGGTACATATATGTACCGCTACCGAAATTTTCCCATAATCAACTATATATACAAACATACATATATATTTTTATACTTACTGTATTAGAAATATACAAAAATATTACAAAATTTTGTAATATTCTAATAAATATTGTAATAACTTTGGATTCACAAGTTTTAACAAAAGTTTTAACAAAAGTTTATAACAAAAATTTAAATTATGCATTTGTTTTATTGACACTCTTACTACAAATGAGCGAATGCACGTAAATGTACTAAACAAATTATGCTAAATGAAAAATTCCCTTTTATTATAAAGCAAAAAATGTTTATAAACATTGTTTTGTAAACATTAAAATTTCTGTTAAAAGACGAACTGGCCTATATTTGAACCAATTTTAGTATAATTTCAATCTTTTAGTCTTTTTTGAATTTTCGTGGTAAATATGTGTACCAGTCGTCGCGAAAGGGTTAAAAGGTAAGTTGGTTTACAAAATCAATTTTTTTTTGTATTACATACCTACCATATCATAAAATTTTGTAACTTACTCTTCATCCGATAATTCCATTAAATTTGAGGAATCTCTCAAAATTCTTCTTTTTCTTTTTATATTTTTTTTTGCAGCGAAAAAAAACCAAAACTATCCATTTTTATTTACGAATTAAAAATAACCCAATTTATAAACTGTCAAAATCAGTTGTTTAGCTCAGGCAATTCAGCGCGAAACAAATAAAATTTTCGCGTTTAGCTGAACATAATTTTTCTCCGTAGCTGCGTGGCGTACACGTTCCGCCGTTTAGTGGAATAGACATGATTATGGTTAATAATATTACTATAACAAATGAATTATTTTTTGAACTTATACTAAATATGGTAAACTGCCAATATTTTTACTTATGGTATCTCTAAATGATAGACACTTAAAATCATTTTACTCAATGATTTACTAACCGATTTTTACTTTTTTTTTTTTAATGATAAATATTCAGTACAGACTCTCACAATATCAATATTTTTCTGATTTTCATTATAAATTTTCTATTTTTATAAAAAACCAATATAAAGAATATACAAACATAGGATGAGTTCCATATTGTAAAAGAAACTGTTTTTAAATCGCCTTTAAACTGTACTTAAATTTCAATTTTAAACTTACCTACTATATTGTCAAAAATTTACGATCTAGTATTTTTACATTATCGAACAGTTTGAAATTTTTATAAAACTGTTGATACTTGAGATGAAAACACTTGATTGTCGTTTTCTAGTATACCAAGATTTCCAACGAAAAATAACAAAATAATTGTCAAAATTACTAAAAACTAAATAAAAATTCCGACATATATATCTTTGTAACACTGAAAACTAAAAAGCATCGTAGTTTAAATACAGTTATACATATTTGTAAATCAAGCTTTATATAAATACTTTTTTAAATTGAGAGGTCAACTTTTCAGATTAAAAAATATATACACAAATATAATTATAATTATAAAATAATTTACTTTAGTTTGTAAATAATTGAAATTGTCATTTTTTACAGCTTATCTTAAATAATTTTTTGAAGTACAAAATAGATTTGACAATTCAAAACTAATTTCAAAAGTAGTAAGATTCAGGCGTTTTACATAACACCTAAATAAATGTAAGATGAATTTCTAGAAATTCAGTATACGGTTTGCATAATAAACACAACAACATATTTATAGATGGGCAAATTCGGAAATGCATCATTTTTATAGTAATGATCCGGTATTGATACTGTATCACTACTAATTATTACAAAATTCATGATGCGATGCAATAATGTTGCTGATACAATTTTGACATTTTAGAACGTTCATAACAATTGATGCCTTTGACGTTTGAATATTTTTTAATTTTTAATAATTACAGTTAAAATTTTTTATTTAATATAAGTTTAAACCCGTTTTTGGACGACTGCGAACCATCAGAATATGATACACCTTTTAGAACTTGATACTTTTGTGATGCGTGATCCTAATGCATTTCCGAATTTATTGACTATTTGTCCATGTTGCAGGTATTCCGAAAATGGCGAATGTGTTTCGTATGTTGGAACACCAATATTAACATTTTCCTATTGAATTCTCATTGTAAGAATACTGGAATATGGGCGACTAAAAGTGATACTTTACTTTTTTTGCCTTAATTGAGTTCTCGTACAAATTTCTTTTACAATGTAAATACAGTAACTTTTAAAATTGGTAAAAAGAAAAACTTTTAACTGTCACTTACTTTGGTTAATTCTGAAATTATTAAGACTTGGAAAGAAAAACTCAAATTAAATTTTTTTTTTTCTAAAAACTTTTTATTATTGATGAACGCTTTTTTTCATTTTTTTTTTGTTTTTTTTTTTTTTTTTTTGTATATATTAATATATAATATATAATTTATATATATATATATATATATTTATATATTCATATGTATATATAGATAAATAATATAATATAATTCTAAATACATTACACACAGCCTTTTTATATTTGAATGAAAAAAGAAAAATAATTAAGAAAAATTGTTTTTTTTTTTTGTTTATACCCAAAAGCAAAAATAAAATTTTTTTTTATATGTTACTCAAAAGCTTATAATAATGTAAAATTTCATTTTTAAAATTAATTAATGTTTTTATTTTTTTAATTTTTTATTTAATTTTTAAATTTTTAATTTTTTTATACATATTTTTTTTTTTTTTTTGAAATTAATCAGATCAGACATCACCCTAATATCACTTACTATATTTTTTTTTTTTTGTTTTAATTATCTAAAAAAAAAAAAATTAAAAATTATTTTATTTATATATAGGTATATTTACAAATTTTTATCTATCTAAAATTAATTTATTTTCATGAAATATTAATTAGGAGGTAAATAATCAGAAATATAAATGACGTTTTAAATAAGATGCAAAAGTGACAAAAAGTATAATCCAGAAGTTGTCAAACCATTAAAAAATAAAATATTTAATACAAATTTGAAAAGTATTAAATATTCACCCTTCACCTCGTGCAAGCATTAGGTCATCATCTTTATTGATTTAAATGAAAATGATTTGTACAAACGGCATTTAACGTACGTCACATTCGACTCAGTTGATTTTTTGTCATTTGAATTTATGTTACAAAATATCATTCACACTTCAGTTTAGTTCAGTTTTAGATTATTTAACTATAGTTGGCTGCAATTTAAGATAACTAATTTGTTATTTACATTCTTTTCGATTACAGCCTAAAGAACATTTATTTTACAGTTTTCTTTTTTTTTCAATAAAGGTTTTTAAGCGGTAATCAAAATTACATAAGTTTGACGTGATATAATGCGACAACACGTTTATGGAAACGTAATGTTATAGGCCTGACTAGCCCATACTTAAAGCAACTGAAGTAAATGTCAAAAATTTTGTACACTTTCATGCCATTGTATATTATAGCTACTCAAGCTTAGCTCAGTACTTAAGTCAGCTTAATTTGAGTTTTGGTTAAAAATTTTACTTTTCGTTCAAATTTAGCAGGTTCGATGAAATGACATTTAATTTTTAAAATTTTATAAGTGAGCATAATTATTATGTTTAATTAACATAAACACAATTTTTTTTAAAAATCTATTTTATACGTTGTATATTTTTTAAATTTAAAAATGAAATTAATATTCCTACTGTCAATATTGTATAGACTATCAAATGGCTTAAACCGGATAGTTTATATTAAGTTGTTTTAAGTTTTAACGTAAACTTAAAAGGCTTCTTTAAGTACGGCTAGTCAGCCCTTATTGCACATAAAATGCATATTTTAGATTCGCTAAGTTCCGCTAGAAATAGTTCTTCTTATATTAATTCAATTAGAATAGAATTGACATAGTAAATTTGAAATTTCTTTTTTGATTAGTTTTTCTCATCGTCTGGTATATATATCTTTTAAACTTTTAATTATGTCAAACATATTATATGAATTTAAAAAAAAAAATTAAAATTTTACAATAATTATTTTCTTTTGTTTGTTATCTTTCTTATATTTGCTTATGTTATTATGGTTCGACATATGTTTTGAGAAAAGACTAATGTTATAACGAAAAAATATGACATTAGGTGTAATCGGAAATGTCGCACTAAGGTAAATTGCATTTGTAGTTTAAACGAAAAAAAGGTGTAATCGGAAATGTCTCACCAAGGTAAACTGCATTTGTAGTTTAATCGAAAAAGTAGTTTGATTTAAGTATCGTAATTTTTAATATCACACTTCGATTACTATACTTTTGCAGTATAATCGATTACTACTTTTACATTATAATCGATTATTTAGTGAGACACAAATCATCTAAATGGAAATGTCATTTTTACATCAATTGCATGTTTTGAAATTGCAATTTAGTCAAAAAAAAATGGATACTGAAAAGTAAATAAAAAATTTTAATTAGACTTGATTTTAATTAAATTTTCGAAATATTATTACATGTTACAGTGATGACTTTGAAGAACACTGGAGCACTGATTTTGTGTAGCTTTTTATAAGCGTTAAGTTGGAATTCGAATTTCGAACCAGCGTTTTAAGATGGTAAAAAAGGCAAAGCCACAACAGTGTGGAGAAAAGTATATAGAGAAATAATTAAATGTCGAATTAAATGTTGAATTTCCATTTTCAGTAGATTCAATTTTTTTTTATTGTTTTGTGCCTTAAATAATTCACCAACAATGTCAAATTCCATTTTGTTTTTCTAAATTTTTATTTTTATGTTTTAATCGCGTCAAATAATAAACGTCAAATGATATTTGCTACAACAGCAATGCTACAAAAACATTTTTGTCAAACTATATGTAATAGATGATCAAATGCTTTTGCATTTTATCTTCGTGTGACATTTACGGTTACAGCTTTTTACAATACATATCTTAATCTACGTCATCTTCGTTACCGCTTTATGAATAACTTATTATGATGAAAATTTAATATAATTTTCCTCTCAGAATAAGCAATGTGGATCTTTTTAAAAAGTTTGTTAAAAAAAAAAAATTTTTTTCACAATGATGTTTAACTTTTTTATAAGAAATTTTTTTTTTGATGTGAATTTTAATTAATTCAGCGAATTTTATATGAAATTGCGCAATATTTGGAATGCATTGTAAAATTATATATAAAAAATTAAATTAAATTTATTTTATATTACAAATAATTTAATAAAAAAAATAAATAATTTAATAACCCTGGCCTGAATTTTACTATGAAATTTAACTAAAATCAATCAATCAATCAATTAATTAAGTTTAAAGTAAATATTTTTTTCTTATTTTTACTGAAATATATTATAATTACCTTTTTATTAAAGCACTTAAATTTAATTTTTTGATTCATTTAATACGCAAAATATTTTAGAACTAAAATTAGTTATTTTAAAGCTATGTAAAAAAAAAAACACCATGATTAATTAATAAAATTTTTGTTTAAAATAAATCGGTTGACAATTTATTTTTAGATTTAATTAGATTTTTTCATTTATTTTATTGAACTAATTACCGATAAAATAGTAAATTGGTTACAAAATCCATACAGAGAAGTGAAAATAAAATTATTATTAATAAGTGTTCCAAAATAAAAACGAAGTGCAGATGATGGTAACTCAAGGAATTCATATTAGTTATAAACTAAATGAGATGGAAAATAAAACGTGAACACTAAACTCTCGCTCTTAAATTTTTTATTAGACAATTTTCTTCATTTTTACCGATCCGTATCTAATTATTTTCATACCAAAAATTTGTACAAAAGATTTTTGCAAATATGCATTAATTACTCCAGTGCGTGGAAAGGTGAAAAAAAAATTTATAAGATATTTCATATTTAACGTTTTGACGTAAATATCTCATACTGAATTGCAGCGGTTGTAGCATTTAGCGCTGCTTGTTTGTACTGAACGATTTGCAACAAAATTAAATGACATTTAATTTTGTGTGACGTTTCGTATATTTTTATTTTATTTAAATCGTACTTTTGTTTTTTAAATCTTATATTTTTTATCTCTCAATTTATCAATTTTTAAAAAAATGCTCGAAATTCAAAAATTCTCAAAAAATTTTCTAAACAAAAATTTTGACATTAAATTTGAAGACCTAAGCGTCAATAAAAAGTCACTACATAATTTAGCGTAAAATTTTCTTGCTGCAAAAATTCATGTAGCGCTACATTGTAGCGCTAAATAAAAAAAAATCGTTCAGTAGAAAATGTTATCGAACACTGAAGTTTTTTTTTGTAGCGCTAGAGATGCTACTGAACGCGACTAAAAAATTTTATTAAATTATTAGAATTTATTTTGCTTTGATATAAATTATTATGTAACAAATCTATGAATTTAGTCTTTATGCTTTTTATGTAATAGCGATCGGTTCTGTGGTGGAAGTAGATGATTTTTTTTTTTATATGCATTATATCCCCCGAATTTTCTTTTTTAATTAATTTTTATTTTTCTATTAAACAAATTTGAAATCTTTTAGTAAAAAAAAAAAAAACCTACAAATTTTTGGTTCAAATAAAAAATTTTATATGTATTATATAATATTATGTTTCTTCGCTGGTTACTTAGTTTTAACTTTAGTCTATTTTCATATTTTATAAAAATTATCATATAATGATAATTATATTATAATGAAAATTCACTAGGAAAGTTATTTTGATCCATTTTCTCAGTTGATCCAGTTTTTTTCGTTTTTTTGTTTAAGAATCTAATATCCGAAGGTTGACAAAAATATTACCATCCTAGAAAAGAAATGTATCTAAAAGGGATTTTATTATTGTATAGGATACCCACCTATAATAAATAAATAATAAGTCGGGATTTTTTTCTTTTACTAATTATTTCCGACTTTTTTGAAAATATTTTACTAAAAAAAAAAAAAATTGAATTATACAACAGGATCCGGAAAAAGCATCAGGATTAAATATATTGGACTCCTGCATCATATTTCAACGATTAACATTTAAGAATTAAATAAGAAATTACGATCTTAATTATGATTAAAAAGAAAATATTCAACAATTATTAAAAAGTTTATATATATATATATATATTTATATATGTATACATCATACACTTAAGATTCAGTGATTAATTCCAAAAAAAATATGCAGTTTCCTAAAACTTGAAAATTAAACTTATTATTTTTTATATTCAAACTTTCAAAGTTTAAAAATTTAAATAACATGTCTGATCTGACCACCTAATACTGGTTAAATTTTCTTTTCTTTTTTTTTTTTTTTATTTTTCTATTATTAGTTGGTAATTTTTTTTTAAATTTTTTTTAATATATATATATATATATATATATTTTTTTTTTTTCTGTTACCTAAAAATATTTTTTTTTATATATACCTAATATATATATTTATATATTATTTTATATAGTACAATATTATTATATATACTCTTTATATTTTACATTTTTTTTATCATTGTTACTTAAATTTTTCTTCTTTTTCCAAAATTTATTTAATAAAAGATCGATTGTTTTTTTTTTTTTTTGTTTTTTCTAAGATTTTTTTTTTTTTTTTTTGTTTTTTTTATAATTTTTTTAATTTTATTTGTTTTTCGATAATAATTGCTAATTATATTTACCGATATTTAAACTTAGTTTCATATTATATATAATTTTCTCTTCTATTTTTACAATGTGTATTTATATATGTGTGGTTGTTTTTTTTTTTTTTATAGACATTTTTTAAAAATTTTTTAAATTTATTAGGTTTTTACATTACAATTTTGTTTTTACACTTCTGACTAAATAAAAAAAAAAAAAAACATTTGTTTTCTAAAATTCTGCCATTTTAAATATACATTTTGTTGTTTAGCAAAAAAAAAAAAAAAAAAAAAATTCATATCTCAAATTCATTAATCAATTTTTTTTAAATTATCAAATTGTTATTAAAATATAATATTAAAAATTGATTTATTTTTTTGTTGTTTTACATTTCAAAATTTATCTTTCACTTTCTGGTCAAAATTTTAAAATTAACACTAACAAAAAAAAATTTTTTTCTTCTTTTCTTCTTAAAAAATTGTATTTTATAACGTAAACATTGTAGTAATTTTACTGCAACAAAATATATATATTATTTTTATTACCCCCTAAGACTTGATTATATGCCTTAAACTTGAGCACAGTTTTGTTTTGATTTTTGTTTTTTTGCTCTAGAGGTGTTTCGAGAAAAAAAAAAAAATAATAATAATATTTAATAATAATTTGTTCCGTTATATTTTTTCTCAAACTTTCATAATAAATTTGAACTCTTAGTGTGCTGCTGCTGCTATTGCCGCCACCATCATTATTTTATTTTTATTGTTAACGATGGTACTTCTTTTTTTTTTTTTCTTTTTTTTTTTTTGTTTCAAATATTATTCATTGTTTGTCAACTAAGAGTTCTTTTCTACGTCCTTTTGTTTGTTGTTTTTCCAATCCGCAAACAAAATTTCCTTCATTCTCTATATATATATTTATATATATCTATATATAAATAACATATCCACCACATATAGTAGTAGTTTTGAAGGACTTTTTATTTTTTAATATTTTTTTCTAGGAAATAATTAAGAAAAGGTTCTGCCCTCGTTGAAATTTTCTTTATTATTTGTGTTGTAATCATATATTGTTGTTTTTGTTTTAAGAATCTTAATTTTTATTGTTTTCCATGTTCTTTTTTCTTTTTAAATGTGTATATATATATATATATATTTAATATGTGTATATAATTCAAATTCTTCAAAAATAATTTTATATATTTTTTTTTCCTAGATTTTTCTTATATTTGGTTTCTGTTTTCTTCAAAATTTTTTTCTTTTTACAATTTAAGTTTCCGTATCCGCTTTAATTATTTACAATTTTTGCGCTGACCTGTTTCCGTTCCTATTTTGTTTCACATTCGAAATTATTCGAAATGTTTTTTTTTTTTTTTTTTTTGTCTGGATCTGTTCCAAGAAATAAAAAAATTATATAGAAGAATAATTTTAGTGTTTTTTTTTTTTAGTATAAAATTTTTTTGTATTCAATTTATATACAGTTAAGAATTTTTAAAAAATAGAAAAACAAATAAAAAAATTTTAAATAAAAAATTGTGAACAAACATCATTTGTTATATATTTTAATAATAGTCGTTTAAAATAAAACAAAAAATGAAAATAAAATTATTATTATTATTATTATTATGTATTTTAATGGACAAATTCTTTTGTTTTGCTGAATAAAAAAAATTTAATATTATAATAATGTAAAATTATTAAAAAATAAAACTTAAAAAAAAAAAAGCATATGAACCAAATAATTAAAATCTAAATAAGTTACGAAAGAATACAAAGAAATATTTTATAAAAAGCTCATTTTTAAAATGACTTCTTAATGTTCTTAGAATTTTTTTAACACATATTTTTATTAGAAATAATATAGGATTATGCAATACATGTAACTAAAATCATAGGTTTTCGTAGATAATATATATAGGTTATACCTCGTACCATATTCCCTCTGTTATTATTTTATTTATTTACTTTTATTAATATTACAAATCACATAGGATATTTGCAACAATACAGATACCATCGGGTCGGGCCATTATAGGTTCGGATACTATTATTATTAATTTATATACATTAATATTATTTATTTTGCCTATATAATATATTATATGTATATTTACACTATATATTTGGTAGCAAAGGGGATTTGTTTTCAATTCATAGAACTTGTTGCCTGTACAGGATTTGAATCCGCACTCCATCGGTTAATAAGCCTTGTGCTTAACCACTAGACCACCGACCCCCCCCCCCCCCTCTGTTATTACAACGCTATGTCGAATATTTAGTTTAAAAAAAAAATTACATTGCATATTTACAGGCGATTTTTTTATTTTTTTTATTTTTACTAATACAATTTGTATATTGTATAAAAAATCATCAAAAGAAGTAAATAACAAATACATAAGAACTACTACCACAAAAAGCCGTGCAAATTAAATTCAAATTCAACATGCTTGCAAATTAAATTCAATGAAAATAGTAGGTATATAGCAGAACAAAATATTAATAAAAATAATAATAGCTAAGCGAATTCAAAGCGGATTATAAATAAAGCGAAAAAAAGGTGTTTAGGTAACTCAGATTATTTCGAATAAAACAATATATGAAATTAAAAGGAAAACAAATGAATTGATTATAATGAATGAATGAATTATAAAGGATTTGTAAATAAAAACCAGTCTATAGCATCCTTTTTCTCTGTGTCAAAAAACCCTTACTTAAATAATTTCTCTTGATTTGAAAAACTCTGTTTTCCAATTTAAAAAATACATAAGTTTTTCTATAATATGGAAAATTTAAAATAAAGATTTACTTAATATAGTTTATTGACTTTACATAATAATGAAAGATGCATAAAACAGTTTCTTTAAATTTGAATAAGTTGTATTGAAGTTGTATTGAAAATATTGAGACATCATAATAGAAAGCAAATACAAAAACTTATTTTATAAGAAGTTTATTAGTTTATTAAAATGACAAGATAATTTTGCAATACATAAGTAGTAATATACTCTCAAGATTTAATGTAAAAAAAAAAAAAAAAATCTTATATTAATAAAAATTCAAATGAAAACCACTTGAATATCTTAATGAAATTTTTGAAAAAGAATACAAATTTTGTCGCATTGATGCAAAGCAATGATTATAATATAGAATATATAAAAATATTCGCGTGTATAAAAAGATTATAATTTATTTCATAAATTGTATACTTGAAAATTCTAAAAATATTCAAGAGGAATTTTTCTTTTTAATGAATATATTAAAAATTGCTGATTATTAAGAAAAAAAAAAAACATCGGAAGAGAAAATATCAACATAGTTCAACAATCAGAAAATTCTTCTTGAACTATGAAACTGATATTAATATACATATCTAAAAAAGTTATTTTCAAGCGTAAACGAAATTATATGAATTATAAAAATTATTTTACGTCAAAGATGCGTTTTATAAGGATTCATAAATTTACTGTGAATTGTTGAATAAAATATGTAATATTTAGCTAAGTGTTTTCATTAAAAATCTTTAGTAACATTATAATATTATAATATTATACAGATTTAGTTCTTAACGCTAAAAAGCACAACACAGCTAATTTGTTTGTCTATTTTGATCTTTTTAAATTGAATGAAAGTTGATAATAAATATTTAATTGAAAATATATTGAAATATTTAGAGAGCCAACCAAGAGTCTTTAATGTTGGTAAATATGGTTGTGGTTTTTAGGGTTGTGCTTAGGATTAAAGAATACTTGCAGGTTTTTATAATTATACCTTTTTTACTTTAACTGAAGACTTTTTTACCTTAAGTGAATATTTTTTCATTTTAACTTAAGACTTTTTTACTTTAAGTGAAGAATCTTTACTTCAATCATTTATGTTATAGGTATAAATATTTAATATATACATATTGTATTATATGTTCTTAATATATATACATATATTTGAAACTTATATTTATGTATATACTCATATATATATTGTATATTCTATATATTCCTTCACCTTAACTTTCATTATACAAATTGGCTTCAATCAAAATAAAAGATCTTCATTGAAAGCAAAAATGTCTTCACTTAAAATAAAAATTTTTTTATTTAAAGTAAAAAAGGTATATTCTAAATAAATAAATTTAGTAAAAACCAAATAATTTACAGTATATACAAAACAACATATTATAGAACTAACTGTAAAAAGAGTTAATTAGAATTTGAAAAAAAATTATTAAAATACATCTTTAATCAATTTTGAAAACAGAAATGATTACAATTAATACAAATTATAACAAAACATTAAAACCTTTATATAAAACCTTTGTAATATATAAAACTTATATATGTATAACTCCTTTTTTTTGTAGATTTTGCAACTTTTTAGACAATTAAAGTATATAGTAATCAACAAAAAAAAAATCTTAAATTGAAATATTTTTTGTCTACACCAAAAATAATAATATTATTTCTATATTGTAAAAAAAACAAAAAAAATCCAATTAAATTTTTTTTTGAAAATTATAAATAAAAAATTTTTTCTTTTCTTTTTTTTTTCACCTTTAAATTGTAAAATATTACCTTGTATTGTGTGCTCAATTATAAAGAAAATACACAAAAGTTTTATTGTTTTCTTTGAGAGTTCTTTTGTTTTTGATTTGAAAAATATGTTGGAAAGTTTTCCCTTTATTTATAATAAGAACAGAAACAAAAAAAAAAAAACTAATTCGGAATTAAAATTTTTAATTCTATATATGCACATTCATTTATACTCTTTAAATTTATTTATAAAATGCACCCTACTGTCATATGCACAATTCAAATTTGATGCATTATATTTATAAAAAAAAAATTTATTTCTTACAAAAAAAATGTTTCTTTCATGTGAAAAAGAGAAAAATATAATTTTGAAAATGAAAAAAGAAAATTTCTTATTACAACGTTTTTTTTCGTTTTTCTTTTGTTTTTTTTTTTTTTTGGAATGTTTGTTAAATTTTCCAGTAAAATACTTTTTTGCAAAAACAGAACAAACATACAAATGAAAATTTTAAGAAAAGCGTGTAAACTTTTACAAAAAAAAATATATATATATAACTAACTCATACTTATCTCCCCTCTCCCACAATGTTGAATTTTAATTCTTTAGCTTTTTATAAGTTATGTCTTTGTTTTTTAAAACAAAAAAAAAAAAAAATTAACAAGTCCTTTGATATTCATATAACACACAGTTAACATAACAACTTTAACAGTAACAACATTATCAAAATAAACACAAAACCTTTTAACTAGGTCAAATAAAACTAAAAAAAAAAATATAACAGCAACAGAAAAATTTATTTTTCGTGTAAAAAGGACGAAAATGAGGGGAAAAATTATTCAACATTAAAAATTTTATTACTAAGCAAAATAAATTATACAGCTATATATCCATCCGTATACTAATATTAATTATAAAATTGGAAAAATTAATTATTTAACACTTAACGGATTTGAAAATCTATAAACTTTAAATTTACATACCGATGATTGTAAAATTAAAATTACGATTAGGTGAAAAAATTGAATAACTACGACGAGAATAAAAATTTAAATTTTCATTTTATAATATTCTATCGTTTGCCAAAATTAATTTTTTATAATACAGAAATTTTATCATTTCGATTTATCTAATAAGTATAGATACTTTTTAGCATATTTTCAAAAAACTTAGAAAGATGCCTATTAGTTGTCACTCTTTTCGTCTACCCCTCTGTCTGTGTCTGTTTGTTTGCTTGGTTGTTTACAAAACTATTATACCGATTAAAATAGGGCAATTCAATTTTAACTACAGATAGGCATAGCAAAAAAAAAATCAATTTTGTGGAACATTTTTCTGTAACCTCACTCTTTACGAAATTGCGACCACCCTAAGTTCGAAAAACCTTATATTTAAATTGTTAATAATCTGGAAAAGCCAAACGATAACTGCTTTTATTAGCTTTATAAATATATATGTATACCCTTTTTACCATACATTATTTTAATATACCGTTATGCGAAACTCAAATTTACAAAATTTTTGGCCACTTCTATCTTCCAAACGGTTTAAATTAGAAGCTTGAAATTTTGAGAGGAGTTAGATTTTTGCAAATAAGTATAAGTTACTTCAGAAAATATTTTTATGTCGCTCCTTCGTTTAGGAGTCAAAAACTAGAAAATCACTATTTTTAAAGACCAGTAACTTGAACACCTGTCTAAATGTTTTTGAATTATTTGACGAAAGTGCGGCTTGATTTTTCCAAATTTTTCTTACCAAAAAAAAAAAAATTATTTTTTTTTATTTATATACTCTCTTACATGCGCATGCATGCATAGTAATATATTGATTTTTTAAAAGTGCAATGGGAAAATATTTTACGTATGAATTAGTGTAACGTAATGCCGGAAGAATAAGAAAAAACACATATTTCTATCTATAATATATTTTTAAAGCTGCTCTTGAAATTTTATTTTTGGTTAAGTTGTTCTTTTCTTAACAATAAATATCTTATTCTGTCTAAATAAACGGAAAAACTAGAAGGGTGGTAAGTATAACATCTTGTAATAAATAATCTTTGAAAACTACAAATTCAATTAATATAGAAGATATATATGTATATACCCCCTATATATTAAATTTTGGAAAAGTGCTTGTTTGAAAATTCTCGATTGTTTTCATTACTTGTTTATCTTACTTACTCTTACCTTAAAGATGATTGTATATCAATTTATTATTTTTACGTCACGCCTAACTCTTACAATATTTATTAATTTCATTTTCATCAGATATGTAATTATACGATATCTTAACACACCCACCACCTACACACAAATCACCACCAACACAGACTTACATTTGAATTTTTTCAATCAAATTACTCTTCACCGTTACTCAATAGAAACTTAAACTTAATCAATAGAAACCATAATACTTTTTTTATATTCCTGAATATATATATATATACATCATATATTGGTCACTATAGTAAAATTAATATTTTTATTTGTGACTGTTTCACAATAATAACAATGGTTGACAAAATAAAGTCAACTGATGACGAAATCAGAAGAATAACAACATATACTGTTTTAACAGTGACGAAAATTTCAAAAAAAAAACCGAGGGTTGGAGGCGCCACCTTCAAGCAATATTATTGTATAGCTGTCTTTTGTCACAAAAAAATAAAAACAACCATTTAAAAATCTAGTAGAAATAATCGAGAGAAATTAAACGACAATGTAAGATATAGAATTTTCTGAAATTACGAACAAAAGAAGAGCCGCCGCCTAATATCCTATTCAAATGAAACATATGCTTTTTTTCTATGGAAAAATTCTATCTCTGATTATCTTAAAATACAAAAAGGAAATTAATTTTTTTTTTTAATATATAGGAAACTATCGTTTAGGAAATTTTTTTTCTTTTACTTTAATACGATCCTTCACTTTCTTTATCTATAGATATACCAGAAAACATATTTTATTTATTCTATTGTCAAATTCCGTGAAAAATTTCTAAGTAGGCGAAATAAAACAAAGCAAAACGCTAAAAAAAAAAAAAAAAGAATATATATATATATATTTTGTAAATATATATAAGAAAAATTTTGCAAATTGGAAAAAAAAAACCTATTTTATGGCATATATAAACAAAAAAATAATTTCTAAAAGAAATTATGACAAAAAGGTTAACTCAAGCGTAAAATAAAATTCTTGTTGAAAATGAAAAAAAAACAATTTAATATTGCAACAATTTTTTTTTTTTTTTAAATAAAGAAATTTAGCAATGCTTCTGACAGATACTAACATCACCCACTCACACAAAACAGAAAAAAAACAAAAAAACCAAAAGGAAAAATATATTAATATGGCAATGCTGTCATCAATACATGTATTGAATTATAATAAAATTTGTTGATATAACAGAAAAATTATGAGAAAAACAAAACCAAAGAAAAGAAGAACAGATTATGAAACTATAATATGGTAAATCATCAAATATGTAATTCGCTTTACAAAATTACTCGATAAAACAAAAAAAATAAGTCAATAGAATGATGTAGGTTTCCTACCACCTATACACTCGTAATGACATGGCAACATATTCCACATATGGAAACGTATTGTAGAAGATTTCTGTTTCCAATAGGAAGTTTCATTTTAAGTTTTATTAAGAAGAATGATGATGATTTTCACAAATCCTCATTGCTTTGGTGGTTTACGAAATTGTAGCTTCAACTTTCAAGTATACTGTATACAAATTGAAATTAAAAATTAAAAGCGCGCCTCAATAATTAAAAATGTCCTAGTTCAACAAAGTTCTCGTGATCCGTTATTTTTTTTTTAAGCATTTCTCTGTCACATAAATGTCGATAGAAAATTACACAGCCTTTCCTGTTCAGGAGTGGCTGCAAATGTCAAAAGGGGAATCACTCTTACGACGTGTGTGGGATTCGAACCCACACTCCCTCGGTGTTTACATTTTATACGCTTTTACCCACTAGGTCACCGAGGCCTCTCTCTGATCCATTATAAAGACCTCGAAAATAGCTTGAAATAATAACAATTTAGAAACGCTAAGAATCCCCTCTTATAACAGGGAAGGAGCATTTGCAGAAGCATGATAACGTTCCTACTTAAATTAAAAGCTGTAAAATTAAATTAAAAGTAAAATGTGCTGCATTGCAACTTACTTTTATTCTCAATATTTCGAAATATTAAAAAATAAAATTGCCCATTACAAATTCTAGAATCATTGAATTTTAAACAGAACATAAAATATTGAAATATTTTTTGCTCACATAAAAAAACGCAAAAAAAAAAAGAATTATAAAACATTCAAAATAAATGCATTGAAAGCATTTTAATAGTTTTGACTGAAACTAAAAAGATTTTTTAAAATTATATTGTGGGTTTATCTTTAATACTATAATATTATATTAAAAGTGAAATAATTGAAATATCGCGAAATTCGTTTTATTTTATATCTCATAGTTTAGAATTTCAAAGTATTTGTCTCAACATTTTTTTTTTTTTTTTATTTTAAATATTAGTATCATTATTATGGATTTATATCAATCAAGAAGTAATGAAATTCTATCAAGAAAATAAAAAAGACCGACAAGAGTAACTAGAAAAAAAGAAAAGAAATGCAGATATATTCATGAATTATAATAATATTGTAGCTTATAAAAATAGTTTTCTAGCCCATATGCAAAAGGAATTATATTTATATAGAACTAAAAATTCTTTTTGCATATAAGCTTGAAAACCAATTCTCAACATTTAAATGAAATTTCTGGATAGTAAAATATGCAAACGCATTAGATTATTTTATCATTGTATTTTTTTTCTTTTTCTATTGGAAGATTCTTTCTTTTCCTTTTTTTTTTGTGTCAAATCAAACTTTTATCGTGCATTAATTTCTTTGTATGATTTCCCAAATCAGACCACGGTGGTCGTCTAGTGAATAAGAGCATATAAAATATGCTATAAACACCGAAGGAATGTGAGTTCGAATCCCACATATGTCGTAAGAATAACTTCCCCTTACGACATATTACAGCCATGCCACGCCTGAAAAAGAAAGGCTGTGTTAGAAAGAACATTTATGTGGCAGGGGACAAAACATATAAAAGAAAAAAAAAAATTCCCAAAATACATGTTTTTCTGATATGCTCAACTCAACCATCTATGGTCGATTTCTGATTCATAGTTATTTTCAGACATTTAATAAATGTACACACCTTTTGTTAATGCGATAAAAAAGAAATAACTAAAATTCTGTCTAGAGACGAATAATGGAAAAGCCTAAAATAAACTTTGAAGAAGATAAAAAAAAAATTATCAATTAGGTACGTAGGTATTATTATTATTAGGTAATTCTATTTAAACTAAATATGAATAAAAAGGCTTAAAATTGTTGAAATAGTAAAAAACCATTCCACCCTGTATTATCATCAATAAATTAGTAATAAAATACATTATAAAGCATCCTTACATAAAAAAAACATCCTTATAAAATACATCCTTAGTAAAAAAAAAAAAAAAATTATATTAAAATAAGTATATTTTGAATTGATTCTTTTTTCTTTTAATTTTATCAGATAATTTTCAAAATAAAATATCACTAATTATAATTCATTTGACATTTTTCAATTCGTATTATTTAAATCTAATTAGTTTAATTTGAAATGATATTTTATTTGAAATGATAAAAGGAAAGAGTACTCTTTCTATCTGTATAATATTTAAGTACCCCCCCCCCCCTCCCCCCAATTTTAATAAATAAAATTTTCATTTCAATTTATATAACCTTAATAATTATAATTCAATGATTTGTCGCGTATCATGATAATTAATTTTGAATTTAATTGAAGGAAAATTATAATTGAATAGTTGAAAATTTAATTATAAGATGATTTATATAATTTATCTTATATATCTTATATTGTACATATATTTAAATATATTGATTACAATTTTTGTATAAAGTTTTAGGAAGACAAAATCTGAAAAAAATGGGCATTTTAAATAAAGTATCCATACATGATAATATACAGGTAGAAAAAGTATATGAAACTACAGGTAAAAAAAAAAAGAAGAAAATTCCATTAATGGTTTTAAGTTTGGTTAAGATTTTAGAGAAGTTCAATAATGTAAGAATTTACAAATAACTTATATATGAAGATATTCTTAAAGGATTTGTTCCTTTTCAATGACAAATACCACAAATACCGAAAAAATTTACAATCAAATGAAACCTCACTTAATTTGTTATACGAAAAAATGCGTTTAATTTGTAAAAACCTTTTAAATTGGAGCAATATAAAAAAATAAAAAATTGAGAATATTACTTTTTCTGGCTAAAATTAATGGCAACGTGTCATTATGAGACGCCCCGGGCCAATAAACCCTTGAGTGTTATAATCCACCAACGGTGAAACACATTACTCAAATATTCTTTAAGGGGTTTGTCCAACCAGTGGGTATAGCAAAAAAATTTGTGCATTATGGCTCAGCTGAAATTGAGAGAGAACAAAAAAAACTTTACGGTTTTATGACCCACTTAACATTGATTTTCTTTTTATTTAACAAAAATTTATATATATCAATATGTGAGATTCAATCCTAAATTAGGACATATTGTCCCATTTTGAAGAGTCATAACATCACAACAAAAATTATTATAGTTTTATATCCCACCAATTTAAGGGTATTCTGACTCACAGCTAACGGGCCATTATCGCCAAACTAAATTGCGATATTATGTGCCACCACTGATGGGTCATCATGCCTAAAGATAATGTTCATGACAGACACCAAAATAAATAATTGACTAAAAGTTTTATTCTTCAATTTTCTTTTATTATAATATCTATTATTTAGATACCATTACATCAACATCGACCTTTTAAAAAAAATATTAAATAAAATATTACAGCACTATATTTTCAAAATCATGATAATTCATTTAATTTTTATGGAATTTGCTATTTTTCTTTAATTTTAAAAGATATTATATATATTTAGTCCTAAATCTGGTTTATGTTCTATTTAAAAGAAATACAAAAACAAAACTATTATATAGTTGGGTGGTTCTTTAATTGACGTGTTAATATGCAAAAAAAAAATATATATTTTTTTTATTTCTAATTCTTGAAGGTTTTTTTTTTTATTCGCTTCTATATAATAAATAACTAGAACGTTATCAACAAGGCAGTGATCAAACCTTTTAAATTAATCAATTATTATCAAATTTATTTACATTGGTCCATGGAGGTGATTTTCTTGCATTTTCGGTATCTTTCTTTTTAGCCTTCCCCATTTTCAAATACAATTTTATAAAATTAATGATACCTAAATTAATAAAAGTTACTAAATATCTATGAAATCCATTGTAAAATAATCTTCATCTAACAAAAAATTCACCTCCGTGTATACAAGATCACCTCCATGGTAATCATCACCTCAATTTACCCATTGTATTCCTTTGTGGATCCATATGAAGGTGAATTTTTACAAAAAATAACTTTATAAATATGCTATTCAAATATTTTCTGGTAAACAAAATATTAGAAATTCACAATATTATCTAAAATTGTATTAAATTTTATACATATTTTATTGATAAACATTTAAAATATATTTTTATGTATCACCTTGGAGGTGACAATATAAAAATCTATGTACCTGAAAATAATCACAAACTTGTCTCAAAATAACAAAAAAATTAACTTATCAAACCTTCCACATTAACGCATAACACAGAATTAAATATATGTTGCTCTAGTTTCTAATTTTGTATCGCAAATAGACTTAAGAAAAACAACAAAATACAACCTCAAAGTTTTGATATGTTTTGAAATGTTGCTTTGGGGCTATTTAAATGTTTTGAATTTTAAACCTCGGAGGAGTAACACTCAATGGAGGTCAATTTGTATATTTTGTCAATTTCAATTTTCTTTTAGGTTCAAATCTTACTAATTTTATTATATATTCAGTTTATGTATTTAGTTCATGTACAACGTGTGTTATAAAATCTATATAAAAGTTTTTTATGTTTTAAATAATTAAGGGCAATTTTAAATCCGGAAGAAACCTACTTCCGTACCTACCTATTTTCATTTTATATCGGAAAAAAAATTAAAATACAATGAATAAATTCAAAATTTAATACATTTTTTATATATGTTTGTTCCCACTCCCACTTCTACTACTAATAAGGAGCATAGAAGCATCCACTATATCGATTATATTTATTCATTATTTCTTTCAATTTCTGGAATCATTATGAGTCTCATTCTAGACTATAAGACGTAAATATTTCTTTATCTCTATGCCATCTATTATATCTTATACAAGATCTATTTTATTGTATATTTTACAATATGATATTAATTATAATTTATAAGATAAATTTTACTTATTTGTTATTTTTAATTATATTATAAGAAAAATCTATATATATTATTTTTTATTAATCTATACATGATCCAAGCCGCAATTTGAAAGTGAGACCAATCGAATGGAAGGACGATTTTTTTAACCGCACCTACGCCATTGACTGGATACATTTTTTATATATTACAGACAAAATAACAAAACTGTTGTATAATATATCAACAATTAAATTTAATTACATACATCTAAACTACAAAACCAAAAGGAAAAAGTTAATTTTTTAGTACAATTGTATAATAATCATTAATATTCGTTTAAAATAGGAAAATCAAACTGTGTCCAAAATTTCAAGTCTATCTTAACGTGAAGTGTATATTTAAAATGATTTTCTAAATTCCAATATCTAATCCACCATTAAAAGTAAGCTAAAGGAGCTGTTAACAAAAAGAAAATAAAATAAAAAGAAACAACATCAAAAGGAAGCAAGTAAATTGTTTGAAAAGGGTTAACAACAAATTTTCTTTTTTCCTTTTTATTTTACTTTTATTCACAAAAGTATTAAAACCGCTATAAGAAGAACGTGGAAAATTTAAATTTTTAATAAGGAAATGAAAAAATAAATTTTATATAGATATAAAAAAAAATAACTATTTATTCATCTCCATTTTGTTTTCACCACTGCACAAAAAACATATATGTGATAATACTATACATTATAATTATGTGATAAATAATGGATTAAAAAAAAAAACTATAGTTTCGTGTTTATTTCTTCAATTGTTTACTTTATGTATAAAAAATTAATGTATAAATTAGAATTGTAGTATTATAATTTAATCATATTATATTCAAATTTAATTATATAAAACATTTTCATCTTCTTAACACTATAATTAAAAAGAAAATAACAAACTGTCAAATCACATAAATTTTATTTTTAATTATAGTTTTACCCTTCTAAATATAACCCCGATACCTTCAAAATAATCCTAAATGATTTGTAGTTCAGAAATATATATAAGATCATTAATTCTTATATTTTTTTTTAAGAACACTAGGATTACTTAAAAACCAAATTTTTAAGATGTAAATACAATTACAAAATTATATAAAAGTTGCACAGAAATTTGGTTAGGTACAAAAAAAAATTCGAAAAATTGCAACTTTATAAGTTGTTTGCTATAAAGAACTATGGATACTTTTTAAAACACATTATCAAAATAAGAAAAAAATGAATTAGGCTAATAGAGAAAAATAAAACTGACCTCAAATTTCAAAAATAAGAAAATGTCTAATGCAAAGTTCGTCATTCTTTAACAAAAACACGTCTATTCCTTTTTGATTCATTTTATTTTTTTCGTACAGTTATAAAATTTTTTTGATTATCTGAAGGAAATAAGGATACAGGTATATTATACGTATTTAAAATATTCGTTAACTATCAAATTTAATTACTAATCAAATTTTATTTAACTTTATTTCCTATTTTAAAATCCAGAATAAATTAATTAATTTAGATTTAAAAAAAAAAAAACTTTCATATCCTTTTTGTCACCATTTTAATATATCTCTTATCTTTTATCTTTTTTTTTTAACATTGTTTATAACTATTCTATCTTTTTCACTATTAAATCCTATATATCTGTATAAACAATATTATAGATTCACCACTACTTTCGAAAACAAATAATAAATTTACTTAAGAAAATCTTTTTTAATTGTATAAAATAAAACTTTTTTTTTCTTAAAAAATCATAAAACTCTTTTTTTTTTTTTTTTATGTATATTATGTAGTATATCCTCAGTCCTACTCCCTTCCTCAGTCCTTTCTCTTAACGTTGTTTCAAGCGAATAAACTAAATATAAAATTAGAGACAAAACTTTCTGTCTTAAATAAACAAATAAAACTATAAAAAAGTTAAAAACTTTTAAAAAATTATACAAAAGGGGTCTCTGCTCTTTGGAAGAAAAATAAAAAAAAAAAAATTAAAACAGGGAAAACACCAAAATAACAAACAAACAAATAAATTATTAAGAAACAAAAAAAAGGTCTCATAAGTCCCTAAACTAAGAAAAAGACAATTATAAACTAGCAAAAATCTTTGCAATTTAATAATTTGAAACAAAAATAAAAAAGAAAGAGACAACAGTAAAATAACATCAAGAAAATCCTTAATATTATTATCTTTAGACAAATATCATTTCTAAAAATAATTTCCTTAGTGTTTATTTTGTTTTTTTTTTTTTATTGTTCTTTTCTTTTGGTTTTGTCTTTGTCTTTAAACACTTTAACAACTGGCAAAAAAACAAAAAAAAAAAAAGGAGTAAAGGAGAAAACAATATAAAATTATCATATCTTTTTATTATTTTCTTTTTTGTTGTTTTGGTTTTTTGGTTTTTTTATGAAAAATATAAATAAGAATGAAAACCGCTTTTTATTTACACAAAAATTATATCAAAATCCTTTTAGAGGAAAAAAGATCCTTTGACAAAAAAAAAAAACAAAAAACAAACAGTTACTTTCCAACGACAACATCAACGGCAACAATAACAACAAAAATAATAATAAAAATATTTTAACAATTTAGGAAACTTCGAAAAATAAAAACACAAAAAAAAAAACAATAAAGTAACCAAATATGTAATGTTATAGAATGTAAGAAAGAGAAAGAAACAATAATCAAAACAAAATTGTACTTTGAAGTAAAACTTTTTCTGTGTCCTTTTGCGTTGAGAATATATGGGGAGTGAAAAGGCGTGGAAATGAGTTTAAAAGATGAAAACAATATGAAAATAAAAATATTAAAAAAATAATTCGATTGGAAGTTTGTTTTTTTTTTATTCTTAAATAAAATCATGGAAATGTTAAAAAAAATTATGTCAATGATCTTTTAATTTAAATATTAACCAGTTATTAAAAAAATGGCAAACATTTATTGGCTGATTGATTAATTATAATGATTGTAAGAATTTTTTAATAATAGAGGAATATAATAAATTACGTATATATAAAAATGTATATATATATATATATATATACATGGAGGTAAAATTAATGGAAGAAGACTAAAATGGAAGATGACTCTATAAAAGGTAAAAACATATAGAAATATTAAAGAATATCATCAATGTAATAGAATTTTCAAAAAAATGTATTTTTAAAAGTTCGCTTCTGGATCTCATAGTAGATAAAAGTGTATAAAAGTGTAAAGTGAAGAAGTATAATGCAAAATATCGTCTTTGCAATGCAAACGAATATTAATGAACGTTAAGGAAATTTAAGTTCCGATTCTGATCCCTTAAGTCCTCAAAAGTACAATGAGGACTATTAAAACAGTTTTTAAGGTTAATTTAGTTGGCACAATGTCTTTTTTTTATGAAGTTTTAGAATAAAATATTGAGAAATGAGCACAAAATAAATATACCTACATAAAATAATTAACATTAAGTTATTATAAGGCATTAATAACAGTGGAAAAATTTAATTAACAGATAATTTAATTTTCAATTTTCCACTTTTAGTTTTCGAGTTTTATTGATTTTTTTTGTTAAAAAAGCAAAATAATTAATGTATGTAAATTGAAGATTATCAGATTAAATTTTAATATAACGATTAAAAGTTTAGTTGAATAATGATATATTTTTTCACCATACAACATTATTTACATTAAAATCAATTAAGGAATAATTAAAAATTATGCTTTCAGAGTTTTTTCATAATTATTTTGAGTTGGTATTTTATTTAATAGCATTTTTGTACTTTTTAAAAGCGGAACTTTTTGTATACAAATTAAAATATTGATATATAACTGCTTATATTTTAATAATTGTATTTCAATTACTTCTAAATAAATAACGAAATATTTTTAAAAGTAATAAACATTTATGTACTGAACTGAATTAATTTTTGAGTTATAACATAACTAAACTCAAAAGAAAAGAGAATGAGTGGAATTTTGAGTCAAAACTGAGTTTAAATTCAAACCTTATTTTTTTTTTAAACTACAAATACGAGTTCAAACATATTTTTTGGTTTGAAAAAAAATGAGATTTGAGTTCAAAGCTCAGTTTTATGCATATGATTTAAATTGTAAATGAGATGAGTGAATTTTAATTGTTACTTCAAATTTTTTTCATAAATATTCTCTTAACATAAGCGCGTACATAATTTCGATTAATTTTGACATTTATATGGTTATGCTGAAGGTAAATCGAAATGTTTCGATTAACCAAAATTCCACATATGGTATTGCTGAAATTGAAATTTTATTCGCAGCAGAAAATGAAAAAAAACTTTAAAGAAGCAGAAAATTCCAAACGCAAATCCTTTGAAATTTCTGTTTCTTCATTTTTGCAATTATTCTAAAGTCCCTACAAAATTCATCATTGGTTTATAAAAATTATTTTAAACGTATTTTACTTTTGAGTTTTTTCTTTATATATTAAACCAACAAAAAAAAAAAATATCTACCAAAAAATACTAGATACTAAAAATGTTTTACGAAACCATAATATATATGACTTTGACATCTGCAAAAAGTGTTTGCAGCTGAATGAACTTCAAGCATACCAATTCTATTGAATGCGAAACGAAGTTTTTCATTCGAACAATTTTTCACCGGACTTCAACATAACCATTTACTTAGGTTGCTTTAAGTACGACTAGTCAGGGGTCGACGCAGGTCTAATTTGGCTTAAAATTTTCAAAATTAATTTTTTAACATAATATACAAATAAATTGTATTGAATCAAATCGAACAAAACCATTTATTTAAATGCACAAAAATAACAAACTCTAGTTAAAAATTTTGCTGTAAATATAAATCATAACAAAAGGTTGTAGATACTGTTGCTGTAATTATAGGTTGTGTATTTTATACATTGTAATAAAGTAAGAACTTATGCATCCATTATTAATACATACATATATTTTGCATACATATAAATATTATATTAAATAATTTAATTAGAAATAAATTTCTTAAAATATGACATTAAATATAAATATTAGCTATATCTATTTGAAAAAAATATCATAATAAGAATTTTTTATTTAACAAATACAAAATAAATAAAGTAAAAAATTTTGTAATAAATAATAGTAACAAAAAAAAAAGCCAAAATAAGAATAAAACAAGCTATAAAATTGAAAAAGTTACATGAAACAAAAAAACAAAAAGTAAAAAAAAATTTTTTTTTTAAATATTTATTTTTTTTTTTTTTTAACAAAAAAATCAGAAACAATGTGTTTTTTTTTTTTTTTTTGACTAATTCAAATTAAATATTTATAGTATATATAAATTCAGTTCTACATATATTAAAAAAAAAAAAAAAAAACTTCAAACATTTATGATTATTAAAGCAAATTAACTTTTTAAGTTATAAAATTAACAATAAAACATAGTAATAATATAATTAATAGGTATTATTATATAATAATATGAATTATATTATATATAAAAAAAAAAAAACGATTTCATAATAATATTTAAAAAAAAAAAAAAAATTAAAAACAAAGATCATATATTTTTTTATAATACATAAAAAAACTGAGTGACTGTTAATAAAAAACAAATTTCATATTTTTTTTTTTTTTATATAAATATCTTTTAGATACTTTTTTATGTCTTTTTTTTTGTGTACTTTTTAAATAGGTGAATTCTATTTTCTAAAAACATTTAAATTTTTTTTGTAAATACAATATTACATATACCTATAAATTTTTTATTTTTTTATAACATGTATTTCTTTTTTTTTTTTTTTTTTCTCTATCTAATTTATCTAATAAAATTTTTTCTTTTTTTTTATTCATGTAACTTCTGTTAAAACAAAAACAATAATAATAATTCAATGTTTAAAAAAAAAAAAAAAAAAAAAAAAGAAGAAATACATACAAAAAACAAATTAAAGTATAGCATAAAAAGAATATCGTTGTCGTATAAAATATCAAAAACATATTTAATTTTTATATTATGTATATAGAAAAAACAAAAATTTCCAAAAATAAAAAATAAAAATTATATTAAATTCAACAAATATTACTAAATATATTTGTACACGCATATATACATAAATATACATTAATATTAATGCGTTTCTATATACATATACATATATATATACATATATATTTTATTTTTTAAATGTCAAAACATATAAATATACATAATTGTTTATTTAAAAAGTTATTAAAATAAAAAGAAAACTCTTGAGAAAATTTCATAAAAAAAAAAAAACAAAAAAAAAATGCAATCGTGGTTAAATTATTTTGAACATAATTTTTAAATAATATAGACTATCAATTTAATAATTTAATAAACTTTTCACAATTTATTTTATACTTAACTATATCTCCCTCCCCTCGCCCCCCTTTCCTGAACCTTTCTTTCCAGGCCATCCTTTTTTTTTTTTTTTTTTATCTTAGTTTTTTAAAATTCAGTAATTAGTTAAAAAATTTTCCTCAAAAAATATATACATAAATCTTTTAAACGATTGATTTTGTATGAATAAAAAAATTTAATTTAATTTAATTTTTAATACTTAATAAAAACATATACATATATGTATATACAAATATATAAAATTTCACTTTTCATTTGCTTAATTTTAAATTAAAAATAACATTGAAATTAAAACATTAAATTTTATTTAAAATAAAAAAAAAAAATAAAAAAATATTAATAGTAAAAGATGAAAAGTATATATTTACAAATTATTTTGACCTCGCAGCATTAATAAAACAAATTATATTAAATTATAAAATAAAAAAAATAAAAAAAACAACAGTTATATTCCATTTTACATGACATGTTTTTCTCAATAATTGAACCTACTACAAAAAAAAAAAAAAAAAAAAAAGAAAAATTAACCAATAATAAAATTACAAAAATAATTTGAAAAAAAAATAAAACAAAAACTATTAAAAATTTAAAATTTTCTTTATAAATTCTAAATACAATTTTCAACTATTTCATATAAATTACAATTATTTAACCACGATCATTTATTTTGTTTTTTTTTTTTTTTTCTTTTTTCAATATATATATATATATATATATGTATGTATCTTCTCAATTTGTGCAATAAATTACATATAATATATATATAATAATAAACATTTTATCCACAGTTATTTTATTCATTTAATTAAAAAAAAAAAATAAAAATAAAATTAATTCAATATAATTAATAATAATTAAATAAATAATATTATGTTGTACAAAATTAATATAAAAATTTTTAAACCAAAATAAAATATGTATTTTATTATATATATAGAAAAAAAAAACGTTGTAAAAGTTTTTCTTATTATGATTTAAAGTATAGAGAGAATAAATACAAAAACATTTTTATAAACAATAATAATTTGGCCAGTACTGTCCTCTGTTCTACTGGGTTTTAAACATTATACATTTATATAAAAAATAATATAAGTACATACATACATATAAAAAAAAAAAAGAAAAAAATTTATATTTTTATTATATTTTTTTTTATAATATTTTCTGTTTCATTATGTTTCAATTTGTTTTTATTATATTCTTATTTCTTTTTAAACGAAAATTAAAAACAATTTGTAAAAAAAAATAAAACAAAAAATAAAAAAGTAAAAAAAAAAAAACATAAAACATGAAAAAAAAGCATAATTAAGCGAAGTAATAAAAAATATAATATAAATATGTGTATGTCAGTATGTACAAAATATATATGTAACAATTTTTTTTTTTTGTAAAATTCTAAACATTTTAAAAAGAAAATAAAAAAAAAAAAAAAAAATTATTTTTGTTTTAAACTTAAATATTTGTTTTTTTCTTTTTTTTTATTTTTGTATCATTAATAAATAATAAATAGCACGATTTTTTTTTCCTTTTCAATAAAAAAAAAAAATACTTTTATTATATTTTTCGGTCTACGAATTAAATTTTTTTTTTTTTTTTTTATGAAATAACATTTGTAATATTTTATATTTTAATTGAAAACCAATATACTAAAAAAAAAAAAAAATATACCCCCTTGCGCCACCGAATAAAAAACGAATATAAAAATTTTTTTATCAAAAAAGTTGAAATTGAGTTGAGTTTTGAATAAATAAGTTGGAAGAAAATATTAATTATGTGTAGGTGATATATATGGGTGCTTAAACACAACAGATGTATGAATTTATGAAATAATGAATTATTTTATAATTAAATTTAAAATAAAAAAAAAATATGATCATCTAATTATAAGTATGTGCTTTTACAAACACTGCACAATATATTTTAAACAAAAACCCAACAACAACCAGTCTTAAACTTTTTCATAGTAAAAATTTAACAAAAATTACATAAATACAAATATGTATATTATATATATGTATGTATATGAACGGTTTGTTACGTTTAACTTGTTACACAAAACTAATATAAATGATAATTCTAAATTCTCAGTTTTTAATATTTTCTTTTACATTTAAAGATTTATAAATAATTGACGTTAATTAAATTACATAATTGAAAAACACTACATTTTAATAATAAATAATGTATTTTTATGAACAAGTTTATAAAATTTAAAGAAAATTACGACAGATTGAAAAAAAAAAAAAAAATACTCATTTAATAATTAAGAGAAATGTTATAATTTTTTTTTGTGCAGGTTTTTGTAATTTACTCAATTAATTGTTTTTTTCGTTTTGCATGTATTGAGTGTGTGTTGATTTGCTTTCCTTCTCTTTTTTTTTTTTTTAAACTGATAAATGAGCATTTTTAAAATTTACAAGTCATTTTCTAGCCTATGAAAAAATATAAAACAGTTCTTTTTACTAATTATGTTTGTATGTAACCCCTAATTGTACTATAAATATTATATACTATTATATTATATACCTATATAAAAAAAAAAATTTAAAATAAAAAATTTTCATATTTTAATTATAACCTACCAATGAAAAAACACTCAACTGAACTCAACTCAACTCAACTTGAACATTAATTTAAAATATATAAAATATTATATTATTGTGTATTACACAATTATTATGTATGTATGTATGTATATATATACGACGATTACGTATAATGAATATTAATTAAATAGTAATGACACAACATTAAAATTCATAAAAAAAAAAAAATAAATAAATAAAAGTTATTTCCTTCAATTCAACAAGTTTTTTTTTTTCTATACTTTCATTTTATTCTTTTTTTTTTTTTTGTTTTCATTTTTGTATTTATTTAATTTTTATTTTTTTTTCATAATTTGTTTTATATCTAATTTTTTTTTTTTAGTACTTATTTTCATTTAGTACGATTTGTTTTTTAATTTTATTTATTTTTGTAATTCTCAGTTTTACTTTGGTTATTTTGTAAGTTATACTTCTCGTTTTTTTTTTGTGTATTTTTTTTTTTTTTTTTTTTTATATTCTAAATTGCCAATACAATAATTAAATCATTTGTAAACAAATATACAAATATACAAGAATACATATATATATATAAATATATATATAAAAGTATATATAATATATAACCATAATATAACTATTCTAAAATGGTAGATACACTAGGAGAAATTCAATGTGCTGTGTATGTGTGTACAACAAGAAGGAATATACACTAAAAATAAAAAATATATAAAATAAAAAAAAAAAAAAAACAAAAATTGTAATAAACAAAAAATAAAAATAGAAAAAGAGAAATATAAAGAAAATAATATACAAAAAATGTAAACATTTAAAAAGAAAAAAAAAGGAAGCGAAATAAAAAATTATAAGAATAAGCTTATTTTTCTTTTCTTTGTACATAAAAAAAAAAAAAAAGTACAAAGTGTTCTAAAAGTAATAGTATGTAATTACAAAAAATTAATCAAAGCTACAAAAATATAATATTAATATATACCCTTAAAAAGTAAAATCTCAGATTCCCCCCCTCTGACAAATACGAGTATATAATCAGAATAATCATAAAATTTAACGACATGTACCTAATTTTTGTACTTTGAACATTCCAATTGACTAAGGTATCCTATAAAATTATCCCGTGTTTTCCGATTTTTAATTATCAGCATTAACTTCCTCCTACGATTTTCTTGTATTTAACGTTATTTACAAACTAGTTGACATCACTATTTTATTTCTAATTGCTAGGTTTGAATTAACTTTTACATGGAATGGGTATAGAAAAAAGTTATTACGAGTGCACTCGTATTGGGCGTTTCACTCTAATCAAAGAGGTCAGATACTATAATTTTTACTTTTAATAAAGTAACTTATAGAAAAATAAAATATTAGCACTTTACCCGATTAAACTTTACCATTAGACTAAATAGAACTAAAGTTAAAAAAGTTAGTCATCGTTAAATTATAGAATTTTTTATCCTATATGTATATGTAAATTAATTTGCCTTATACTAAACACACATATTAACCTCAAATTTATACTTTTACTTTTAATACACTGTGTACATTTTTTTTTTTTTTTTTTTTTGTTATATATAGATACATATATACATATTTATAAAAATTGGATATTTTTTGAAGAATTATTTAATAATAATAACAAATAAATAAACAAAAATAATACCTAGTATGGTTTTGATGCATCCTTTGGTTTTTTTAATTGAACTTTTAATCTTTTTGTACCGATTTGAAAACCATGCATTGCTTTAATTGCTGCCTGCGCCGAATCTGGATTATCAAATGATACAAATCCAAAACATTTCGATAGATTTGTTTGTTTATCGATAAACACTTTAGCGGAAATCACGTTTCCAAACGGAAGAAATGTTGATGCTAAATCTGTGTCAGTGAATTCTTGTGGTAAATGATATATAAATAAATTGCATCCTTCTGGTCCTATATATATATATAATATAGAAAGAAAAAAGCAAAAAAAAAAAAAAAAAATTAAAAAAAAAAAATAAAGAAAATTATATAAAATTTTAGTTTGATTTGGGTTTTTTATTCTTCTCTTTATGTATACACACACATTTATTATTTCTATTTATAGTTATCTATAAATATATGTACATATTTGCATAATATATATATATGTATATTATATACCTAAATCTTTATTTTATATTGGTATTTGGTTTAATTTTGATTTGTATATATATATGTATATAAATGTATTACCAAATTATCTGCTGAAATAAATAGAATTTGAATAGGTTAGGTGGAAAATTTGTTTCCTTCTCAATAGGGGAAAAAAAAAAATTAGATTATAAAATGAATTATTTTCCAGAATTTAAATCAATTTCGTAAATATTATTTAGCATTACTTTATATTATATATTATTTTTCAATAAAATAATAAAAATGAAAAATATAAAAAAAAAAAAAAAAACAATTTATTTCGGGAAATTATAAATTTATTTTTAAATTTCGATTTTGTTAACTATTGAAGCTTATTAATTTTTTTTTTGTTTTATTTTATATTCCCCGTGTCCATTTATACTAAATATTATTTTTTCTAAAATAAATTTCTCTACAAGAATAATTTAACAGAATAATTTTGTTTTTTAGTTATTCAATAGGCAAAAAATTATAAATATATTGTTTAATAATTATGTAAAATAACTTAATTTTAATTTGATTTTAAAGAGGATTTTATTTTACTTATATTTTATCAATAAAAAATTTATTTTAAATTAGAAATATAGCATAAAACTGTTTTATTTATTTTTTTTAAATTTAATTATTTTAATAATGTTTGCGTTCCTTCGACGCGTAAAAAGAGTCAGTTGGGAGTAGTTGATAAATCGAACCCGTTAATTTACCATAACCATATTTATTCTTAACTACTTTTTCTCAAAGAGTAGTTGGGAGTAGAAAAGAATGATTTAATCCGTAAAAGAATTAACACAAAGACAAATAATATATTATATATATTTTTAACAATAAATGTAACAACTATCATTTATTAAGAACTATTCGATTTCTCAAAACGTTTCAGCATAAATAATATATTTTTCGACTTAATTTAATTGTATTAATTATAATGAATAAAAGAAAAATGTTATCTTATTAATTTTTTTAAGAACTATATTACCTCCATCCCCACCTACTCCTCTGCATCTTCAATTGAAATGTTTATTTGTATTTTTTATGAATATTTTTTTGTATTTTTACAGTAACGTATTTGTTGTACATTTAGATTAAAGTTTGGTTTTATAATAAAAAGTATTTTTATTCATGTAGAATTTTGTCGACCATATTATAAATTCAAATGATTATATTGTTATTTATAAATTGGTTGTTGTTTTAGATCAGATGTTTAATTTATATTTTCTTTTCTTTCTTAATCTATTAGGAGCATAGTAGTAGCGCGTCCACTATGGTCTATGGCATTTATTATTCAATTTGACTAAGCTTTAGTAAGTCTCAACTAAAACTAAGCCTGGAATTATTATAGTTTTGATAAGACGTTGATTACTCGGCTTCTTTGTAATATGAACTGCAATCCTATGCCTTACATTATAATATGAGCTTATTATGTATTCTATAAGATTGGAATATTTTTGGTTTACTGATAATAATTTTATATATATATACTTTCTATATATACAAGAGCGTAATATAAATTTCTCATCTCTTTGTTACTCCTTTCTTTTTACCTTGTCAGCATTCGTTATTTAGCAACATACTTTGCGACCTGACATATGGCAAATAACCATTTAATTAAACCAAAAAAATTTCTTCAATTGACTAATTCATACAACTAAATTAAACACTTAACCATTAGACACTATATACTTACTAAAGTGACAATATTATAGTGATATGTACTGTATTTGAACCTATACCCACATTCTCTGTGAAAAAACCATATGCTGAAACGATTCCGGTTACCGAGACGTTTTTATTTCAATTCTTATTAAAACTGAAACAACTTTTAAAAAATAAAATTGCATTCTTTCAGGAGCCATCCATTATAATTACTAGTATGTATTTTAATTTTTAATACAACACAATAAAATAAGTAAAAATAACATACAATATGACTTTTATTGTTCTAAAAACATTAAGTACTTTTTTTTTTGTGTTTAATCTACTATTTCAATTCTATATATAAAAGTACATGTTCACTGTTTTCGGTTCAAAGCAAAGATTTTTTGAAATTAACTACTGACCTTACATGTGGAAAGCCAATGAATATAATTCATATACATATATATTATGTATAGCTATATATTTTTTCTTTTGCTCTTCAGTTTTCCATTATTTTTTCACAACCAAGGCAAAAGGTTAAGTTGTTTTTTCCATTGTTTTCTTTTTCATTGTTTTCATTTTGTTTTTATTAATGGTTGAAAATAATTCATTGTGGTTGTTATCCACTACACACTGTTTTTTAAGTATCTGAACTAATTTAGTACAAGTAAATACTTAATAATGCTTTTTTGTTCAACTGATTATAGCTTTGTTTTTTTACGCATTGTTTTGTTTCATTTTTTTTTCTTCAATTTGTGCTTACATGGGAAAAACCGTTATAAGATATCCTTGTAACTTGGTAATTCTTAATAAAACAATGTGTATTTGTATACATTGTATATTGTAATGTATGTATTTATACTTTCATATTATATAAATTTCAAAATTGTTCTACAATAAAAGTATAGTAATTTTTTACGATTTATCTATATATGTAGTAGATGAAATTCTATGAACTACCACTTAATATTATAACTTTTTACACAATAGTGAATAATATACGAAGAATTAAAAATAATTAAATCTAAAAAACTAGGTTAATTAAAATTTGAAAGAATGTGCGGTTAGTATTCTTTATTTATAAATACATAATATATTGATTACATTTATAGGTAGACAGTGATCAGGTAATGTTTGTATAATAGCTATTTTTAAAATACTTAAATTACAATAACACAATTTTTTTTAATAATATTTTTAACTAAACGACGTGCTTCAAAATATATGAGAACTATACTCGGCGTTGTTAATATCGTAACTTTTTTTTTGTGTTACAGATAGTTTCCATATTTTTGTGATCGATTACTTTTTTTCAGATTTCAAAAAATAAACAGTATTTAGTAGACTATTTATTTAAACTGCGTTAGCTTCGAATATACCTCTTATCTCAAAATCCAGTTTTTTAAAATTTTGTTTCTTAAAATCTCGTTTCTTAATATCTCGTTTCTTAATATCTCGTTTTTTAAAATCTCGTTTTTTTAAATCTCGTTTCTTAAAGTCTCGTTTCATAAAATCTGTATTCTTAAAATATCAATCGTTTCTTAAAATATCGATTGTTCCTTAAAATATCAATCGTTCCTTAAAATATCAATCGTTTCTTAAATTATCAATTGTTTCTTAAATTATTAATCGTTCCTTAAATTATCAATCGTTTCTTAAATTAACAATCGTTTCTTAAAATATCGATTGTTTCTTAAAATATCGATTGTTTCTTAAAATATCGATTGTTTCTTAAAATATCGATTGTTTCTTAAAATATCGATTGTTCCTTAAAATATCAATCGTTCCTTAAATTATCAATCGTTCCTTAAATTATCAATCGTTTCTTAAAATATCGATTGTTTCTTAAAATATCGATTGTTTCTTAAAATATCGATTGTTTCTTAAAATATCGATTGTTTCTTAAAATATCGATTGTTTCTTAAAATAGCAATCGTTTCTTAAAATATCAATCGTTTCTTAAAATATAAATCGTTTCTTAAAATATGAATTATTTCTTAAAATCTCGTTTCTTAAAATCTCGTTTCTTAAAATCTCGTTCCTTAAAATCTCGTTTCTTAAAATCTCGTTTCTTAAAATCTCGTTTCTTAAAATCTCTATTTTTTGTTAGTCACTCCCATTTAAACTTGTTTGGAATGTTTTTCTTACACCATTTTTTAATATTTTCATATTTTTAACTGTATAAGGAAGCTGCTGATTAACGCTAAATAATATCAACAAAACTCCCTCCACAAAACTCCCTTCCTTACTTTTAAATTTACTTTCAAATTGAATATTAAAACACAAGTACATTTATTTATTTATTTATCTATTTGGTACACTGACTGGTACATGAACCACCCAAGTATAAAGAAAAAAGGCTAACTAATCTGAAGGCTAACTAGATTCAAAATACAGGAGTGTAATTAACTATTTGAATATGAAGAGTTCACTTACAGTAACCCTATAATAAAATCAGTTCAAACATCATTGTAAGTAATAAATTCTCTCATAATTACAAGTGTACATATATATACATAAGATTAAATCAATCCAATAATTTTATTTATTGACCTAAAAATTATGGTAATAAAATGGAAAATTTTTTCAAATGTATCTTTCAACATTATTAAAATCTTTATTTCAATATTGCAAAAACATTTTTTTTTATTTGTGAAGTAAATATTTTTTAAAACAAAACCCCACTCTGATCCCCTTTCTCTCTCTTTTAATTGTATTTTCTTCCTATTTAAAAAATTACGTTTTTTTTCTATAATCTTTCCAAATTTGTTTTTTTTACTTTTCTTTCATTATTTGCCAAAAAAAAAAAACATTTTAAATATATATATATGTATATAATGTTCCTGTTTAATTTTATTTAATATTTTACTTTTAAAAAAAAAAATCAGGACTCATTTGCTTTGCTATATTGTCAAAACCATAAAATAAAAACTAAAAAATAACAGCAAACAGTAACTTAGTAAAGCATTTATACATATGTGAAATTCATCCAACGAAAACGAAACGATAAAGTAAATAAAGAAAAAAATTATATTTTTTAAAAAATATAAAACAGAAGGAAAATACAAAAAAAAAAAAAAAGTGAAACAGCAATATACACAAAGTACCAATTTAATGGGGTAAATCGAATTATACGAACTGTAACTAAGCAGTTACTCTTAATAAATACTTTTTGTGTAAGATATATTATATATATATATATATATATATATATATATATATATATATATATATATATATATATATATATATATGTGTATAAGTATATAATTTTCTATATAAATATATGTTAATCTGAAACGTATTAAAATAGTTGTACACTTATTATATTGAATACAATATAGAAAAAAGTGCCTCAACAGTGTAATATTTAATAATCGTTAGTACTTATTTTTTGTTTCTGCAAACACCAGAATCTAAATTTATTATTAAATTTTTATGAAAACTGCTCATATTAAATTTTAGCCTAAGAAGCCGAATTAAATACAAGCCTAATACACTTTACTTTTCTTATTTTACTCTACTCTCACAGAACACTCTGTATATTTAATTTGCTAACATATATATGATAATCCTTTTTAAAGGAGTTTTAAGGATTAATTTTTAAAAATTTTTATTTTAATTTTTTTTTTCACAAAAAATCTTAAGATAAATATATAGCCAGAATAAAAAGGGGTAAATATACCCATTTATAAAAAAAAAAATTTCCATAATTGCCTCATTTTCTTTTTTCTATGTTTTTCATAAGAAAACAAAAATATGAAAGCGACAGTAAAAAAAAAAAAAAAATCAAATTATTTTTCCAGTTTTTTATACCACTTTATTGCATAACCATATTACGTATAAATATATGAAATATTTAGTCTATCTATAGTACTTATATGAATATTATATATATGTGTATATAAATTACAAAAATATAGGTACATATTATATGTTTTAATACCTTAAATTTTATATGTACCTTTTCTCATACGATTGTTTTTTACTTTTATTTATTTTTCTATATATCTATATAGATTTTTCTTTGAAATTTATATATATCTATATCACACAAGAACGAAAGGAGTATACACAGTCCTAACAGCTATTATAAAATATTTACTCAAATATCCGTTTACGGTCTACCACATTTTTCCTGTTTGAAGCTGAAACGATTTCCTTCATTGAATTTTCTTTTTCCGTTTACAAAGACGCAACACATCCGTTCAATAAAATGAGGAAAATAAAAAAACGAGAATCAAGTAAAATTTTTCATTGCTTTATCATATTTTCCTGCTACTATTACTAATACTAGTACTACTACTACTATTACTGCTATTTGCTCCCTTTTTTATTTTGATTTTCTTTTTTTTTTTTTCATCTTTTAAAATCCCTAAAAGGTAGAAGAAAAATAAGTTACATATATAAAACGACGAAGGACGACAAAGAATATGACTATGTAAGAATATAAGAAAAAAAAAAGGAAGAATGAAAAACTACCACAGCCCTAGAATGAACCCAAGAACAACCAACCAACCAAACCAACCACTTAAAAAGAAACTGCAAATAGTGTTTCTGTTTTTATTGCTAACGCTATCTTTACAATCCTACCCTTTTTTTTTTATTTTTCTTCTTCAACATATAAAATACATTAGAAATATTCATCTTATAAACTATAAGTTAAAGGAAAAAAAAAACAGCAACAAAGCAACAAATAAAACAAAAAATCTTATAACTTATAATAGTATAACCCTATCCTACAAACATTATTTGAAAATATCAACGCTCAAAACTTCTCTCTCTCATGACTATATTTTGTTGTATCTTTAAGATACTCATATATAAGAAAAAAAAAATCAAAATGAAGAGCAGGCATTATAGATAAAAATCCCGTTATTGGTTTATGATGAAGTAAAAACAGAAATTGAAAAAGGATGAAGTTGATTGAATAAAATAAAAGAGGAAAAAAAATTATTTGAAAGAAAGGATGTAAGAAATTTTGAAGCATATTTTAATAATATTAATTTAGTTATTTTTATGATTAAAATAAAAAAGAAATAATAAAATATATAACCATTACATTATATAAAAATATTTATGACAGAACAGTTATAAGCAAAAAATGAACAACAGTCTTTTTTTTTCGTTGAAACCTTTGAAAAGGTTGTCCGTGGTAATTTTTATTTACTCATATAATATTATAGATAAATAAAAATACATTTAATATTAAAGAACTACTTCATCTCAGTCTGAAAAAGACACTATGGTTGAAGTGTGTTTTCAGACTGAGATGAAGTAGTTTCTTTAATAATGACGCCATACTAAAAATAGAAATAAAACAGTTGAGTAGAAAATTAGAACATAGTGAATCTTAACAGTCTTCTTTAACCTTATACACAAAACGTAATTATTAGGTAATTTTAAGTCATTTTTAAGCCCTCCATAATACTGCGTGTTTTTAAGCTTCAGTTAATTCATCAGACCACAATTGATATAGTCTATTAGACTAAATGCAATACATTTTTTTTACAGTATATGTAACACTAATAATGCTGGCTTCACATTGCTTCAAATTATTTCGGAATTAGTTATTTTATGTGGGCGTATCTTTGATTTCTTTAATTTTTCAAATTTAGCGGGGCAATTTCTGGTTTCATAGTTTCAAAAATTGTGGCAACAGTATTGAGAGTTCCAAAAAAAAATAATAATAAAAGCATAGTGTAATAAATTTAAAAATTGCATCAAAAATCTTCTGGATCAATGAACTTTCCGTCGATCATACAATTTTCTTTTTAAAAAAAATTGTGCGAAACTAATTTGCCGAAGCAGTAAGTCTAATAAAAGAATCAGCACATTATAACAACAATTTCGTTCTGAAAAGAAGCATATAACATATATGGAATGTATTGTTTCTAAATTTTTTGCCTTAAATGTAGATTCATTCAAATCTACAAACACACTATCAGCATGAATAAAAAAAAATTACGCAATAAGAAAATACTAACAGATGTTAGCCATGTTTTTAAAGTAAACTGTATTCTCTCTTAACATAAAAAATTGTAATATTCTGCACACACATATACACATGCAGATGCTAAAAAAGGATCAGAATAATAAAAACGCTGATTTTTGCTCTATTTAATTTATCACCAACCATTTTAGTTGTTTTTTTTTTTTTTTTTTACAATTTTAGAGTCATATAAGCGTGTCGTGTCATGTCGTTATGGCATAAGAATAAAATTTTAAAACCTTTAACTATTATTGTCTAAAATATAACTGTGTAAAGTACTTTCTTTTTAAGGTTGTTTTAATTTTTGAGGAAGAAAACTTCGTTAGAAAAATAAAATCATTTAAACCACAACATGCACAACCCACATGTACTTATGATTCAGTGTTTTAAAATATAATACCTTGGTTGGAAGTAACACCTTTTGCGTTTATAAAAAACAAAAAAAATTATAATTTTTTTTTATTGTTTCTCTTTTTAGGATAATAAAAAAGTAATTAAGTAAACTACTGTTAGAAAATTTTATTATATACATAATATGTCTCGTGTTAATTTAATTTCCTTTTTTTTTGTTTTTGTAATCTTTATTTAATGAAGAATAGTTTTAATTGGTTTGAAATTAATTGTAATTTGTACTCTGCATTAAAAATTAAATGAATATCTTAAGAAGGGCGAGGCTCCTCTCCTTTCCTCTCCCGTAGTGAGTAAAATGTCGGGGAATTGTGTTTTTTCTTTTTTAAAAATGAAATATTTTAGCGTTCTGTGCATTTTTTTTTGTTTTTATTTTCGTATGTATGTTATGATTTTTTTCAAGGTTAGTGATCTCAAAAACTAAAACTTTTTATGTATACAATTGAAGGACTGGAGCTCATAATATTTCACTATATCACAGATAGAATCTATGTCCAGGGTAAACAACTATTTAGATAAACTTCAGATTTTGTTTTATAACTTGCATTATATTTAAATTCCATCCTAATTCAAAAATATACAAATTTTCTATTGAATTCAGAAATTAAAATCAAAACAAAACAAGGTAGTAATTGTTAAATGAAAAATCTTTAAGGATGCACCATAAATTCTTTATGTAAGAAAAAAGTGAAAAATCCTTAATTTTAAAGAAACTATATTATTATATATAAGTCTAACACATGTAAAAGTGTCATGCTAAAATCTCAATTTTTGTGTTTGTCTTCCATTAAACGAAGATACGAAAAAATAAATAAAAATTCTTCAAGCAACCGTTATGTTGTTTATTCATTTACATTTTTATGTACTACGCATTATATCCTCAACAATTTCAAATTATCAAGTAAAACAAAATGCAAAAAATTCGTTAAAGAAATTTGTTGGAAAATTTGAAAAAATCAAGTAACACTTTCGTCAATTATAAAGTAACCCTATATTATTAAAAAAAGTTGTTGACAGAAATAAGAGTATAATGTATAATGTTGAAGCTTTAATTTTTGTGTATTACTTCAAAAAAATTTTAACAGGTGTTCAAGTTACAGGTGTTTAAAAATAGGAAATTTTCAGTTTTTGACCCCTTACAGCTCCTAAACGGGGGGTGATACAAAAAAAATTTCTGAAATGACTCATACTTATTTTCAAAGATCTAACTTCTGTCAGTTTCCAACTTAAACCGTTTAGAAGATAGAAGGGTTAAAGGATTTTGCAAAATTTGAGTTTCGCATAACGGTAAATTAAGACACCGTATGCCACAAATATATATTTATTGTATATATACTTTTAAAGCTAATAAAAGTAGTAATCGTTTGGCGTTTTCAAAATGAAGATGTACCTTATACAACTTGTACTATAACAATTTAAATATAGATCTTTTTTGAACCTTTGGGGAGCTGTAGCTCCGTAACGGGTGGGGATACAAAAAAAAGTTATTAAAAATAAAATTAATATTTTTGTGAGATCTATCAACATTTAAAATTTCATAGCTCTATTTCAAAAAAAATGTGGGGATCTAAAAGTTAGATGTTCGAGAGCTACCCTAAGTTTTGGTCCAAACTCAACCAAAAAAAATAGGGAACCTACAAATTACTCCCAGAATATTTTGTGTAAATTTCAAGATTTTAGCTTTCTTAGTTTTTGAGTTAGCGTGCTGACGGACGGACGGACGGACGGACGGACGGACATGTCTCAAAAGTCTTAGAATTTTTTTCTGATCCGATCCATACCTTTGAAGGTATATCTAGCTCGCTTATTTCGAGGTGTTACAAACGGAGGAGTAATTTTATTATACCCGATCCTATCGTACGGGTATAAATATCGTGAAACGCACAAAAAACGCATGTTCTTAAAAAGATAAAAAAGGATATTTAAAATTTTATAATTAAATATTTATTGAATTTGATTTTCTTTTTGAGTTTTTAAATTGCTTTTATACAGTTGCAAAACAAATAACCGTACTATGAAAACGAGTTAACAACGAATCGCTTATTATGTAACTAGTATTTAAAAGACGACTGTCGTTGCGTTTTAATGATTAAAATTTATTTTACAAATTAAATTTATTAGTTATTTTTAAACGATAAATTTGTAAAAAAAAAAAAAACTTAAATATTCTGTTAATAATAACATAAAATTTAATTTACATAATATACATATATAAATTACATAAAATAATTGTGGTAATTTATCTTTTAAAGAAAATTAGATTTATAAATTTTTATCTAGAATATCACGTGATTTTTTTTTAAACTACAATTCAATATAAAAGTTTTTAATTATACAAAAATTTCATTTGAATAAATTAAAATACAATGCAAAACTTTGTGGTTTTCATATCTTAACCATATATTGGGTTTTTACATGATCTGGAATTTGATTTCGTGATAAAAAGAAAATCCTCAAAAAAAAAAATAAAAAATAATTTAGATAATTAATTGTAATATAATTAAATACCATATATAGAAATAAAACCGCAACATCGTTGAATTTAAATAATAAATTAAAATTATTAAAATTATAATTTTAAATATTTGATTTGATCAATGACGCAAGTCTTATATCGCCGGAGAAATTATCTTCAGTTACGATGACCTCTATTTTTTTTTTTTTTTAAAGTTAAATAAAAAATTTGAGAATTGTAGAAATTGTTTTTTTTTGATTTTTACAAAAGAATTGAAATTTTGTTTCTTAAATTATAATTAAAATTTAATTAATTATTGTTAATGTATGCTTTAAAAAACAAAAATTGAGGAGGATATAAAATAATTGCTAAATCATTATTTTTATAAGTTTAAAACGTAATATACAAAATAAAATTACAAATTAATCAACTTTACAATTTTTTTTTTTTTTTAAAGTAATTAATTATCTTTTTTTTGCAAATATTGTGGTTGCTAATGTGACTTTGTAATAATAATTAATTGAATTTGATTATATTTAATTAATTCTATAGATTTTTGTTTTTTTTTTTAATTATGAATTTAGTGCAAAAGTTTCCACTGCTTTCTGAAATTTAAGATTCATTTAAAATTTTTTTAAATGTAGTTCACTTTTTTTTTCTCTAAGAGAGTTGGAAATTCTCCAAAAACACTAAGAATGGCCCCTAAATATTGTCAGATTCTTACTCTGCATACCACTTCTGCTTTTACCCAATATAATGCGATGAAACCTCTAACTACTGACACAGTTAATATTGGCTGGGGAGTAGGGATATGAGAGGATATGACAATAATCTGGAAACAGTGAACTGGGAATGAGATTATTATTATTATTATTATTATTTTGCTATCAATAACGACAGAAAATAACAATTACAATATGCAGCACGTATATAACACCTTTCTGCATCAGGTAATAATTATAAAGGACATCCCATTGTTGTATTAAAACTTGCAGTAGCACATAGTAGTGTATAGTAAATCACTTACAAGTATGATTTTTTAAAATTGCAAAACTTATTATATTAATAATAGATACGGCACTCTTTAATGTTTTTCAATGGGACTTTTTTAAAAAAAAATAATGCTAAAAAATTAAAAAAAGTACTGTTATCAGCAATATTATAAATTTTGTAAACAGTTATTAATAGAAAATTATTTTTAGCTAAAGTCAAAATATGAAGTGTTATGAAATATATATATATGTATGTACATAGATACTTAATGTTGCTATATAAAGATTATGATATTATAATCTTAAAAATTTCAAATAATACAACTATGTAGAAAAAATTTATTACAACAAAAAAAAAAAACTAAAACCGAGAAAAAAAGGAAAACATACGATACCAAAAAAAAAAAAACTAATAAAATTTTATTTACACAATTTATTTTAATCCTTTAACCCTATTTGTTCCATTTTTTTTTTTTTTTTTTTTTGTTAAATATTCAATCAACCAATTTCTAAAATGATTTAAATAAAAAAAAAAAATAATATTTACATAGATGATTATTCATACAGGAAATAATGATGATATTTATCTAATTTTTAAAAATAAATTTCAAAATATTTCAATAGATGTCACCTAATTCATTTTTAATTAATTGGTAATTAGGTGTACATATATATACATACATATGTATATATTTTTCAAATGTTTTTTTTTATGCTCAGTTTCAGTTGTAATAGGATCACAAACTATCTGGATAATTATAATAAGCTTTAAATTAAATGACAACATTGATTAATACTGCATTGTATTTATTGAAACAAACAAAGGATCCTGCGAGTGACGATACAAAATTTCGATATGATTATGAAGATAAGAATGAATAATAACAAGATGTGGTAGTTAAATTTTTAAAGTACATATTCCTGATTCTGAGAAATATATTTTATTATTATTTTATTTTTAATATATAAATATATATATATATTATCTAATTTTAAATAAGAGTGAGAAAAAAAATTAAACAAAATTTTTGAATTCATACTTTATACCTCACAACAGTATAAATTTTCTTATTTCTACAATTTAATCCTCCATTCCTGGTAATTTTAATTTAATCTTAAACTATACAAAATTTTCAGTCATTATTTGGACAGGAATTTTATTAAACATAAGTACGAGTATGGGTTTTATTTTCCCTGAAATTTTAATTTTGGGACACTCTGTATAATATGTCCGATATATTTTGTATATTGTTTGTAAATTAACATGATAATAATGTTATATAGTAATGTCCACTTAACCTTTATGTATTTACATACATATGTTAATAATAGTGATCCTGTTTTGTTTTTTCTTTTTTTGGTTTTTTTTATTATTTAATTTTTCTTTTTTTTTTTTTGTTTATTAAATTAAAATCCTTTTTTTTTATTTTCTTTTTTGTTATGAACTTTTTGTTTATTTGTATTGGTAAAAAAAAAAGTAATTGATTGAAATCATCCGTATGCCGTAATTTATGATAGTAATATGTAACTTACTATCATAACTTACTGTGTGTATTACGAAATGTGGAAATGAATGTTATGCCAGAATAGAAAATGATATTTGCGGAATTTCGATTGGATGGATACTGTTTGTAATAGATATTATGTATGTTGGGAATATTTAAAAATAACTGTTTTTAATATTTTATTTTTATAAAGATTGGATTTGTTGTATATATGCATAGCATATATATTTTTTGAAGCATACATTTATAAGTCTATATGATGTTTGTAATTTTTGTATATTGCAGTTATATTGTGCGCCAAAGACAACATTGTATTTTACGGTTCGTCTGTTGTTTCCCGATTTATTTGTTTTTTTTACTCTCATTATTTTTTTTTTTACAAATTGAATGTTGAGTTGGAGCTTATTGCATTATTTGATTCATTATTTTTAATCCGTTTTCTTGTACTCTGTATAACAATTTTTTTTTTTTTTTATTTTAATTTTAAATTATTTTGTTGGATTTCAAAATTAAAAAGTAGTTTTATTATTTTTTCGGGTGTTGCTTATAAAAGTTTGTTAGCAAAAAAAAATAATTAAAATAAAATAAAAACAAGGCAGAATGAAAACGAATGGTTTTAAAAAACTCACATTTTTCAAAAGACAATGGAAACAGCTTATACTTTATTGTGAAATGTAGCAGAAATTGAAATTTTACTTAAACCCTATATAATAATTAAAAAAGGTGTTAATATATGTAAAATTATTATTTTGAAGTTTTTTAATTTTTCGGTTAAACCAATTGTTTTTAAAAACGCACATTTCCAAAAGATAATTTTTTTTAGGCGCGGCTGTAAATGTCGTAAGGGGGAATAACTCTTACGACATGTGTGGGATTCGAACCCACACTCCGAGGTCCTCCAAAGATAATTTAAACTGTCTAGAATTGTGATTTTGAAAAGACTTTTTGCAATTTTGAAAAGCTGTAAGTCCGGAACCCTATATAACTAAGAAGAACTGTTAACACACGTAAAAATATATTATTGAACCTTTAATTTTTATGTCTTGTCGAAGAAAAATTTGTAAAGGTGTCTAAAAATAGCAAATTTTCAATTTTTGAGCCGGAATAGCTCTTAAACAAAAGACAGTACAAAAAAATTTTCTGAGTAAACTTATACTAATTCTAAAAGTTCTTTCTTGTCTCAAAATTTCAAGTCTCTATCTAAAAGCGTGCCGGAGTTATGAAGATAGAAAAATCATGCAAAGTTTGGTTTTCACATAACGGTAAATTTAAATACTAAATTTAAAAAATCTATATAATTTTAATATTGATTTATAAAGTCGAATAGTGTTTTCAGATTGAAAAAATGTTAAGTAGAACATGAGATATGAGGGCTTTTACAAAGTTTAAGGGGCTATAGCTCCGTAATGAAGGGGCTACATGAAAAAGTTATTCTACATGCGTGATTTTAAGAAAGCTAATTTTTAAGAATAAGATTAAAAGTATTAAGATTTCGTATCCGACCTGAATAAAAATTCAAAATTTATTTGATTTAGTCAATGTAAACTTATTTGAAACTTATTTTTTTAGTCCGCCTAACAGTGTTTATAATTAATTTGGAGTTAATACATCGGAATTTACAAATATAAGAAATATTTTATCGCAAGGCAAAATTAAAATAGCTTCTATAAGGGGAAAAATGGAGAAAATAAAATGGCATCCTATATAAACCTTGTAAACTCAGTTGATATATTTTGGAAGGATATTTTTATTGCCAGAAACGACCTCTAATAAAGAAAGAAGCTTATTTTTCTTTGGTGTAATCTTTCTTGCTTTTCCATCAAAGCTAAATTGTATTAGTATAACAGAGCTTTTCTAAAATCTTTTAATTGAAGGTATCTGTACCTTTGATACAAAAAAAACAAATCTTGGGTCCTCTTTTTCTGATTCCATTACATTAAATAATGAATCAACATTAGATTAGGACAAACAAAGCATTTGTTTTTAAATTCCGCCTAGGTAACATAAACGAAATTTTAGTTTATGTGTTTAAAATTCATTCAATGTCCTTAAAAGTATATTAATGCCAGTGCAGCTTTTTACAATTGTGAATAGATCACCATTCGGATCAGGGTTCAACGATCTGTTAATAAATTATATAAATTCATAGCAGATTTATACATTGAACATTTTTATAATAAAGTTTTAAAATATTTTTTTTTGTTATTTTTTGAATAAATTTTTTTAAGTTCCGTTAAATGTTTTTTTTTGGGTTTTAACAATGCGTTGTTTCTGCATTCTTTTATGAGACATTTAAACCGAAAATAAAATATTATGGTAAACATGTATGTAAATATAATCTGCACAGAAATAATATGTACAAATTTTTTTTATCTTCTTTATATGAATATGAATTATATGTAGGTATACAATATGTAATACTGGACTCAAATCTGAATGTAAAAGTGAGTTCCAATTCCATTTTAAAGAGGGGGATGAATTGCAAGAGTTGCCATTTCGTGGGGTTTTCTATTTATTTATTTATTTATGGGGTATTTCGATTTTCGAATAACATTTAAGTTTGGTGACCTCGAAATTTCTATAAGAAGAAATAATTTGAATGAAAAGTGTTTATGATTTTATTTAATGCTTTATTAAAACTTTTTAATGAAAGTTTTTGTTTTTTTTTGTTTCGTGAAAAAATTAAATTTTTGATTTTCCACCACAAGTTGTATATATTGATCGGAATTGTTTAAGAAAATTTTGTACGAAATCCAATATTATTGTTTATGATAAATGCGTATTTTAGCGTATTTTATTGTCCGATTGTTTCATTGTACAATTTAACGTAGTTGTTGAATTTATTAGTGGCAATATTCATTGCAGTTACTGATTACTAATCACGTATAAATATTGCTTGTGTTGCTGTTTATATCGTAAATTTAAATCTCTTCAAACTTTTTACTTTTTAATTGGATTCAGCATTCTTTTCTCTAAATAAAATTTAAGTAGTTTTTACCTTTTGATACAGCAAGTGTTTTAATTTTATTTTAAGGTTTTGTTAAATATTTTAACAACGCAAATAAGATAATGTCGAATATATTAAGATATGTAATAAATTGTCTTAAAAACATTTATATATCTAATATCTAAAATAAAATTAATGCACATGGCGTGTTTTTAATTGAGGCTTGAGAAAAAGAATGAATATTAGTTGAATGAAAAATAATGACTAACTTTATTACTTGAATACGCACTCATAGAGATGATAATAGAGGTGATTTTCCAATTAATAATTTTTCATTGAAAAGGCACAGATAACTGGGACATATTTTGTACCAGTTTTTAGCACATTTCCAAAAAAATTTTGAAAAAATGTGCTTATTAGTTTCACTCTGTCCGTCCATCCGTCCGTCTGTTTACAAAACTTCTACACGGTTAAAGATAGAGAAAATTTTAACCATGGGTAGGTCTCATAAAAAAAATAATTTTGTGGAACAACTTTTTCATGGAGCCCCTCCCATTACGGAGCTACACCCCCTCAAACTTTGAAAAAACCCTATTTTTAAATGCATATATCTTATGTTCTACTTAAGATTTTTTTAATCTGAAAACGTCATTCGACAGGTATTTCTTTTATCTTTGTAAATTAATATCAAAATTATACAATTTTTTAAATTTAGTATTTAAATTTACCGTTATGTGAAAACCAAATTATGCATGATTTTTCTACTTTCATAACTCCGGCACGCTTTTAGATAGAGGCTTGAAATTTTGAGACAAGAAAGAACTTTTAGAATTAGTATAAGTTTGCTCAGAAATTTTTTTTGGACCACCCCCTCTTTAAGAGTTATTACTCCTCAAAAATTGAAAATTTGCTATTTTTAGACACCTGTAACTTAGACACCTGTAAAAATTTTTCTTCGGCGAGGCATGAAAATTAAAGGTTCAATAATATATTTTTACGCGTGTTAACGGCTTTTCTTAGTTATATAGGATTCCGGACTTACGGCCCCTCAAAATTTCAAAAATGTCCTATTTTCACATTTTTTCTTATTACATGAAATTTTCAAATTTTTGTCCAAGTCACAATTCTAAACAGTTTGTATTGAGTTTGGAAATGTGCGCTTTTAAAAACCGTTGGTTTACATTCTACCTTGTTTAATATAAAAATGATATTGATTATTGTATTACACAGGATTTTCTTAAAACTCAGAGCGAATTGATTAAATTTTACAGGTTTTAATTGATTTTATACCCATTGGTTTTAAAAATATACAAATTATTTCACATAAAAATTAATATTCAATGAGTTGTTGATAAAACTTTTTACTCAGGTTTAGATTTGATTAAAATTGATTAATTTTAAATATTATTTACAAAGTTTTTCGCTTTAACTTTAAAATTTTTTAATAATTAATTTCTGTTAGGTATTAATAAATTTAAATTAATTTGAAAGTGAAATGTTCTACTAAGAATCATTGTGAACTCACCACAATTAACCCACTTAGAAATTCCAACACTCACCTCAATAAAAATCATGGAGTTTAAAAAGGGAGAAACTAAAATTTGTTGATTTTAGAAATTAGAATAAATTATGCAAGCACATGTTTTTATTTCTCTCACAACAAGATCAACAGGTTACTAGAGAATATTTTACCTGTACGATACGATAAAAGAGAAATATCGTAAAAATGTTTTTGTTTGAGTTTGAGAGAAAAATATTTTGAGCGTAAAAAAAAATAACCTGTTGGGGTCATTGTAGATTCACTTTGTTTATATTTTATATTTTTATATTGTTTTTGTTTTCCATTTGGTTTTTTTTTTCTTTTGACAGAACAGGTAAAAATTATACCTTCTTATGTAAAGGTGTTTTATTCAATGTCAGTTAGTTTATTACCATTTTGTTGTTATGACTACGATAATTTATTTAAAGGTGTAAACAAAACTAAAAATTTTTATTTTTCTAAATGAAAAATTGATTTAAAATTGAATGAAAAATTAAATTTTAAAATAAAATTTAAAAAAATGTTTGTATATTTAAGTAAAAAGGTGAGTTTAAAATTTATTTTGACTGCATATTGCAGAATTAAAAACTAGTATTAATATTTGTAGATTGCAATTCCAAATAATATTAGGTTAAATGCAATTACATGGAATAGTGATCAGGTTAGTTAATTTTTTTAATTTTAATTAATTATGTGAATTTTATAATTTAAGTTAAATATTATTATAGGGCTATATAGCAGTTGGAGGTGAAGATGGTCTCTTAAAAGTTTTGAAATTAGAACAAGCTTCTGGTAATGTTAATGGAGCACCAAAAAGTGGTTTAGCTGCTCTTAGTAATTTATCAATGAATCAAACTCTTGAAGGTCATAAAGCTCCCGTTCAGGTAATTTAATATAATCTGAATCTGAATCTGACAACTGATTTTACATATGCGTATTCCAAAATCCTCAATATGCGTTATGTTCATTCTAATTTCAATTATTTTTAAAGTTTCTTGAAATACTTTTCTCTAATCTCAAGAAATGATCAGATGTAAATCAACAGTTAGTTATCTTTAACCCAACCTGACTATTATTTTAGGTGGTAACGTGGAATGAACCACAACAAAAATTAACATCATCTGATAAAACTGGTGTTATAATGGTGTGGATGTTATATAAAGGTTCATGGTATGAAGAAATGACAAATGATCGAAAAAAATCTGTTGTAAAAGGTATGAGTTGGACATCAGATGGACAAAAAATTTGTATTGTTTATGAAGATGGTGCTATTATTGTTGGTATGTAAAGAGTATATCTATATTTGCAATCAGAATATATCAATAAGGATTATCATAAGGATGTTATTAACATTTTTTTTTCCTATTTCAAATAACAGGTTCTGTTGACGGAAATCGTATTTGGGGTAAAGAATTAAAAAATACACCGTTGACAGGAATTCAATGGTCACCAGATAATCGATTAATATTATTTAGTTTAGTGACTGGTGAATGTCATATGTATGATAATCAAGGATCCTTTGTTGTATATTATATTTTCAATGTGTTATTTTTTATTTATTTTAAAATAATTTTATTTTGATTTTACAGATGAAACTGAACATTCAATGTGTCACATTAAGTTCAAATAGGAATTTTCCAATTGTAACAATACATTGGTATAGTGGTAAAGTTCCGTTAAATAGACCAGTATTATGTATTTGTTATGAGAATGGTAAAATACAAATTATGAGAAATGAAAATGATGAAAGTAAGTAAAATTGAAAGATTAAGAATTTTTGTTTATTAATTGATTTTATTTTTTTTTTAATACAGTTCCAGTTATAATCGATACTGAAATTCAAAATACAGCTGCACGTTGGAATACTGATGGAAGTGTTTTAGCAATATGTGGTATTAATACAGCAAAAGAAACTAATCAAGTTATGTTTTATTCTCCATTTGGTAAATTGTTAAGAATTTTAAAAATACCTGGTAGTGAAATTACATCATTATCATGGGAAGGTGGTTCTTTAAGGATTGCTTTAGCTGTTGATTCGTTTATTTATTTTGCTAATATTAGACCTGATTATATGTGGTGTTATTTTGAAAAGACTGTTGCATTTTTAAATAGTACTGATACCAGTGCTAATATCATTACCTTTTGGAATACAGTATCAAATCAGGTAAAACTTTACTCTGATTCTTTAATGAAAATTTTTTGCATTTTAATTGTTTGTAGAGTTTTTTGAAAGAAATTGAAAATCCACTTGTTATGACAGCATGTAATGAACATTGTGTTCTTGGTGTTGAAACAATTAATATGAATTTTAAGGATACTAATATTTTAGTTGAGAAAAATTTTAAGGAAAAACATTATCAACTTTTAATTTGTAATTCAATTGGAACTACTGTTGATGGTATGAAAATTTCTAATTAGACTTTATTTTTTTAATAATTATTTATGGTTGCAGCTAAATATACCGATTTGAAACCTGAATTTATTGCAATGAGTTCCACTTATGTTTTAGTTGCTTCTCAGGATCAGTTTTTAATATGGCATTATCATACTCCAAAAGTAAATTGAAATAATTGAATTTAACATGCTCAGTCTCAGACATACGAATAACCTTTTACATAATACATTGTTCAATTTTCTTTATAATATGAGATGTGGTCAACACATACAAATGTGTATTAAAATTAATGGTACAGTAAGTTGTGAACATATGTTTTTTTAGGTTTAGGTTTAACGTTAAATTTAGTGTGATTGGACTGAACGTGTTAAGTTAATTTAAAGTTTAACTGTTTCTTAAATAATTAAAATATAAATTTCTAGGGATCATCATCATTGCATGGTGTTAAATCTAGAAAAGATAAACGTTTTCATATTGATGACACACCATCGGGAGTTGCAGAAGTATTAAATGATTTGGATAAAGGTGGATATGATCCACCAATAAATAATAATCCAACGCATGATCCTATTTGTTGTGTTGCAATGTCTGAAAAAATTTTATTAATTGCCCGAGAATCTGGTGTAATAAATGAGTACAGTGTACCAACTGTAGCTTTACAAACACGTCATAAAATTGGAACAAGAGTTTTTAAAATGGCTATTAATTGCAATTCAACGTATAACATAAAATTAAAACATATTTAATATTTTCCAGTAAAACCCCGTTTTTATTTTGATTATTTTAGGAAAGCCGCAATCATTGACAATAACGGAGTCATGACACTTTTAGATTTAGATGAAAATCGAGAACATAAAGTAAACATTAATCGGGTAGAACGTAAAGATGTTTGGGCTATATGTTGGGCTAAAGATAATCCTCAACTATTGGCGTTAATGGAAAAAACAAGAATGTATGTCTTACGTGGTTCAGATCCTGAAGAGCCAATATCATCTTCTGGTTATATATGTTCGTTTGAAGATTTGGAAATTACATCAGTATTGTTAGATGACATTATTAGTGGAATGGAAACACCAAATCCTATTGTTCATATAGTGCAATTACGTATAAAATCATTAAGAGATACGGAAGATTTACTTTTGCATGTTGGTGTACCTGAAGCAAAACAATTTATTGAAGATAATCCACATCCTCGACTTTGGAGATTATTGGCTGAAGCATCGTTAAAAAAGTTAGATTTAGAAACCGCAGAGAATGCCTTTGTAAGATGTACTAATTATCCAGGTATACAATTAATTAAAAGATTAAAGAATATTCCTTCGGAAACTTTACAAAAAGCTGAAATCTCTGCATTTTATGGAGAATTTGAAGAAGCTGAAAAATTATATATGGATGCAGATCGGAGAGATTTGGCAATTGTTTTACGAACAACTTTATGTGATTGGTTTAGAACAGTACAATTGTATAGAATGGGTCCTGGTATATCGGATCAACAAATGGAAAATGCTTGGAAAGAGATTGGTAATCATTTTGCAAATCTTCGAACATGGTAAGTTGGTTAATTTTTAGTTATTTCAGTAAATCAAAGAAAAATTTTTTTGTGTTTTTAATTGTAATTAGGGAAAGTGCAAAAGAATACTATGAAAAGGCTCATCACATTGAAGGGTTAATGGATTCGTTGTATCACTTAGAACAATATGAAGAGTTGGAAAATTGTATTAATATTTTACCGGAAAAAAATCCACTTCTTTCAAAATTAGCACAAATGTTAGCTTCTGTTGGTGTGTTGATTTAATATATTTTTTTTTCGATTTTCTAAAGTTTTGAAATTTTAAATAAATAAATCATAATTATAAATTTAATTTAAATAAATTTTAGGAATGTGCAATGAAGCTGTTAATGCTTATATGAAATTGGGAGATTATAAATCAGCAATAAATACTTGTGTAAATTTACGTCAGTGGGGGCAAGCAGTTGAATTAGCACAACGTTATAAAATGCCACAAATTGGACAGTTGCTAAGTAAACATGCAGCTCATTTATTACAAGAAGGCAGATTACTTGAAGCTGTTGAGTTACAAAGAAAAGCTGGTCGGTACTTAGATGCTGCTCATCTTTTAGTTAAATTGGCTGAACGTGAAGCTGTAAAAAAATCAAATTTATTAAGAATTAAAAAGTTATATATATTGGCTGGTCTTTTAACTGAAGATCATTTAAGAACCCAATCATCATTAACCGGTTTTACTAGAACTACAATTTTGTCAGAACTTTCACCTGAAGACATAAATCTTATTGATCAAATATGGCATTTTGCTGAAGCATTTCATTTTATGTTACTTGCTCAAAGGCAATTACGTTTTGGTATTGTTCATAGTGCAGTCATAACAGCTGTAAGATTAAGAGAATATGAAGATATTTTAAGCATTGAAGATATTTACAGTATTTTGGCATTGGCAAGTTGTGCGGATAGATCTTTTGGTAATGAATTCAGATAAACTATAGTTTTAATTTATTTTTTAATAAATATATTTTTGTAGGTACATGCTCCAAGGCTTTTATTAAATTAGAATCATTAAAGAATGTATCTGAGAAATTACTAACAGAATATGAAGAATTGGCTGTAAGTATATTTTCAAAAAATGAACCATATGATAATGAAATAGATCCAATAACATGTTACATGTGTGCAGCTTCTATTCCTGATAGGTTTGCTCAAATTATTATTGTATTCTTCAGATTATATTATAATTTTTATTTTAAACTAATTTAGTTCACCATCATGTTCAAGTTGTGGAATACATTTTCCAGCATGTGTTGCTTCTGGACGACCAATTACTCAACCTGTTGAAGCTTGGAAATGTAATACATGTCATCATTCAGCATTTCCAATTGAAGTTTCTGATAAAAAAAGTTGCCCTTTATGTCACAGTATTATAAAACAGAATTAAATATTTTTTTTTTTAAATATATATTATAAAGTAAAGCTTAAGAGAAAAAAAGTACAAGATTAAATATTAAGCATAATAATTCTCAAGAAATGCAATTAAATTTAGTAATTAAACATATATATATTAGCAGAAATTATAAGTTGTTTTAATTTTAATGATTGTTTTTAAAATTATACACTATGTGTTGCAGGATTTTTGCAGCTTTATTTTCAAAATTTATAATAAGTCATTGAAATCATAATAGAAATTTTTTTTTTAGTTTTTTTCTCCCCTTCTGTAAAGGAAAGAAAAGCACCCACGAAGTCCTTTATTATTCATATTTTACTAAGCTTAAGTTTCTTTTGAATCATTATTTTCACTAATTCTATTGATTATTGCGTCCATTATCCATTGCGTCTATTATCCAAGATTATGATATACAAAAATATGTGCGCCATCTATTATCTTGTACAAGAAAAATTTATTTATTTTCTATTGTAATATAAACTATTTTATTTACTAATATTGGATATGACTTGGATAATCCTAGTTCTTTCGATTAATAGTCCGGCAACTTAACGATTAAACTATTGGTCAGAACACAGAATGCTTATCCTTTAAATCAAGAGTACGAGTTTCAATATTAGAGAATAAATCAAAAACTAAAGTAATCTAACTAAACTATATCAAATATATTGGGATAAAAGATATACTAATATTTTATGACAAGCTTAAAAATTTAATTTTAAAAAAGAAAAAATTGCAACTTTAAAAACAAAATTCTGTTATAATATTTCTAAATTGATATTTGTAAATCGATACGAGAGGTAACTTCTCCATTAATACCTCCATTTAAACATTTAAAATCTATTAAAAGGTATTAAAAGTATATCCTGTTAGTAGCTAAGTATTAATATAGTTTCTGTAGTAATCATTGTCTTGTTTATAGTTAAATTTAGTTGCCATAAGTAAATTATGGTTTGGTGACATCTAAAAATATTTTTTACCTTTCTTTCTATATTATTTAAGTTAACGGTGATGGTTGTGGAGGGGGTGTAAATGACGTATTTGTATTTTTTTTTTTTAGAGATATACAGAGCATAAAAAGGATTTCTGTTTTATGGTATATCCTTTAAACTAAAACAAAAAATAAAATGTTTAAGGCAAATATCATGTATACATATGAACAAGGATTAGAAAATAAATTAGATTTTAGTAATATTGGCTTGTACAATGTTATGCAAAAATGGTTATTAGTTTGATGAAACAAGTGTTTAGGATGATAAAAACATGAAAAAGATTTTTTAAAGTATGTTATCTCGTATGTTTTTTTTGTCGTTTCAATTGAAACGTTTTTTATTTTTATTGTTTTTTTTTTTTAAGTGTTACAATTTTTGTAGTTAGTTGTTTGTTATTAGTAGTATTTTTTTTTGTAACTTTGTCTCTCTCTTTTCGTTTTGAGACTATTTTATAATTGATTGGAATTTAACCGGGGAAAAAAAAAAATTTCATATGTATGAATATTTAAAGTATGAATTTTTATTTTTTATTTTATTGAAAGTTTATTTAAAATTTATTCTAAAAAAATTTAAAAAAATTTTTATAATCATATATTATATAGCAATTTTTTAAAAGAATATTTTTTTAATGTAGTTTACATCCTATTTCTCAATTATGGTATATATGGATGTCTTAGAGAATAAAATTGCTAGGAATAATAATTATCCTGTCATTTATTTTGTTTTCGTTTATTAATTAATATTTGTATATAACGCATTTTAACCATAATTCTAACTGCAACGAAGAATGTTAATATCTTCATTTAAAATTAATATCTTTCCTTCCCTAAATCCAATTTCCCAAGCATTCTTTCCTCATCCTTGTCCGTAAAACTAAATTTCTACATTATTCCACAGTGTATTAAAGAATCCAGGTAAAGTTTTGTTTACAGGCGATGATTTTAGATAGCTAAAATCCAACATTAGCCAGAGGGACCGCGTGCAGTTTCTTTGAGTGACTTTCGATGTTTTCCACCGTCTGTCATAAAGAAAGAACGTCTATTATGAGGAGATGCTTATCAAAATTTTCATCTTATTTAATTTAGATAGTTTAGGAGTTTTTATAAAGGATGTTTATATGGAGGTAATTGTTACAAACTAAAATGATTATAATTTAAAATCTATTGATGATACCTTATGACAAGTTACTCATTAAGTTTTAGTACAACAAAAAACTTCTGTGTCTGAAATGATATAAAGTTTCAGATTGGGGTTGACTAGATAAGAATGAAGGCTAAGTAATGAGGAAGTACAAAATTTGTTTTAATTTAAGAAAAATATTATTTTAATATCAATATTTAATAAAAAATGTATTATAGGCAATTGGGATTAAAATAAATTTTTTACCTTTCTGAAATTCAGATAAAAATTAATTATAATTATGATTATTATGCAAAAGTATTATTTATTTTAATGCATTTAAGAATTTTCAGTCGACAGATAGGTGCAGGCGGATAAAAATTAAATTTACTTTGTTCTGAAGACTTTTTTAATTTATATATTTTGTTAATTTAAAACTTTTATTAATTTCTTTTTTTTTTTTGATGAAAATATGAAGAAAAATGAAGAGGATTATAAATTTCAGAGTTTTAAAAGAAAAATATTTTTAATTTTTTTTTTATTTTGGTAATATTTATTTTATTTTTTTTAATTTTTTACAATAGAAGTGGCACCCTTAAGGAGTTTTCTTTAAAATTAGAATGCAATTAAAATCTTAGAAAGCAACAAAATGCATTTTTTTAAGTGATCTAAAACAACAACAAAGTTATTTGTATATTTGTAAAAACCTTCTTAAAGATGAAGAAGGTAAAGAAATAAAACAATAATAAAATAAGAAAACATTTTGAATGTTGTTCTGACATTTATATACCATAATTCTTTGTTAAAAAGCTAGAGGGATGATAATAACATTTATTTTAATTTTTAAATAGAACAGGAAATTTAAAAAAATTGCAGTAAAAACGAGGAAGAGTGCAGTAGAGTAGACTGTGTCAACTCTGGGATACCCGTATGAACGTAATATATCCTGTTTCTATAAAACTTGATCATCTTTTAAAAACATTCAGAGTTTTAGTACCGAACTACAGAGATATATTTATGTAAATTGTGGAGTTGTATGATAGCTACCCGAATCTATTGCGCCTAGCTTCATTAAGTTCCAAGAAATGCAAAAAGCCTGAACCGGCTGCTTTAGACCATTCAAATTTTACAAAAGTTTTTGGCATGCAACTCGACACTTTTTCACTAAATTTCAGATACCTAGCTTCAATAGACACTGAGTTATTTTCATTTAAAAAGAGAAGTTGTATGGCAACTATCCGAACCTGTCATATCATCACAACAAAATTTTACAGAAGTTGTTGCATTAAAACTCGATCATCATTTGCAAAATTTCAGATACCTAGATTGAATAGACACTGGGTTATTTCTATTTAAAGAAAGAAGTTGTATGGCAGCTACTCGAACCCGGCGGCCGAAAATGCTGGAGTTAAATAGCAAAACTAACAATTTTGTAAAAGTGACGTAAAAAAAATTTCAGCCTCCTAGCTCCTTTATTTTTTGAGTTATCGTGCGGACGGACACTGAGTTCTTTTCATTTAAAAAGAGATTTTGTATGGCAGCTACCCGAACCCGTCGCACCAGCACAACCAAATTTTGTAGAAGTTGTTGCCATAAAACTTGATCATCATTTGCAAAATTTCAGATACCTAGATTGAACAGACACTGGGTTATTTCTATTTAAAGAAAGAAGTTGTATGGCAGCTACTCGAACCCGGTGGCCGAAAATACTGGAGTTAAATAGCAAAACTAACAATTTTGCAAGAGTGACGTAAAAAAAATTTCAGCCTCCTAGCTCCTCTATTTTTTGAGTTATCGTGCGGACGGACACTGAGTTCTTTTCATTTAAAAAGAGATTTTGTATGGCAGCTACCCGAACCCGTCGCACCACCACAACCAAATTTTGTAGAAGTTGTTGCCATAAAACTTGATCATCATTTGCAAAATTTCAGGCGCCTAGCCTCATTAGGTTCCAAGAGGTGCAAGAAGTCTGAACCGGCTGCTCTAGACCAAACAAATTTTACAAAAGTTGTTGGCATATAACTCGACACTTCTTTACTAAATTTCAGATTCCTAGCTTCAATAAACACTGAGTTATTCTCATTTAACCGGATAAGTTGTATGGCAGCTACCCGAACCCGCCGCACCACCAAAACCAAATTTTACAAAAGTTGTTGCCATAAAACTTGATCATCATTTGCAAAATTTCAGACGCCTAGCTTCATTAGGTTCCAAGAGGTGCAAGAAGTCTGAACCGGCTGCTCTAGACCAACCAAATTTTACAAAAGTTGTTGGCATGTAACTCGACACCTCTTTACTAAATTTCAGATTCCTAGCTTCAATAAACACTGAGTTATTCTCATTTAAACGGAGAAGTTGTATGGCAGCTACCCGAACCCGCTGCACCAGCACAACCAAATTTTACAGAAGTTGTTGCCATAAAACTTGATCATCATTTGCAAAATTTCAGAAACCTAGCTTGAATAGATACTGAGTTATTTCTATATAAAGATAGAAGTTGTATGGCAGCTACTCGAACCCGCCGACCGAAAATGTTGGATTTAAATAGCAAAACTAACAATTTTGCAAAAGTGACGTAAAAAAAATTTCAGCCCCCTAGCTCCTTTATTTTTTGAGTTATCGTGCGGACGGACGGACGGACGGACGGACGGACGGACGGACGGACGGACGGACGTACATGGCTTAATCGACTCAGAATTCGATTCTGAGCCGATCCATACCTTTGACACTATATCTAGCTCGACTCCTTTAAGGTGTCACAAACGTAATGGCAAATTTATTATACCCTTGAACATAGTTCATACGGGTATAACAAGGTAGTAATTGTTAAATGAAAAATCTTTAAGGATGCACCATAAATTCTTTATGTAAGAAAAAAGTGAAAAATCCTTAATTTTAAAGAAACTATATTATTATATATAAGTCTAACACATGTAAAAGTGTCATGCTAAAATCTCAATTTTTGTGTTTGTCTTCCATTAAACGAAGATACGAAATTAGAAGGTGTACCAGGTTACAGGTGCCCAAAAATAGTGCTTCTCTAATTGTTGACCTCTAATATACTTCTTAAACAAGGGCAAAGATTTTGTTTTTTAATGTAACAATTATGATTATTTTCAAACATCATCCCTCCTCCGAAAATTTCAAGGTTCTAGACTAAAAAAATTCGGAAAATAACAGCCAAAAATTTTTGAAATTTTAATACTTAATTATATGATACGTACTAAAACAAAATAATGTCGTTTAACGGAAATATTTCGTAGATTTAGGAAAAAAATAGAGGTTTTTCAATATTGAGACAGCCCTCCAAATATTGTTCCCTCTTAATGAATGGTGCCATATAAAAAAGTTACTCCACTAAATAAATTTTTTTTTAGCTCCATTCATGGTTAAAATTTCATTACTCCATAAATTGTGTAGAAATTTTGGAAACAAACAGACGGAGAATAAAAAGTTATAAAAAAAATAAGTAAATTTTTTAAAAATGTTTTGAAAAATTTGCCAAATATCTTTTATTCTATAAAAAGAAAATTACTTTGATTTTAAAATGCAAATAATATAATAAAATGTTAATTTTTCCCGCTAAATTTTAATAATAAATTTTCTATTGAAAGAATGAATAGAATTTTCAAAATATATGTACAATAATTTTAAAATAATTTAAAAAAAAAAAAAAAATTACACAAAAATCAAAAATCAACCTACTGACAAGAATAAATTAATCTTTTATGTCATTATTTTCTTATTTTAAAGGATCTATTTTGGTTGATGAATCAATTTTTCATATTATTTTTGTGTTTTTCTTATTTTAATGTTTTTTTTTTTGTTGTTTTTATTCTTTGATTACTTTTTTAATAAAAATAATATAATTGTTGATTATTTGTGTAATCAAAAATAGAAACAAATTTCAATGAAATCCACCACCACTACAATATATACTGAAGGTAAATAATATAATTTTTAAATAAATGTTTTTTTTTTAAATGTATACATAAAGAGATTAATTAATTCGTAGAGTTTTATTTTTTGTATTCAAAATTTCAAAAAAAAAAAAAATTTGTTTTTCTTACCTTCTACTTGTTTACCAGCAGCAGCAGAAGCAGCTGCAGATAACGCAACTGAAGCTAAAGGATTTGCCGATAAAGCTGCTCCACCAAATGCGGGTAATCCAGTTGCCGCAGACAAATATGCCGACGATAATGAACCGGGATCAGACCCTAAAATTTAAAAATTTAATTAATTTTATAAATCAAAAATTATTTGCGTACAGTACAAAAATAATTAAAATAATTAAAAAAAAAAAAAATTGGATTTAGTAAAATAAAGTATAAGAATGGATTACATATAATGCAAAAAAATAAAACTTTAGTTACAATTTTAAATACACACAATACAATACTACATACAATAATAAATAAAAATAAAACTATCAATATTAATTTATTTGATTGTATTTTTAAAACATGCCGTTCTTATTTGATTCATCAAAAATTTCAATTGATTCTATACACATATCTGAAACTGAATCTTTAAACAAAAATAAAACACAAAATTTTTTAATAAAAAGGACAATAAAAACAGTTTTAAACACTGACACCTGTATCATGATAATTTAAATACATAATTTAAGAAATCACGTACATTTTTTTTTTTATTACATTTCTCTGCCACATAAATATAAACAGGAAATTACATAGCCTTTCTTTTCAGGCGTGGCTGAAATGCCGTAAGAGGGAATAACTCTTACGACGTGTGTGGGATTCGAATCCACACTTCCTCCTCAGTGTTTACAGCGTATTTTATACGTCCCACTAGGCCACCGAGTCCCCTTCATATAAAATTATGTTGAAACTTTAATTTTCGCGTTTTACTTCAAAAAAAATGTATACAGGTTCCAATTTTTAACCCCTTTACATTTTTTAAACAGGAGGTGGGCACAAAATAAAATTAAATTCTGTGGTAACTTGAGTTAATTCTGAAATATCTTTTCTTTTCTTGAAATTTTAAAGTTCTATCTAAAAGCTTTGCAGAGATATGAAGAAAACAAAATATTTTTGCAAAGTATTGTCATAACGGTAAATTTAAATACTAAATTGCAAAAAAATTGAAGAAATGTGACAATGAATAAATGTGATGTGACACACACGTGAGCCTTTCCTTTACATGAATGGCTGCAAATGCTAGAAGAAAGTAAATATAATAATTCTTACGAAGTATGTGGGACTCGAACCCAAACTCCCGCGATGATTATAGCGTATTATTTTCGCTCTTACCCACTAGTCCACAGAGGTTCATAGAGGATACTGATAACGATGTATTTAAAGTAGAAAAATGTACTAACGTTAAGCAAAATCAGGAATATACACATTTAAAAAAAAAACTTCTATTCTCATAAAATTGGGTATTTTTATGAACATATGAACATATAAATGATGAACAAAGGGATTATAAATGAAATTGAGTTGTACTAATTGTACCAATTTCACAACAGTTTTAGTATATAACTAAAATACTAAATATATAATTAGTATATAAAAGCTAACAAAAAAAAGCTAATTACAAGCAATTTATTTTATTTGCATTTAATGCTTTTTTTTATATTATTATTGAGTCTACTAAAAATTTAAAAAACGGCCCGGTTTTATAGTGAATAAAGCAATAATAGATCTCAGTGCAATCCACAAATAACCTTTTCAAATGTCATCAAGGAGCTATGGAAAATCAATCGACCGAATTTTGCAGTGAATAGATCCGTAGATCAGAAATTATCACATCTGAGCTGTTTTATGTACTCTTAAAAAACTAGAATGATTCCAAAAACGCATTTTTTAACTACGTGCAACATTTTATTTTAAAATTAATATATAAAGAAAAATTAAATTATTTACATTATTTTTCAAAATTACAATCAAATTTATAAAAGTTTATACAATTTAAGTTTACAATTTCTAAATTCGTTATCTTTCGAAAGCAAAATTTTATTACAATTATTGTTGTTATTCAGTTCACAACTATCGGCATCTTTTGGTCTGTTTGAAATCGATTTTGAATTTAATTCTTGTAATTGGTTTTCAGATTGTTTTTCTACTGTCATTTTAATTTCTTTGTTCTCTGATTTTTCTACATTTTCAAAAATATTTGTATTCTTTTGTTCTAATTTTGAAATTGGTGATACTGTTTTGGTAATTTCACTAGTTTTAGCAGTCGGTGAAGCATATACACCATATCGACGACAAACTTTATTCGCTAATCTTATTGAAGTTCTCCGTTTAGGTGCATTTTCTTCTGCAATCGGAGAAATGACTTTTGTAATTTTTGTAGTTGATGAACGGCGACGTTTTGTAGATACTTTATTTTCATTTTTATCGGATAAAATTACTGTAGAATTTTTTGATTCATTTAAACTGTTTTCGTTGTTTGATAATTTTGAAGAATTATTACTTGTATTAACTTCGTGTTTTGATGATTTAACATCTAATTCAACACTAGACCCACTATTATTCTTTTTATTATTATAATATTCATTTGTTTGAGAACTGACATTTTCTGAACATTCTTCTTCAAATAACGAATCAATATATAGAGGATCATCTGATGAACTGGCCGGCGATAAAGATAATTTATTATATGATGACATTTCTAAATAACTTATAACCGGCGACGACGCACGTTCTTTTTCATATTTAATTTTATTCCATGCACATTGAATCATATTTGCACTTACACCAAGAGTTTCCATTAAAAATTTTCTACAAATGTTCCTTTTTACACCACGTTTAAATAAATGATATGTAAAATTTGCTGTTTTAGATTTTTTACGACTAGAAACATCTTCCATATGATTAACAATAAAACGACAAGCTTCAGCAATATTTGAAGATGCCCAAAATTCATTACGGATTAGATTACATTCGTTAACTGTAAAAATTTTTTCACAATTATCTGAACAACTTTTATAACACTGGGGTGCTATAATAGCATTTAACAATGTTTCATTTTTCTTTTGTGATACAATTGTTTGTTGTTGTTCAAATCTTGGACTACAAGATTGTATAGGTTGTTGCTGCTTATCAGTTTTGATTTCTTCTGATGAAGAAAAAATTTGTCGGCGAACATTTAAACATATTCTTTTTGCTGGATTTTCTTTTGGTGTTGAATTTAAAGCTGGTGGACTATCTAAAAGTGGTCTTTTTCTTGATAAATCTGCTATTTTTTCTTCAATATTATTTTCAGCATTTACTTCAATATTATTTGAAATATTTGTATGATTAGAAATAGATGAACTTAAAGATATTATATCTTCTTCTAAATCACTTTCATCACTCGATAAAATAATTACTGAGTTGTAATCATCATCAAATTTATATGATGCGATAAAAAATGGATTATAACTTCCCATATTTGAAAATTATATTTTTTATTTTTTTTTTTTAAATAATATTATATTAAATTTGCACTTTATAAATATTTCACTGAATATTCACTGGTTAAAATTACAAATGTAAATGATGTTAATAATTAAAATTTGATCGGTTTAAATACTAAAATTTTGTTATTAGTGATATTATCTGTTATGACCTGTTGTATCAAACAACTCTTATACTTAAATAGTGCCCAACAGGTAAAATTACCTAAACACTACTTTCTATAATCAAATATTTAAAATGTTTGTAAACAAATTCTTTTTATGATCCTGTTTATTCTAAATAATCTTCAAAAATTACCTGGAACATCCAGTTAATCTTTAAATATGCATTAAATCGATTATTTAATATCTAATTAGGTAGTTGCAAAAACCAAAAACAAAGTACATCTGCTGTATAAATTGGAAATGATAAGAAAATAAGACATTTTATAACTGTAAAATGATTTTTATGATTTTTGGATATGTAAAAATAATATATGAAAAAACTGATTCACTGATAATTTATGATATGATTAATTTGTTGTTGCAAAGTAATAAATAGTACACATATAAATGAAAAATATGTATGTTTATTGTAAAAATACAAGAAATTGAAGGGATGTATCGAGTTTTCCCCCTCCACTCACAAAAATTTGGTATATTTAAAAAAATAATACAATTTGTTATGAAAATTTACAATTTCATGGAATTCCTTTCAAAGAAACCATAATAATCCTTGATAGCTCGGTACTATTTTTAACCATTAGTGGTTGTAAATAATAATTCCAGTTAAAAAGTTAGACTTAAAACTAAAAGTAAATTAATTAAAAAATTGAAATTTACTAATAATTAAATTAGAGATATTTAATTGATTATTACTAAATTTCGTAAACTGATTGAAGCATTTATTTATCCAATACATTGAATAAATTTAGTTATGTATTTATGCCAACAATTGTCACGAAAACGTATAATTAAAATCATCTAAGGGTGGATTTTGTTTATAAACTGAACGTTTTTGTATTTAAATTTTTAAATTTTCAGTTTTAAACCCCTTACAACTCCTAAACGGGGGGCGATACAAAAATATTTTCTGAATTGACTACTATACTTATTTTCAACTCTCAATATAACTCCTTAAAATTTCAAGTTTCTAACTTGAACTATTTTAGAAGATAGAAGGGTTAAAAAATTATTAACAATAACATTATTGTAATAATGTTATTGTTAATAATTAACAATAATTCAGTTTCGCATAACGGTAAATTAAGACATCGTATGGCACAAGTATATATATTTGTAAAGCTCATAAAAGCAGTTATCGTTTCGCATTTTCAAATTGAAGATATACCTTATACCCGTACCTTAAGGATCGGGTATATTAAAATTACTCCTCGGTTTGTAACACCTCGAAATAAGCTAACTAGATACACCTTCAAAGGTATGTATCGGATCAGAATCAAATTCTAATTCGATTAAGCTTTGTCCGTCAGCAAGATAACTCGAAAACTAAGAAAGGTAGAGTTTTTGAAATTAACACAAAATATTCTTACACCAATTTGTAGGTTCACTATTTTTATAGGTTGAGATCCGAACAAAACTTCGGGTAGCTCTCGAACACCTAACTTTTAGATCCCAACATTGTTTTTGAAATAGAACAAATAACTTTTTTTTGTAGCCCCACCCGTTACGGAGCTACAGCTCCCCAAAGGTTCGAAAAAGCTCTATATTTAAATTGTTATAGCACAAGTTGTATAAGGTATATCTTCATTTTGAAAACGCCAAACGATTACTGATTCTATTAGCTTTAAAAGTATATATACAATAAATATATACTTGTTGCATACGGTGTCTTAATTTACCGTTATGCGAAATTCAAATTTTGCCAAAATTCTCTATCTTCCAAACGGTTTAAGTTAGAAACTTGAAATTTTGAGAGAAGTTAGATCTTGGAAAATAAGTATGAGTCATTTATATATATTATAATAATATCATAAGTCATAAATATTTTTGTATCGCCTCCCGTTTCGGAGCTGTATGGGGTCAAAAACTAAAAAATTCCTTATTTTTAAACACCTGCCCAAATATTTTTGAAGTATTATACAAAAATTAAAGCTATAACATTATATTTTTATTTCTATTAACAATTTTTTTTAATAATATAGGGTTACCTTAAAATTGACGAAAGTATAACTTCATTTTTTTTCTAACAAAATCTTTTAACGATTTTTTTGCATTTTTTTTTACTCGATAATTTGAAATTGTTGAGGATGATGCGTAGTATAAAAAAAATTAAATAAATAAAAAATATAACGGTTGCTTGAACAATTTATATTTTTATAATTAGTATATAATACATATGTATATAGAAATTACACATTTGCCGCTTAGTATTAAATGGTACTAAAGCATATTTGGAAAAGTTTTGGATTTGGTTAGAACCTGTTTTTCAATAATATGTAAACATATAGTTCGAACTTTGAATATATATACAACCACCCATAGTTCTAGAAATTATAAAATTCACCCAAATTATTTTAAAATACTAAAAAATTAAAAAAAAAAATATTATAAGCAGAGTGACAGGCTATGAACATATCTAAGAGTTGACAAAGGCAACTCTATTCTTCCTCGTCTTCTTTTAAACATTATCTTTAAGTAGGCTCTTCTATCTATTATTGTTTTAAATATATCACTAATCTGTTGCCAAAAATCTCAAATTCAATTCATATAAAGGAGAGGTTTAATTCAATTTCAAACTAACTTTTCTAAAATAAGCTAAATAAAATTTAGGAGAGAAAAAAATAAATATAGGCTTTTTTCGAAATCTAAGGGTTGAGAGTTTTTATTAATTTTTATTAGAGGCGAAATCAGCGTTGTTATTATTATTAATATATCGAATATTCTGTTATTCTTGACTTAACAAATATATAAGATTTAAAATTTTCTTCATATAAACATAGAAGTTTTCATTATTAAAATCCTTTTTCAATTTTTAAATGAGATACTTAAAGCATATAATATTTGTACCATATACAAATTATAATTGTGCAATTGGTGTGTACACAAAACTGAATATAAACCAAAAAATATAAAATAAATGTGATTTGATTATTATCGTTATAAAATTGTCTTCTTAATTTATATTATACTTTATTGTTAATTTATCAATTTTATTTTAAATCAGATAAATGAATTATAGGATCATAAAATTTAAATATAATATACAGTTATCAGAGTTTACCTTCAATATAAAAAATTAATAAATTCAAAAATAAGGAAATTCTGATTAAAACTAAATCAAAATAACAATTATATAAAATAAATAAAAGAACGGAAATATTGAATTATTTTCTCTACCATCTAAGTAAATATAATTTCTTTAAAATTAAATGTATATATATATATTATTATATACATATATAAAGTATATGAAGTATGTAAAAGAAGGATTCATATCGTACTACTATAATACAGCAAATTGTATTTGGACTTTATTATCTATAATTCTTTCAAATATGAACATTATTTTATATATATATATATTTTTGTTATATATGTAAAGAATATAATCATTTACTATGTTACTTTTACTTATTAATTTCTATATTTTTATTATATTTTTATTATAAAATAAAAAAAAAAATAAGTTATATAACCGTTAGTTATTCATTTTTCTTACTTAAGAGAAAAAAAAAAAAACTTGAAACTGTTTTTTAATCAAAAAAAAAAAAGAAAATTTTCATCTTTTGTATCTATTAGAATTTTCCGGATATCAAATTACTTTTTTTTTTTTTATAACACATAGAAATACTTTGTTATTATTATGTAAAAGCATCTCGAAACATCCTGTAGCAAATAAACTTAGTATACATTATGTAAAACTTTAAAATATATATATATGTATGTATATATAATATATTAAATTATGGGATGATGTAAGATATAAAGCTAGTAATGAATAAAAAATTTTTTTATATAAAAATATTTTTCTTTAATTTATTATATAATTTTTTTCTTTTTATGTTTTGCTTTTTTTTTCGTCCTTATTACAGAAAATTAAATTAAAAAAAGAATAAAACATACATAAATAATTCTTAGTTTTAATTTAACATAATATAATACATATATATATTGGAATTAAATTAAAACGCGTTAAAATGATAATAAATGGTATATTGAATTATAGATAATCTGTTGATTTATAATAAAAAATTCAAGATAGTGATGTGTTTTAAATTTTCATTTTAAACAAATGAGAGATTACCGGTACCTTCAATATTATTATAGTTTGTTAAATTTTAAAATTAAAAAGTTTTAGGAATTAAATTAAATCTTTTATTGTTTAAAATCATTTTTATACCCCGACGCAATCTAATTGATAATAATAGGTATTAATATTAAGCCAATAAAATTAAAATAAATTGGTTTGTATAAAAATATGGTGTAATTACCTACATAGTGGTACCATCTATCTACCCGCGATGTATTCATTATGCTTTGCCAATTTAAGAAAATTTATTAACTATTGATTTTATATTATCACTATCAGTTATCACTATCAGTTATCACTATCTGTGGATTTAAATTAGATTATTAAAGAATTATTCGGATCGTATTAGATTATCGTATTCTTATCGTACTAGATTTCCTTTTTCTCTTCTTTTATTGATTTTTTTCTTGTTGAAAGGGATAAAAATATTTTACTTTTAGTTAAGTGACTACTTTTTCGCTAATTTATGTCTAAATATTACTCAATAAAATTAAGAATGTACGCAAAATGTTATTAAATCAGCATCATTATATCATTTCTGGTTTAGTCTTGTCATCTTAAGTTAAACTATGGCTTAACCTAAATAATATGAAAACAAACCTAATAATCCGATATTTGTATTAATTTGTAAGAAATTTTCTATAACAATTTATTTATTTTTTTATCATACTTGACTGCATCATTTTTTTTTATAATGATACAGCTAAGTGAAGGGCCCCCCCTTTCTTTTGGATGGGGGCCTACCATTAATTTTTTTTACATACGTTTTTATATGAACTACAGTTTTGATATAATAATTATTCTTATTTTAAAACAAGGATCTAACATAGGATAATGTAGTCATTTTCTAAAAATGCACAGATAAAATATGTTAGTGCTATTTACTATATGAACATTTTTCTAATTGAATTTTAATTAAATGTGTAAATTTTTTTTATATTATATCTAAAAGTAATTTATTTTCTCTTTTCTTAATGGACAACGTATTTTTATTTACAAACTCTTTAATTCCTTATTTAAAAAATACCCTTTAAAATACTTTTATAATTGATTCTTTTACTCCTAGTCCTAAATGTTTCAAATGCATACAAAACTCAATTTACCAGAAATGCAAAAAAGGCTAAAATAAATCGGAATAAACACTTAAAAAATTGTAATGGTAGATAACAAGATGGAAATACAAATTGTAATTAGATTTCAATATTAAAACAAGAACAATATCATTATACTTTTCTTTTCCACCATCTCTGAACGCTTAAAAACATTCTGTAAACAAGAAATATTGACATCTAAATCCTTTTAAAAAGTGTCTTCACTATTATTTTTTCTCCACTATTGTTTGTATTTCTTATTCCTTACCTTTACCGTATTAGACATTTTGTTTTTTCTTATTTGTTATTTGAAAAGGAAAACCTTTCAACCTCTTACAAATTCATTTTGGACATCTTTCATCATTTAGTAACAAAACAAAAAAAAAGACTTTGTTATTGTGGCATATAACAAAAGCCGCCCAAACAATATGCCATCACTTTGATAACATATAAAAAAAAAAAATACCTTTAAACTACATTAAGATGTTGTAATATTTCTTTTTTCTTTTGGTATTTCCGCTAAAAATTATGTAAACTACAAAAATAAAACCAATGTAAAATCAAAGGGTTTTAAAAATGCACATTTCCCAAAGGACAACGAAAAAGTTTAGTGGAATTGTCACTATTTTGTAATTTTTCATAAGTTTTTTTATGAGATAACTTATAATAATTTTCAAGGATTTTCTTCCTCTGAAAATTCCTCTCAATGCAGAAAAATAAACCTGGTAAATTAATGGTAAATTTAAGTGCCAAATAGCATGAAAATCATATAATTTTTTATATTGTAGATCTGCTGTTAGACATATATGGATATAGAACTTGTACATAAAATGTTGTTCCACAACGTAAATTCTTTTTACGTAAGATCTATTTATAACGAACAGACGGACCCGCAATAAACAAATTTTTCAAATTTTTTTTTTTTTTTGGAAAATGTTCTAAAAACAAACAAAACTAACCGTGAAAAATCATGAAATATATACAATATAACTAGAAAAAAACTAACGGTATTTAGAAATTTTTCTTATTTTTTATTATGGAAAAAGAAAACAAAAATAAAATAAAAGATTTTTAAATTTTTCTAATAGCATTCATTTTACGTAAACGTATATGTATATAGAATTCAGTATGACAAGCCCCTCCAAGAATAACAGCCAACAATAAAATAAAAATAATCAACAAACTTTGTCCTGAATAGAAATAATTCGCGATTAAAGGTATGAAAATAACAAAAATTGAAAAACAAAAAAAAAAAATAATAAAAACAGTATGGATGCTTATTTTTTATTTGAAAAAATAAATTCTTATTTTATTTGCTCGGATACACCTTTTAACACAAATAATATTTTTTAACGTCTTTCCATATATCCTTTTTCTTTACATTTTCTTTTTATTTACAAGACACAAAAAACGAAGAGAGAGCTGGGAGGAAAATTTTTTTTATTGGTTCCGTTCCAAATGGTTTACCTTTCTTAATTTTATTTTATATAATTTTTTTTTTGTTTGATCTTATTACATTTTACATACCAACCAACATTCTAACCAATATAGCCCAGGTACCGGTTATTGTGAGTAGCACCTTATGTTGATGACGAATTTGATTTTTTTTTTTTCTTCTTACGTTAACTGTCTCAGTCCCCTCTCTAACCAAAACAAAATGACACAATGATACCAAAAAAACCAACTTTCATATATATACCTTTGGTTAGTTTTTGTGTTCTTAAAAATGTTGTTGTTGGACTCATTTTTCATTATAAAGATTCATTTTATTATTATTATTTTTTTTATTTTCTTTTGTAGTAAACAAAAATTATAACTGGACCTGGTTATCATATTACAAATGTACTATGAATGTATTTATGTATGTATGTATGGTATAATTCCTTCTGTTATTCTCCTTATTAAATTATTTCAGAATTGAGATTTTTGTGTTATTCGTAAAATACATTATAATGATTGTACTTTGGATGTAACACATATCCATACACACATGTATATATATATAATAAAGTACATATATTATATGTATATTCTCAAGATATGTATATGTATACAGATATTTTCGTATTGAAATATATCTACATTTATAAACTTACAGTTTTGTAAAATTATACGTATAATCTAATATATATGTATAATAAGGGAACACAATAAAAATTGAAGGGGGACAAAATGAGATAAAAGAAATGTTAAAGAAAATTGAAAATCCGGGTAAATTTATTATACATTTTCTTTATATAAGAGAAAAATAAAGAAAATCAGTTTTTGATAGAATGATGAAATAATAAAATGAAAATAATACTGTATTATATTTTCATGAAAAAAGAAAAAGGATATAATATGGGGTAACCTTTAATTTTTTTTAAACGGCAATTTCTCAAATGATATACCATAGTTTCATCAGTACAATAAGAAACTTTTTTACTATTAATTTACTATTCTGTTTTCGTAATTGTTCTTTAGTTTGCTAGAAGAGCATCTAATTTCCAAATAGTACATACCTTATTTTTTTGCATTCATTTTGTACCCAATTAAGTTAATACGCTAGTCGATATATTTTATAACCTCTTTTTGTCTGTTAAATACGTGAATAAGAAGATAAAAGCTACTATTATAAATTTTATGAAGAATAAGAAGATAGAAGCTACTATTATCTATTTGTATTTTATTATTTACTTCGATATCATCTGATCTCGATTTCACTAAAGAATTTGTCAATCTTCACCTGTATACATGTACACCTGTACATAAGCTTTATATTAAGAAGAAAGTACATAGTGATTTCTTTACTTCTACTGAACGAGCTTTATTATAAAAAATCCTCAGTGAAACTTAATTTGAAGAGTAGTTCAAGCCAAAGAGAAAAAAAAAAATTAACATTCTCTGATATGCTTAATATCCACACGCATTCTATGTTACTAATTCTTAAATTTAGTGTTTTTTTAAACAACAGCCATATAGTATGTACAAGCACTTGATATGCTGTTAGTTCACTTCAAAAAAATATTTCTATTACATCTCTATATAAGTTATATACAGTTGTAATATATAATAAACTTTAACAATATTATTTTTATTCTGGGTTTCTAAAACTAAATAAAAAGGCGCTTAAAATTTCATTGTACAACATATTTTTGTTCGCCCCCCCCCCTTTTTATTTTATTTTAAATTTCTTATGACCTTTTTGAATCAGAGTATCTATTGAGTTCTTTTCCCACTATAGTATTTAGAAGTACTTGGTTTTGAATTGATTTGACTCCACTACAAAAGTAATGAGCTACTAGGACTTATATAGATCATGAGGTTTTTACATTTCACTCTAAAGAAAAAAGAAGGGCTACATTTTACAATTAAAGAAAATATATTCTAGTTTTAAGGTTAAAATCGATTTTTTTTTATTTTACAAAGTTCCATCATCAAAATCCAATGATTAACCTTAACTTAAATATAATATAAAAAATAAAAAGAAAACTATAATATAAAAAGGATCCAAAATGATCCTTGCCAGCATCACCTTTTGTTAGGGTAACCTTTTCATAAGTTTATTTTATTGTTATTTACTAAAATTAATCAATATATTTATTTCATATTCCCCGTTTACTTAATCGTTTCCCAAAGAAAAAGAATAAATGAAAGAAAAAATCAAAGGAAAGAAAAAATAAAAAAGAAAGTTAAAAAAAATATATAAATTCTGAATAAAATGATAATAAACCTATTTTATTGACGTTGTTTGTTATTTTAAGGCTATTTCTTGTAATTTATTATTTAATAATGTTTTATTATTTTTCTTTTTATTTTACTTTTGAAGTATATTTTATATTATAGATATTATATTTATGTTAATGTTATAATATTTCTTTTGTTACCATTGAGTTTTGTTTTTTTTTTTTTTTTTATAAATATAAAGTTAGTTACAATATGAGTTAAGAATATAGCATGTCCTTGCCTGTATTCTTTTTTTATTAAATTGAATTCATTTGACGATTTTTTTTTTTTTTTGTTTTGGCTATTATAATATTCTTCTTGATTTTAGATCAGAAGCTTATGATTTTCATTGTCTGATAAAAGTATTTTTTTGGTAATTTTCTAATAAAAAATATAAAAAGAAAAATTAAATTGACTCTTTATGATTATTTATACAAGTCCTGTAAAGAAATTATTTTTTTTAGTCCTTAAAAACTTATACCGTTTAAAAATATTTCAGATTTTATTTAGAAGCATTTATATAAAGTGTTAAACGACAAGATATATAATGAGATATAGGATACAGTTTAATAAAAATTAAACAGATATGAAATTTTTCATAGATCTCTTTACAATACCATTAATTTATGGTCACTAATTCAACGTTATCTTTATTGAAATAAGTGCATCTCTTGAAATTGAAAGTGTAGATTCAGAAAGTCATAGAATATGAATTCTTACAAAATGGCAAAACAGTTTAGATTTCAGTTATTCAGTTGGTGTTGACAGATGAGCACTGAGTGCACGCCACTGTCACTTTTGAAATTTCAATAATACTACACTCAACTCTCTTTACACTCAAATTAAGAGTCTTTTTTCAAAAGTATAAGATAATAAAATGAGTATTTAGATGTCACTTGTTAACTGTTCATTTCGATTTTTCAACAATTTACTTAAAATAAAATAATAATGTTAAAATAATGAAATAATGAAATAATGAAATAAATAAATTAAAATAATGAAATTAAAAAATCTCTTGTCAAATACACTTGCAAAAAAACTAAGCAAAAAAATTTTTTGGTCACGTGGTAAACCGAACTATTTTGACATAGTTTGATATTTAAATTAATGTTTGTTTTTCAACATTCTATTTTTAATTGGGACTCGTATTTAATCCCTTTTAGGTCTGTACATATTAACATAGTTTTTTTTTTTTTGTTTTTATGGATACTGTAACAGCCATAATTCATCAGTTTAACTTTTCATATAATATTGTTTTTTTTTTGTTTTTCAAAAATTATATTAAGACTATTTTTATTTATAATATATTACCTAAAATAGAATGCTTATTTAATTTATATTTAATAGTGTTACAATATTTTTTCTTTTATTTTAGTTTTTTTTTTTTTTGTGACTATTTGAGTAAATATTAACTTTTTATAAGTTTTATCATAATTTATAATATTAGGATAGAATAGAACAATACTAATAATAAATCATAAAAAAAAATAAAATATGAAAATTTATTGTGAAAAGTAATAATTTGTCTAAAATTATGAACATTTAAAAAGGATACCAATATGCAATAAAAAAAAATTTTATTTTAATAATATTTATAGCTTTTATAAAACAAATAAAAATTAAAATCCTTGTAATACCTTGCAATTGGATAAACATAAATTATTTTATAAAGGTAATTAAAAAAAAAACAAAAAAATGTATAATTAATAGTAAGAAAATAATAAAAAGATTAAATATCGTGAGTATATGATAATTCTTCGATTACCAAAGCTCATACATATGCATATATTTTATAGTTGTTTTAGTAAAATTCAAATTAAAATTCAGTTTTTTTTTTCTACTCCTCAGCATTGCCATATCTTTGCTTAACATTTATAAGCAAATTAAATCAGTTATGAAATATTAAACTAAAGAAATAATTTTGGTCAGACCACTAATTTTTTTTAGCAAAGAGACATTGTCATAACAGTATTAGAAAGTAACGGAAAATTAAAACTAACTTTAATTAGGATTTAAAGCTAATATAATAGATGTCAATATAAGAAAATACGAGATTTAAGAAACTGACTACTGTTTTTTTGCAAAATTCATTTCATTTTGACATTATGAAGTTGTTCCTTTTCAATCGTTTCAAATTTTGATGAGCAAAGTTTTTGTGTGAAAATTGAAAAGCTTAAAACTATAATGTATAAGTGTAGATATTTTAAATTACATTGACAGGTTGCATTTCATGTGATTTTAAATATTTAAAATTATGTAAAAATCACGTGTATATATTTAAAAAAAAAAAGAAAATGCATCATAAGATGTAAAAAAAATGTACAAAAATAGATTTTTCTCTTTGATTTTCTTTTTTCCTAGAAAAAAAATGGAAACCTATCAATTTTAATATATATTATGTTGTTTTCTTTTCTTTTTTTCCATATAAAATATATAATAAATTTTAAGTATTATAAAAAATGAAACATTAGCTATTTTATTTGTATGTGTTGTTACAATTCTATAATTATAAGTGTAATAAAATTTCAGTAAATTCAAAAACGTTAATATGTAAAAAAATTATGAAAAAATTATTAAAAAATAGTAACATATTAAGTATACTCGAGTGTATTAACCACTAAATTGCCTTAATTTCTCAAAATACATTTTAATTTAATTATTTAGTTTAACCCATTGCTAAATTAAAACATGAACAAATAAAAAGTAAACATTAGAAAGTAATATTATTGTCGAAAAAAAACATTTTCATTTTTTTACATACCCCACACCACTTGGGTACTTTTTAGTACTTTTTACTAAAATTATATTTTTAGATATGTGAATTTAAAAAACAATGGTTTATAAATGAATCCCTCCGAAAAACGACCACTATAAAATTAAATTGAAACATTTTTAAATAAAATCTATTGATTAATTATTTTAATTAAATCATTTTTGTTTACAGATCGAAAAGTGTTGGAAGCATCCTTTTTGAACTTTTTCTTTTACTGCAATACACTATACTAATATCAAAATATCTTCTTCTTAATTAAAAGGCATTTTTCATAAAATTTTTGCAATTAGTTGTATTTTACTTTTATTATATTCTTATCAACAAACAAGTGTTGTTTAACTATAGCATATTTGCAGATGGTTACACATACAGGAGGTCGCCAAAATAAAAATAAAATATATACATATATATATAAATATATGTATATGGTAAAGTCGGGTCTGTTCTTATTAGATATGAAGTCTGTTTACTTCCACAATAAAGTGGTTTACTTTTTTTTAATTATATTGATTATTGATTAATTATTTTAATTAAATCATTTTTGTTTACAGATCGAAAAGTGTTGGAAGCATCCTTTTTGAAATTAAACTATAATTTATTTCTTACACAAACGACCCTGCGCGCGCGCGCAAGCAATTTTTGGACAAATTCCCTGACAAATATAATGTAAAATTTTTTAGTTCCAAGATGAATAATAACAAGTAAATGTAACAGTAAGTCAATGCAACCGACTTATTTATACCCTACACCTAAAAATTTCAAATTACATTAAAAATCCATAAGTTATTTTAGTTATAGGTATTTAATAAAAGCTAAAAAAATAAATGCTTTTACAACCTTTGTACAAAATTTCAGGTTTCTATCTTTATTAAATTCGAAGATATGCTTGTTAGGTCTTGAGAAGTGTGTGAAGGCACCCCCGGACCAGCTCCCCAATTCTTCCAAATTTTAGAGACATTATCAGAACAGGGTAGAATACTCTTATATATCAATTTTCAAGTTTTTATATTTATTAATTTCGAATTTATATTTTTATATTTATTAATTGATTTGTTCGGTCTTGGGAGTTGTGTGGGAGATACCCGAACAACCATTCCAATTCATCTGAAATTTTATGCAAATCAGGAATTCACGAAACAGCACCCTCGTATCAAATTTGCAATTTCTATTTTTATTAATTTCGAAGATATGCTTGTTCGGTCTTGGGAGTTGTGTGGAAGATACCCGAACAACCATTCCAATTCATCAAATTTTATGCAAATCAGGGATTCAGGAAACAGCACCCTCGAATCAAATTTGAAGCTTTTATTTTTATTAATTTCGAAGATATGTTTGTTCGGTTTTGGGAGTTGTGTGGGAGGTAACCAAACAGCTCATCTAATTCATCTCAAATTTTGAACAAATCAGCGATTCAGGAAACAACACCCGAATACCAAATTTGAACTTTCTATCTTTATTAATTTCGAATATATATGCTTGTTCGGTTTTGGGAGTTGTATGGGAGGTACCCGAACCCATGGACCGATTTTGTCCATATTCGAATTTAGCCTTCCTTGCGTAATTAGTAACCTACTATATAAATTTCATTAAGATAGCTTCACTAGTTTTTGAGTAATCTTACGAACGACACACGGACGGACATCGCTAAATTGACTCAGGAGGTGATCCTGATTTAGAATATATATACATGTCCATATCTAACTCGCTTCCTTTTGGTGGTTACAAACACCATACCAAAGTTAATATACTTAATGTGTAGGGTATAAAAATAAACTTCTTAGAAACGCAGAAGTCCTTTAAACTCAGTATTGTAATATTAAAATGTTTTTGACCCAAAGTAGCGCAGACTAAAAAATAACAATCTCAACCAATGTAAAGATAACAAGGGAATATTATTGAAGAGATCTAAATAGGTTTTATTACAAAAACATAGACGTTAAAAATGACTTAAAAGTGATCAACCAGAAGTCAGAAATAGAAATCAGTATGTGGAGAGGACGAAGTATGATTCAAAGATAATATTCAAAGTGTTGAAAAAGAAGATTATTTAATAAAATTTTGAAATAACGTGAAAGATCATAATTCGTAAGAATTTCCAATAATTTGATTATCATTAAATAGATGAAAAAAAATGTAATAACCCATCAATTAATTTAGCCATCAAAAATCCCATTATCAATAAAACGTAAAATAAATAAATAATATTATAACATTTATTTTAAAAATAATAAAAATCCTCTGATATGATTGTTTCATTGGTTGAAGAACATGTACATAATATGTTATGATATTTACAAAAAAAAAAAAAAAATAGAGAAAAAAAACTTGTTATAAAGTAATAAAATATGTCACTGTTAATTGAATCATCATAACGAAATGAAATATTTATGCATTTGTGCAAAAATTTTACCTCCATTAAAATATTTTTTTATTCTTTTCTATTTAAAAATACAATTTTTATTTTTTAGAATATCTAATTAAAATATTAAAAGTCACAAAACAAAAATCCACCTTTTATTTTAAACCCTAAAAAACCGGTTATCGTTTTTGTAATATTCCTGCGGATTTATATAGATTACAAAAAAGAGCCAAAACATAAAAATACTCTAATTGTTTCATGTTTAACAGTTTATTGTTAACAACTTCATGTACTACAAATGAAAAGCAGTCAATAACATGGTTTTCTGAATTAAGGACACTTTTTCTACTAGAAGAAAATAATTTTATGACGCATTTCTTTTTAATGCAATACACTATACTAATATCAAAATATCTTCTTCTTAATTAAAAGGCATTTTTCATAAAATTTTTGCAATTAGTTGTATTTTACTTTTATTATATTCTTATCAACAAACAAGTGTTGTTTAACTATAGCATATTTGCAGATGGTTACACATACAGGAGGTCGCCGAAATAAAAATAAAAAATATATATACATATATGTATATAGTAAAGCCGGATCTGTTCTTTTAGATATGAAGTCTGTTTACTTCCACAATAAAGTGGTTTACATTTTTTTAAGTATATAAAATAAGAACTTTAAAAAATGAGGGAAAACAAAGTAAAACTTAATCTAAAGCATTATCTGCAAACCTTATCATTTATGAGGCTTTTTTATTCAAAAGATATAAAATCTTATGAAAAGAAAGACAAAATTATATAAGCTTTAAAAATTTATACTAATTTTAACCCCTAATTTTATAAGGTTCAGATAAAATTTAACGCATTAAACTAAAACAAATGGATTCAAGTTACTGGCCATAATTATGTTTTTCATTCACCATTCTCTTATGACTTCCTGCAATATTGCAGTTTATACTTGAAACACCTTGTATTTGCATTAATATATTTAGTTTAAAAAAAAATAAACCGGACCATATTTGCACATGGGTTTCACTTTTTTTTGTTTTGTTACTTTAAATTAAATAAAATAATAAGCGTTACAAAAAAAAAAAAACAAACTACACTCAAAAAAAAAAAAAAATAACAAAACTAAACACACTAACAGTATGTTATAATGGATAATAAATAAAATAATATGAAATAAACTAAAATAATATCTGATAAAGTACTCGTATATATAAACAAAAAAAAAAAAATTAATATAAAAAACGAAATGAAATTTTACAGTGACAATTAAAAACACTTAACTATAGATGAAATATTTAAAAAAAAAATATAAAACTCGATTAAACAAAATGTAAAAAGTATGTAAAAAAAAAATACACACAATCAAAATACACACAAAATTTTGTGATATTTAATCGGCTTTATCTCACCTGTACTACCAGCTTTTCCTAACAGACCTGTACAGAAAAAAAAAACAACAATAAAAAAATAAAGTTTTCTTTTTTTGTTGATATTGGTTGTTTTGTTTTTTTTTTTTTTTTAGAAAATTAAAAAGAAAAAAAAGGAAAAAACTAAAATAAGAATAATAACAATAATAATTTTTTATTGATGGAAATTATATTTTTTTTTTTTAACAGAACACACACACTGGTAATAAAAATAAAAACTATTTATATTGTGTTATTGGGTCCAAAAATACATACACACAAATAAAATATTAATTTTAGTAAATTGTATTATAATATCAATTGTTCACCACTTCCGGTTATATATTATTTATTAAAACATATGTTTTGCATATATATACATATATGTATAATAATATTATTTAATATAAACTTACATAAAAGTGCAGCCGCATTTGATAACTGATTATTACTAGGTTGATTGACAGCAGCGCTTGCTGCCAAAGTTGGTTGTGCCATTGCAGCAATCGCTGCTAAATTTTGTACAGTCATTTGTGGTAATAGACCTGCCGCTGCAGCAGCAGCTGCTGCTGTTGTTGTTGTATCAGAATTTGTTTGTGCGCCAAGTCCTTAAAAAAACAAAATTATTAATATAATTTATATTTCAAAACAAAATAAATTTATACAAATTAAGGAGCATATTGGGGGCATATTTTTTTTTTTTTTGATTTAATTAAAATTTATCAGTGATATGTAAATCTTCCCTAAAGTAGTTTGATTTTCTTTTTAGATAAAAAAGGATATCCCCTCTCCCACCACCTTACGATATTTTATGATATTGATAATTTGTATGTTATAACAAAGGCTTGTAAAACCTACAAAATTTGATGTTACAAGCTATACATATTTTTCTTAAAAATGTGTTTTTCTTTTTTCAAGGTTTTATTGGGCCATATCTGTCTAGTACAATATAAAAAAAAAATATTATTCGATGTTTAAACAGAATAACTGTTTGTTAACCTAAAGAATGGTGATAATTATTGTGGTAAAGTCTCAAGCACATACAAAAAAATTTGATATTTCCTAAAAATATCTTTAAAATAAAAATAGGATGATAAAAGGATCTTAAAATATAAAATAATATTGCAATTTCCTTCTATTAGAAGGGCAACTCAAATTAAATCGTATTTATTAGATTAATATTTAATACTAAATTACAATAATTTAATTAGTAAAAAGATAATGGAATTCCGTGTAATTGATAATAATTTTAACAAAACAAATTAATCTTTATTACAGAAAAATTTTACTAAATATTATCCCTATCGCATATAGGGAGGGGTACGTACTTAATTAAAATTAATGAATTTCTATGGAAACCATAATACCGGTTATAGTATATTTTAATGGAAACCTTAAGTGCAAACCTATAAACAACAATTCAATTTCGATTTTAAAAGAAGGAGTGTCTTTTTGTAATCTATTAGAAATTATTACTAAAAAAAATAATTGAAAATATTTATCACTATTTTCTAAAATAAACAGAATATAAAAGTAAACGCCTTAACTGAATGTAAAATGAACAAATTCTGAACAAATATAAAAGGAAATCTGATACCTATTTATTATGTATTGCAAAAAAAAAAAAAAGAAAAAACAAAAACCAATTACATTAATATTATAAATAATGTCAAGTGACACATTCTATAAAATTAATATTTATCTTTTGTAGTGTGCTTTGTATATATGATATTGCTGCTTTTATACCTAGGAATACCTTTATTGAAGTACAAAATCCTAATAAAACAACTAATTTTATGGTATTAAAATTGTTTCCGTTTAATTTTTATATTAATTTTATAAGAAAACACTATTTTTATTCTATCTATTACTTTATATATTCAGGGTGTCTAATAAATTCAACTGTAGTAAGTCGTGAATGAAAAAATAAAACTATATATATTAAAATATCTTAAAAGGGGCCTCGATGGCCTAGTGGATAAGAGCGTATAAAAAATATGCTGCAAACACCGAGAAAGTGTGGGTGCGAATCCCATACACGTCGTAAGAGTTATTCTCCCTTACGATATTTACAGCCACGCCTGGACAGAAAAAGCTGTGTAATTTCCTGTCCACATTTATGGGGCAGAGAAATGCATTAAAAAAAAAAAGTATCTTAAAGAATTCAAGGTGTCAAAACCAAATATACGAGTCAGTTAATGTTAAGGTTTTAACCAAGAATATTTTGGAAGTGAATGTTTTAATTTGAAAAACTATAGACTAAAAATTTTTAAAAACAAATCCCCAAATTTCATTTCAATAAAAAAAAAAAAATGTTTTTCTTAAAAGATTCACTTAGTTTTTCTGTTTGCAATTTTTCTGTTATTTATTGTCATTTAATTTTTCTGTTTTTTTTAATGGTATTTGGTATGGTATTTGGTATGGTATGGTAATGGTATTTTTTATTCTTTTGTTAAATATATATATATATATATTTATGTAGGTATATAATTTTAACACATAAATTTTTCTTTTAAAAAATTCCAATTTAAACAATTTTCAAAATTAACATACCTTGTAAAATTTGTTGTTGTATACCAACTGCTTGCAATTGTTGCAATAGTTGTAATGATGTAGGTGTTATTGCATCAGCACCAATAACTGGACTAGCTGCTTGTGGTGTATTTGGCATCATTGGAGTACTAACTGTTGTTGCTGTTTGACCTAATGGTATATTTATATTAGTGGCAAGATTCCATAGATTAGCTTGCATTTGTTGCATTTTCTTTTGTTCTTTTTCCTTTTGTGTATCAGCAAATTTTACAACAAGTGGTGATGAACATCCTTCCATTGTTTGACTTTGATGTAAGGCCTTTTGTTTGTTTTTTTTTTTTTTTTATTTTTATTGTTTTTATAATTATTATTAAAAAAAAACAAAAAAAAAAAAAAGAAATGAAAAATTAATGAAAATTATTAAAAATAATGAAAGTATTTTTTTTTTCTATTCATTCAAAAAAATATATAATGTACATAATAATTATATATATATATATGTATACATTATATAATATATGTACATATAACAAAAAACATAAAATATATAGAATAAATATTTTACATATATATTACATTATGTAATACGTGTACATATAGAAATGAGAAAAAAAAAAGAGAAAAAGCATACCTTAATTGCATGTAGTGCAGACTGTTTTGTTGAGAATGTAACAAAAGCACATCCTTTACTTTGTCCACTTTGATCACGTAGTACTGTGCATTCTTCTATTGTACCATATTTATCAAATATTTTTCTAACATCAGTTTCATTCAATTTTTTATTTAACATACCAACAAATAGTTTCCTTTCTGTTAAATACACAAAACAAAAAGAGAAGAAAGAGAAAGAGAATATAGAAAAAAAACAAACAATCAAAAAAAAGAAAAAAAACATGAAATTTTAACAATATGGAGAAATTTTAGAATTATACTTATTTTAAAAATTAAAAATAAAAAAAAAAAAAAAATAAAAATCAAATTTAAGAAAATATGCAAAGAATTTTTCATTTTGTTTCTTTTAAAGCCTTATAAAAAGAATTAATATGAGTTTTTAACATGACAAAATAATTAATTTCAAATTTTTTGTAAGAATTTAAAATTTAGAATTTTCTTGTCTTGTTTTTAAAAGAGATATTTGTCACGTTTCACTGTTATTACCATCAGTCATTTTCAAATATATTTTTTTTGTGTTGAAGATTGTTTAATTAAAATAAACAAATATTTTTTATCCTGTATCATGCATTATTTGCTATCCTAAATTTTTAATTACTTTTATACCCCATTTCATGGTTAGATTTTCGAATACCTTATTTCTTTTTAGAATACCCCCAAATTTTATCCCATTTTATGGTTAGAATTTTGAAGTTCATAAAGCGCGCATAAAAGTAAAAAATGTTTGAAAAACCATATAGGAGGTTCCTATTTCGATTAACATTTTAACATTAAAATTAATATTTCCATTTATTAAAAATACATATTTTCAACTTTTTACAAAACACGAACATTGACCAAAAATCCTATATATAAATATATATACAAGATTAACTTTTATTCAATTACATTTTTATATTTCATTTTTTATACACATTTTTTAATCTTTGTTACAGTGTAATTTTTTCAAAGATTTAAAATCCATTTTTAAAAATCTATTAATAATAAAACTCTACAATTTTACAGCCCCTGCCTGATTACTGTAATTTACTTGTTTAATCGACATTATAATGAAATTATATTATGCAAATTAAAATAGTAATCCAAGAGTTTGTAAATTTTAGATGCCCATCAATGGGAATATTATATACTTTTATAACAATAAATAATTCTTTGACACCCTTTTATACAAAAAAAATATCCTTTTTAAATATATGTCGAAAATTTTATTAAATTAACAAAATAAATTGGATGAACAATTTATTTTTCAAGGATTAAAACAAATACCGATATATTTAATTACATAATATATATATATATATATATATATATAGATATAAATATACACAAAATGTAAATACATATATAAAAATTACACAATATATATTATTAAATAACAAAAATCACGTGTTGTTCATTAAAATTTTCTTTTTTTACAAGTGTGACTCTCTTACTGTTACTAATTAAATTACTAACAAGAATTTACACTTTTTAATGTTTTATATTAACATTAAATATTTTTTTATTAATAATAAAAAAACAAAAAAATATAAAGAAACAAAAAAAAAAAAAAATTACCAAAACTAATAAATCAAATTTTTGTTTTTTTTTATATTCGAAAACTATATGGAAGACTAGGAAAAATAAAAAAAAATAAATATCAATAATCACCTGGTATCATATATGGTGATGGATTTGCTGATGGTGCCCAATATGTTGAATTTATTGATGGATAAGATTTATCATTTGCTGCTGCTGCAGCAGTAGCAGCTGCCAAAGCAGCACTTAATGTTATTGTATCACAATTATTTTTCATTTTATATATTTTAATTTTATTTTTTCTTGTTTTTTTGCAAATAGAAATTATATTTGACAGTCACTTGATTTTTTTTTTTTAAATGAAAGCTTACAAAAAAAAAAAAAACAAAACAAGTCTTTCTCGATCCTATATAGAATTTTTTTTTTTTTTTTTTTTTCGAGGATAATAAACTATTTTTTTCTTTTTTATTAACTTTTTAAAAGTTATTTAATTTGATTTTTGATTTTTTATAGAGAATAATATTTTACAACTTTTTTATACAACTTAGCCATAACATTAAATTTTAATACTAATCGCTTTTTATTGTTAAAAAAAAAAAAATAGTGCAAAAAAAAAACAAACAATAAAAAACGGCTAACGGATAAAAAATTCTAAAAATACTAAAATCAGCCTTTAAAAAAAAAAAAAAAAAAAAACAATATTATACTTTGTTGCATTTTTTTATTAGCAATAGAACAATTCATCACAATAAAACTACAATTTTAACCCTGAAGTACGTACATATACTACACATAAAAATCTTATTTAATGTAAATTCGGAGCAAATCGAAAGTATTCATTCATTCGGTTTTTTTATTTGATAAATACAGTTTCTGAACAATTTTTTTACATTTGTTACAAATATTTCTTACAACAATTAACAATATTAAAAAAAAAAATAAGTCAATCCAAAATCAAAAAAAAATGCAATTTTTAATTTGGTATGATGCAAAAAATGAGTTATATTCATTTCAGATCATTAGTTGTTGTTACAACTTTACAAATTTTTTTAGCTGTTTTTATTATATTTTATTTATTTATTTTTAAATAAATTTATCCATCACAGGTATTTATTATCATCTATATTTTACTATAATTTTCTAATACTTAAACATGACAGTTTTTCAAGTACTAAAAATTCATTAATTGTCAATTTATTTAATTGTCTTTTTCGTTTTTTTTTTCTAAAAAAAATACATCATATTATTGAAACACAATATAATATTGTTCACTTAAAGGTTAATATTTCCGGAGAGCAGAATCAATTTCATTACATATTAAGAGTAAAAATTGTCAACCGAAAGGATTGATTGAACACAAAAACTTAAGTAAAAAAATTTTTTTTTTTCATGTTATTTAAAAAATTAAAAAATCATGGGAAAATAAAAAACAAAAAAACAAAATAAATAAAATATTCAATAAAAAAAAAAAAAAATTTAAATGGCTACTAAAATAAAATGTACAAAAACATTAAATAAAAAGTGAAATAAAATTAAAAAAAAAAAAAATATATAAGAAAACAAGAAACTAAAATTATACACAAGAATTTCAATTTTGTTTCATTTGATTTCGTTTTTTTTTTTTTATTGATTCTGATTTTCTTTTTGTTTTTTTTCTTTGATTTTCACGATTTTTGATTCGTTTGTTTCTCATTTTAAATTTTCACATTTATTTTCATTGCAAAAATTTTCTGTTTTTTTCTGTTATTTTGATTATTATTTTTTTATTGTTTTTTCTTATTTTTCAATCAATGTAATCGAATTGTCGACTTTCAAATTTGTTTTTTTTTTTTTCCGAATTTAATCGAAATTCGAAAAAAATGTGTTTTGTTTTATTTTAGAGAATATATATAAAAAAAAAAAAAAAAAAAAACACAATGAAATAACAAATATAATAAGAAAAAAACAACGAAAATATTTTAAGTAAATTTAATCTTCTATTGAGAAAGATTTTCAAAATCTATCAAAAAAAAAAAAAAAAAAAAACAAAAAAAAAATAATAAAATAAATAAAAGATACAGAAAGAAATAAACATTGAAACGACGATTATAATAATAGAAAGGAAAATTTCAGCTTTCCGTACAAGAGAGCAGCAATTTTACAATAAAATTAAATTAAATCCAATTTAATTATCTTCAGCTATGTGATATCATTCAAATACCAAAAAAAAAAAAAAAACAAAAAAAAAAATTGTGTTGCTTTTTTATATATATATTTTTTTTTTTAATTTCTTCTCTAAGAATGAAAAATAAAATATATTAAATAGAAAAACAATAAGATTTTTAAGAAGAAACGTTTTTGTTGTTATTTTGTTTAAATATATAATTTAATATATTGGAGGAAAAACACTTATTTATAAGAAATAAGAAAATAATTGATTGTTCCTAAATTAATTAAAGTGGCAATTAAGATCAATATTAAGAATCGATTAAAATGTGTTCATTAAGAATGCGGTTGGAAACAACCATTTTAATTATAAAATAAATTTTTTACTGATTTACTAGATTATTAAGTAAATTTAGTAAGTCCTTATTTACAATAATATAAATATGTATTATAAAGGATAAGGGTGCTACTTTTCCTTTCAGAAGTGTAAGCCATTAAAAGGGGAAAGGCCGGCCGCTTATGTATGTAAGTATTTAATATGGAAAAACCTCTCAGTATCTGGTTTTATTTTCATGAATACGAAAAAATATAAATGCACCTTCTTTTAAAATTCGTTTTGTCAAAACAACAGTTTTATTTTTTTTGACAATATTCTGAAAAAAGCGGTAAATCTGATCTAATTCAGAATCTCGCATGTATACAATATATTACAATAATTTTGGAGCGTATAATTATGATTTTGTATCCAACTCCAAAATGTATCCTAATTACATTTTTATATACATATTTCAACAAGAAAACAAAAAGGCAAAATAAATGTATGAGAATGTATGAAAATGTTTTTTTTATTAAAATTGTTATCACTATTGAAACTATTTGACAATCCATACCATACTTATTATATACCGTTAAAAAGGACTTTCTAACAGTTGTGAAGAGAATTTTCTAACAGTAGCACCGATTAAAATGAAACAAGATGTATATTAAAAATAGTATTATGATCTACAATATTACAAACAAGGTAGAATGTAAACTAACGGTTTTTAAAAGCGTACAAAAGACAATATAAACGTTTAGAATTGTAACTTGCACAAAAATTTGAAAATTTCATGTAATTAGAAAAAACGTGAAAAACGTGTCTAAAAAAATAGCAAATTTTCAATTTTTGAGGCGGTAAATTTAAATAGTAAATTACAAAATATTGCATAATTTCGATATTCTTTTTAGAGGCAAAAAAATTTCCGGTTTTCTAGAGTTATTTTTTATACCTTTCCGAAAAAAGTTTTTTACAGGGGCTTAAGTTACAGGTGTCTAAAAATCGCATATTTTCAATTTTTGCGCCTTAATAAGTTTTAAACAGGGGGTGACCCAAGAAAAATCATGCAAAATTTGGTTTTTCACATAACGGTAAATTTAAATATTATACATAATTTTGATATTGCCTTGTAAAGGTAAAAAATATTCCTGTCGAATGGCGTTTTCAGATTGAAAAAATTTTAAGCGAAACATGAAATATACGCTTTTAAAAATAGGGATTTTTCAAAGTTTGAGGGGCTGTAGTTCCCTGAAAGATGGGGGGCTGCATGAAAAAGTTGCTCCAAAAAATTAATTTTTTTATGAAACCTACCCATGGTTAAACTTTTATTTCTCTATCTTTAACGGTGTAGAAGTTTTGTAAGCACACGGACAGAGTTAAACTAATAGAAGAATTATAGCAAAAATATAACGATTTAAGTAAAATACTACAAAAGAAAAGAAAATTTTGTAATGCATTTTTCGACCACTAGATAGCGACATCGGTCCTAATGGAATATATATCCGGAAACTTGGAGATATAAATTATCGTTATGTTAGACGTCATTTAAATCGATCATCCCTTTGCGAAAGTTTATTGGGTATTTCTGGTGATGATTCTCTGTGGGACTTACACTACTGATTTCAGAGCAACTCACAATGAAGTTGAAATGTTAATATACCAACTATATTAATTTAAAAAAATGCAATCTATGAAGTTCTTTGCACAGGATATTAAAGTTGAAAAGCATTTCTAATTTGACTTTTTAATTGAGTATCCTGGATTCATAATAATATAAATACAATTTACTTAAATCATTTACAAGTTTTCTTTTAACCGACTTTTTGAACTGTCAAAATAAAAGTACGTGTCCACAGCAAGATTTATTAAGTACATAATATAAGGTGCGCCTAGTTTCTTAAGAGGATGATGGGGCAAAAGCAAAAATATATATACTGCATAACTAATACACATGAATAATTAAATTTTGAATGGAATTCGAAGTAATATTAAACAGTATACGTATATTGATTGTAATAATTAACAGCACATTTTCATTTAAAATCAACAATATTTTTATCGAATTCAATTCTCTTATTTTAATAATTAAATCATTGTTCAATTAAAAACTATTTTAATAAAATTTATTATAACCTCAATTTCTATCATAATATTCACAAGTATTCCCCCCGCCTTGCTTTATCCCGAATTATTATGAATCAAGTAATGACGTACTGAAACCACCATTTTCAATTTATTTTTATTTTTCTTTCAATCATATACCTATAATATTACTTCATTTATTTTGACACACGCGATTTTTTTAATGTCAACTAAATGAATACAAAAAAAAAAAAAAAACTTCAATAATTATAAAAGCGTAAATTTTAACTCAAGTGGATAAACTAAATTACTAGAACACTGTGTAAGTTATACTGCAACATAATTAAGGTGGCTTGTGCAATAAAATTCAACTCAACTCAAATGCATATTATATCACAATCGAAAAAGGGTAATGAATATAATAGTAGAAAAGCGACAAAAACAATGAATCCCTTTTTTAAACAAAATAATGTAAAAAACAAAAAAAAAAAAAATGTAAACAAATATTGAGAACAAAAGCAAGGCAAGGTACGTTTTTTTTTTTTTTGTTCAATGTACACACTCTACCACATTATAATAATGAAAAAAAAAAAAATATTTGTACCAAATTATGGTGAATTGTATTACAACCAAGACCAACTTTATATCACTTTTTTTTTTTATTGTATGTACTTCACGATATTTTATGATTTTCTTAATTTTACAGAACAGATCTCTGTTCAAAAACAAATTTAAATTATATGAAACAGAATTTCTCTAAAAAGGGTGAGAAAGAGAAAGCACGAAAAAAAAAATAATACTTAAATATTCGAGTCTCGAAATAAATTAATTAGCGTAACAAAAAAAAAAAAAAGAAATAAATAATGAAATAAATTTAATTTTTGGATAATCATTATCTTAAATATTTTAATTGTCCACCGGATTTATTACATTGGTATAAGTGTAATTGAAAATAAGCGCTTTTATTATATTTTTTTTTTATTTACTCCATTTATTATGTTTATTTTAATTGTTGTTTTTTGTTCCTTTATGTTTTGTTTCACTGGATTTAAGTAGTAGACTCAACTAGAAGTGAGTTAATTTTAAGTGAATGATTTACATATTAATATATAGTAAGTAGTGAAAAAAAAAATAAAAATTTATTGTTTTTATAACTAGGTACATTATACATATACATATATGTATAATTTATATAGTTATATTTCCTGTTACACAATCTACAGAGTGTTTCACAATAGGTGGGAAATATTCACTGAAGGTACAGATACTCGTTAGAGATAAACTTCTTTTTGTCATGAAACTTTTCCTTTGTTTGTTTTTCTTCCAGCAATACTTTCTCTACCAACTGTGTGGCAAACCACCAAGTATATACATGATTTTTATTTATGTATGTAAGTTCAGTATAAGTTTTTAAGAGGAATTTGTGTTTCAAAAGGAAAGGATATTTACATACTAATAAAGTCAAAAAGCACACATAAAAATAAGGATTATATCTATGCTAATCAATCAAACATTTCAAGAAAATATGATTTTTTACATAGTGATCAATTTTTAATCTTATTCATTTTCCGTAAGTTTAATTCTCCAGGTTTAAATCTAATCATATAATACATTCTCTTAATTATGATTTTTTTTTTGCAAGGACTTATAAATTAAGTACCGTTAGATCCACCAACCCTCCGTCCGTCGGTTCGAAAGGATTCCTTTAACCAATCATGATAAATTCTACTTTGATCAGAAACTGAGTAAGGACTTATATTTTTAATTATAATAATTGAATCTTAATCGATAGTTGGAAAATTTTTCAAAAGGAAGCAAAGATTGACACGGCTCAGAGACAATGCCTAAATTTGCTTATGTTTTAATTAATGTTAAAATTTTTCCTTTATTTGAAAAGTATTTCTTGCTAAACCTATACACTTACATTTAATTTAATTTATTTAATGTCAGATTGCCCTCAATTGAAAAGGTTTAAAAAAAAAAAATGTAAAATAATAATTTTCAATTTTTTTTGTATTGTATTAAATGAATTTTTAGCGGTTAAAATTAAATAAATGTAAAACTAAAGAGTTACAGTTTTAGTGGTTGAAAGCGAAAAAAAAAAAACTACTACTGTGTATACTCTTAAAATTTCAAAGGAACGTAATTTTAATGTGAAAATGTTTAAAATTTAACTATTGTACAGAATATTTTGTTTTATTCTTGTTATTTAATTAAATTTTTATTTTTTATTGTAACAAGTTATATTTTAGCGCCATAATATTTTTCAAATCGGAAAATATATTTTATAAAGAGACACAATATATTTTTAACGAGAAAAAATTTTTTTTATCAAGTTTTTTTTTATTATGTTGCATACAAATTGTGTTATAAAATTAAATTTTGCATGTATTTAAAAATAAGTTTAAAACTAAAGTTTAATATTTGCAATTTATTTTATGTTAATGTTGCAGAGACACACGACACAGTAGCGAACAAAAATGTTTTTCTATGAAATATTTTTTCTGTCAAATATGTATTTTTCTGCTCATGATTTTCAAAATTTTTGTGTAATATCTATTTCAGGCCGTCTCTACTTGCTACTTTCTGAAATGTTTAATTTTTAATTAATTTGAATTTATTTCTAAAAATTCTTATTACACGATATAACAGTTGAATCATAATGTAAAAATCAAGCGACTGTTGAACAACTGTTTTATTATATATTATTCTATTGTCAACAGTTGAAAAACAGTTATTATATTGTCAACAGTTGAATTGTATCATATATTTTGAATTTTTCAACCATTGAACCCCGACCTTCTTTTATTATGAACTGTTTTCCTAATTCCATTTTTATTTTTTTAACGAGTAATATATTCTTTTTCGATTTCTTATTATGAACCGTTTTCCTAATTACATTCGTAAATATGTATAAGTATTATTCAACTAGCTCCGCCATTTTTATTTTTTTAATGAGTAATATATTCTTTTTCAATTTCTTATTTTCTTTTTTAGTATTATTTCACTACCACATATACCATTAAAAAAAAAAAAAAATCGATTACTTATTTCAGATATTTTTATAATCTTTTTCCATTGAAAAGTTAAGCAATGAATGCATATAACTATTGTATAATATGATTGCATACTATTTTAAACTAAAATTGTAGTCAGAATTTATTGCATATTTTAACAACATCACATCAACACAACATATAGGATCAATTTTAGTTTAATAGAAAATTTAGCGCTAACTGTATATTCATAACTACTACACATATTATTCATAGATTAAACTATATGCAAAAGCTATACATAATATTGCTATAGCTATATAAATATATCTATACATAATATTGCTTTACCACTCTTTTGTTTTTACTAAGAATTTACATTACTAAAACTTAAAAAAGTATAAAAGTAAAATTAATTTTAAATTCAACAACTGAAATAAGTTCGATAAATTTTGGCCGTTACTGTACATAGCCGCAATAATATGTTTATATCCTTAAACTGAACTATCTTAACTAAATGTGACTATATATACATAAATATTATAGATATAAATATTTTATTTTTGTATTTCTATTTTATCAAATGTTTCCTATTCTGCTTACATACATTATATGATAATTTTAAATTTTTAAATATTAAATTTTGTATTCCCCGTAGGAGACAAAAATTTTGATAAAAATTCCGTATAGATTTATACGTAAAAAGAAAATTGTAACCAAACCCTTTAAAAAAATGTTATCCACCTTTTTATAAATATAATGTATATGGTTATGTACATATATGTATATACACATATAAAAATAATGCCATCATTTATAACTGGAAACATTTTTGTGTTAATGCTTAATTTAATGTTATCAGGGAAAGCAAAGTGGCAGTAGATACTCTAAAAACATAATTTTAATAATTAATCTAAAAAGCTGCAGGATAAAATTTAATTTTAAATTTTTTATTGTTTTTTTTCTTTTGATTTTGTTTTTTTTTTATGTGTATATATAGTTATTATTTGTAAACTATAATTTAATATCTTTATTTAAAAATTAGTTAAAAGTTAATCAACATTTATGAAATAATTTCAAATAATGTTGTGTTCGTATTTATTTTAAAAGATTATTTCTTCCAATATTAAAATCTATTAAATAACAAAAATTATTATCAATTTTTGAATTATTATGATTAATAAATAGAATTTTTTGGTTAATATTTTTTGTGTTAAAGCTAATGAAATTGGTGTAGTTATAAGATAAATATTTCATTAAAAAGATTTTTACGAAAATGTAATTGGGTTTTCTATCGAAATAAAGGAATACAAACTAAAACTTATTTTTTGTTTCTTCGACTGCAGATAAAAATTAGTTACTTATTTAAGAGGTGTCTTTCACATAATGTACCTATTATATCTGTTCTCAATTTCTATGAAGCATATATTAAATCCGAAAATACAGTTTAATGCATATATTTAGGCTGAAGCCTAAATATCTTAAACAGCGACAGATTATCTGGGTTGAAATGCAAGATCTCTAAACAAGTATTCGTCTTATTAATGATTTAGTGCTCGTAAAAGGGATATATATATATATATGTACAAGCATATATATAAAAAATATTCATTCGTTTGTGCATCTATATTACTCGAAGCTATGACACTAATTTTAATGTATTAGTTCTAGTTTTGAATTAATTGTACGAGAAAAGCTTTTTTTTTTTAAACAATAATGCATTTCTTACTATATTTTAAATATTTTTTTATATTTCATTCTCTCCTTCATTTTAGCACTGTTAAAAAAATAATAAGATTCAGCTATTGTTTTAATGTAGTTCTCAATAAGGTTTTTTTTACTACAAATGTATAGCTGTAAAAACATTTTTTCAAATGCATATTTATGAATACAATTGTTTTCTACCAAATGATGTATAAACAAAGACGGAACCTTTAAAACTCCGTTTGAACGAAATATCGAAATTTGAAAAAATATCGATTTTTTTGTGTTATTTCAAGATTTGTATTCGATTTTCTATGTATTTATCTCTATTAAATTGCGCGTAATTTTTTTTGAAAAGTAGGCCTACTATTAAAGATGCAATCATTTTGTAATGGCTTCTGTTATTATAGATTGCGGTTTGCGAACTGAATTAAGTTTTAAGAATCTAAAGGAAAATTACTTCAAAATATGACCATTATTTGTCCAACCTTTGTATGATTTTTTCGAATAAACTAATTATTGTTCTTTATATATAATATTTTATAGATTTTAAATCACCATGTTACAAAACAGTAACTGAGTAGAAAATATAAAAAAAAATAAATTAAACATCAATATGCATTTTTTCTATTAATGATAATTATTATATTAATTATTAACATCAACTTATCAAAGTTATTTTTAAGAAATTAAATTTATTTTTGGTATCATATAAAACCAAAACCAAATAAATTAATCATCTCTTTTTCTCTTTTAATAAAAGTGGATTCAATTTTTATGTGAAATAATTTTAAAATAATATTAATTGAATCTTAATGTGAAAATTCTTAGAATCAATATAATTACATTTAAGGATTCGTTGAAGAAAGTTATAGGACAAAATTACAGCCGAAATATTGTTTAACTCACTTAATTTTCTATGCGTGTATCATAGATACGAATTTCTAAATTTAAATTAACATTATCAATATAAATTTGGCCAAATAAATGAAAAGTGGCTTTAAAAGAAACAAAATTCAAATTTAATTTACTTCATTGGTTATAATTATCCTAAATATTTACTTACCATTTCTATTCTCACTATCAGCTGGTTTCATTTGTATTGGATGATGCATCTATAAATAAAAAAAAAAAATTTATTTAAAAAACAATTTTAATAATTTAATTAAAAAACTATTTATTAAACAAATTCTTATAACATTTTCTATAATTTCTTTAGAATAATTTATTTCAGAAAAATTAAAGCGTCAATAATTACTTATAGAGAACACCGAAAGGTTTTGTCAGTTCGTTTTGATTTCGGTAGAATAGTTATTCCGTTTCCCAGTTTGACCGACTAACTTCAAATTTTATATTTTTTTATGGGAAAGGGATTTAAGTCGGAACACAAAGGGAGCTTTTCGTTTTTTCACTCTCAATTAAAAATGGTTTAAAAATGATTTGATTTAAAATTTTGGTGTATGTATTCGTTAAGCGATTTCCAAACGACGTTTGTCAAAAGGAAGATCTATATTTAACCTAAAGAAGAATTATGACCAGTTTTGTTCAGCGTTTCTTTGATCTAAAAGAAGTATTTAAAAGTATTACATACAACCCCTTGTGTATCTCTTAATTTTAAATCGACTGATTGTATTCAATCAAAATATATTTATATATATAAGAAATTAAAATCAATTAACTAATTCCTATCAACATGCCGATTCGGCTAAAAAAAAAAATTATTTTAAAGAAACTTTCCCGTAAAACGCTGGGTAATTCTTTTATAGTTATATTAAATAAATAATATGGAACGTACACCAAAAAAAGGAACAACCTAAGATAAAATTTTAAATGAAAAAGCCAAGTATTTAGAAAAGCACAATTTAAAATTATAAAATTAATATAATAGTGATTGATGTAATTGTCATTATAAAAAAAAAATTAAAAACTTTGCTTTTTACATGAAAAATAATCATCTTATATAATGCTGGTCAAATAGCTATACGATTTGCAATCAGAGCAGGATTATTTCGTATAAAGGAATAGGCGCAGACAAAACATTCTATATATGGAATGTAAGTATTAAAATAGGCTTCTTCAATATAGTATAGGTATACCTTTGAAATTGCAAAATGACCGTAAAATCGTAAATCTAGAGAAACTACAAACTAAATTTAAAAAATAAATTTATTACTAATTTATTGATACGAAATTTTTTTTCATACCCAAACATCGCCGTATCGCCCCCTTAAAAAACATAAACCACCCCGCAACTTTTTAATAATATCATTTTTTTGAATCATTAAAATCATTTTTTCGGTCAGATCCTTTTAAATTGTATAATAATAATATAAAAGTTAATTTAAATTTTTTTCTTATAATTAATTATAAAAAATTTCTATTTCAATTTATTTTAATTTAATGTCACAATATTGTTTTTTGTTAAGTCCTTTGATAAAAAATTAATAAAATGTCAAATAACAAACCATAATTTATTTTTGATAAAATTTAAACAAACTTCCCAATACTTCAACAATTCTTTCCTTATGGAATATTCTTTTACAATGAAAATCAAATCCTTGACCTCGCATTGTTATTTTTGCTTTTATATATATACCTATAGATAGTACACTACTCCCTCTCTCTCGGTTAGTCCTACTTTTCTATATTTTCTTTTTCATACATTTTTTTTGTCTATTAATTTCTGAAAAATCTTATTTCGAATTATTTTAATTGAACTTGGAATATTATCCTTGGAGTTATTTATTTAATTTAATGTCTATATAAATTATCGTGAGTTTACTGCATTAATTTAATAATAATAAAAAAAAATATACATATAATCTAATCACAATGTTGTATATTCAAAAGAAATTTAATTATACTAAAATAAATAAATTTGGAAAGTTATTTTTGTATTCATCAAAAAAAAAGAAAAAATTTCTTTCAAGAATTCATTAGAAACATACAAATATAATCAATTAATTTAAAAATACTATGGAATATTGTATAAAATAGAAACCATAATTTACAATATCTTAAAATTCATTTTGTGTGATTTTATTTTTTTTTATTTTAAAAAGTTCATGATAACAAAACAAACTAAATGAAAAATGATTCCGAAATTCTGTACAATTATTTAAAAGACAATTGAAATTTATACAAAAAAAAAAACCACCACACACCTTTTACCTCGAATTATTCACTTGTTCTTACAACATACACACACACACAAAAGCTATTATTATAACTCTACTATATAACATTATTATATTGAGAAAATAAAAACTTGAAAGTCGATTATGTTAAATGTTCAAAGGACTTTTGATTGATTAATTTCAAATATTTATAAGTAAGTATACATCATTCTTTAATCAAATAAATACTATATAGAGTATACACATATACCCAGAATCACCTATTCTATCTACATATAACATTACACACATATTTATTAAAAGAAAAAAAGTATTAGTATAAAAAAAAGTCTTAATAAAAAATCTATTTTATATTGTTTTGAAATAATAAAGTAACATATAAAAAATATATATTATATAATAAGTCCCAAAATCAATTTCTTTAAAATAAGTCTCAAATACTAATAATAAGTATTGTTATATTGTTAAATTTTGAACAATATATATCTCCCCCGCCCCCCTCCCCTATTTCTAAATATAGACTGCGTTGTGTAATTGTTAATACTTTTTTGAAAAAATTCGTTAGAACCAAAAATAAGAAATTTTAAAAGTATATAAAAAAAAATACAAAAGAATTAAAATTAAAAATAAATTCAAATACAAAAAATATAAAAAAAAAAAACAAATATCCTTCGCAAGGAAGAAAAGAATCGTTAAAGTCATTTATTAAAAACACAACATAAAAGAACAAAAATTTTTAAAAGAAGTTTTTCTTCTTTTGTCTTTTTTCAAAACATTTCCTGATGGATTGTTAACAAAAACTTAAAAAAAAAAAAATCACAAGATACAAAAATAACAAAATAAAACAAAAAAAAAATATCTATAGATACACTGTGATAGAATGTATTTATTTTACTTGTATAAAACCTATTTATACGATTACATAGCAACTTTAATCTTATTCTTGATGGAGAAAAAAGAAAATCGAAAAGTATAAAAATGATAAAAAGAAAATCATCGCTTAAGATCAACATTTTTATTCTTAATAAAAAAACAAAAAAAAAAGAACAAAATTCCATCCAACTTATAATTTACCTAACTCTAATATACAACAGAAAATGTATAAGATTACCCGACTTTTTACTAATACTATTTTGTTTGTTGTTTTTTTTTGTTTACCTGCGCATCTCTTCATTTTTCCCACAGGCCATAGTACTTAATAAAAGAATATCTTAACAGTACATATTATATTGTAGAAAACATAAAATACAAAGGTACAGTAAAGTTAATAAGAACTTTACTATTTATAACCATTGAAAAATTTATTTCTTTATATTTTTTTTATGGTCGGCGAATGGGTTAATAAAATAACTCCACCACATTAAACACGCATAAAACTTCATTATCTTTTTGTAAGATTTCAGATATCTAGCTTTATTAAGTTCCAAGATGTGCAAATACAACCAAATTTTACATAAGATATAAAGTATACAACTCGACATTTTTTCATCAAATATCAGATACCTTGCTTTAATAGCCACTGAGTTATTTTCATTTAAAAAAAAGTTATATGGCTGCTACCCGAACTTGTTGCACCAAACCACAACCAAATTTTACTTGATTGCCATATCTATAGCTTTAATAGCCACCAAGTTATTTCTATATAAAAAAAACGAAGATGTATGGTAGTTATTCGAAACCGCCAGCCGAACTTACTGGATCTAAATAGCGAAACTAACAATTTTATAGAAATGACGTAGGTAAACATTTCAGAATTCTACCTCTTTTACTTTTTGTTGGATGGATGTACATGGCTTAATAAACTTAGAACTCAATTCTGAACCGATTCATACACTTGAGTCTATATATAGCTTGGATCCTTTAAGACGTCACAAACGTAATGAATTTATTATATACACTTGAACATAGGTACGCGTTCATATGGGTATAAAAATTATGAAAATATCCAAAGACAATCTAAAAATGAATTTTAAATTTTAAAAATTCAAAATATTTGAATGCAACAAGAAACAACAAGCCATCCAATAATGAAAATTATAATACTTATTTATATTTTTTCGCGCCTCATTGTATTTTTATAATGTACAAAATTCTCTACTACTACTACTACTACCCACTACTACTGTTATTAACTTTTCTAATATAATATACACAGTTCATGGTAACTTATAATTTTCTTTTTGATTTTTGTCCAGATAAACAAGAAATAAAAATCGTTTGTACATACAAACCTTAATATTAGCAGCGTATAAATACTTATATACGTATACTTAGTATAGGTAAATAACTCTGTACGTATGTATCAATTCAACAAAAGCTTTTTTTCTGTAACAGTGTAAAGTAAACATTAAATAAAAAAAAAAAAAACGAAATGGAATGAAATGAAATGGATTCCAGGAACAAAACAATGATAAAATGAAACAAAAAGGTAAAGCATACAGTTATCACATTATTATACAAGTTGTAGTATTTTATAAATAAACATGCATATAACATAATATATATATATATATTTGTTATAGACGTTACGTATTAATGCACAGGGATAAAGAATTATCAATGAATTCTTAAAAAAACAAAAAAAATATTTTGCAGTGATCCTCTAATAAGAAAACACTATTCGACATTAAAAGGTAATAATAAAAAACAAATATAGAAAAATATAAATAATTAAATTTAACCGTTATTACAGTAACGGTATATACATTTAATTTAATTACTAATACAAAAAAAATTATGAATTACAGGAAAAGTTAAAAATTCTGCTATAACTAATTTTTAAACAAAACTATATTTAATCATTTCCATTTTTATATCTGATAACACCTTAAATGGCGCTATGAATAAATCTCCAAGTCATAAACTCCCAAAAGCAACTAAACTTCATTATGAACTAACCCAAATACCAAATGTCAACTATATAATAAAAAATGAGCTGATTTGATGAAAATTTAGTTGATATGATTGATTAACTTTTTAAAGGATACTATAAACTAATCCCCGAAAGCCACTATAAACCCTACTATTTGTGATTGTTAGATCAATATGAAACTAACCCCAAATATTAATTGTGAACCATTGCATAAAAAAAATGAATATCCAAAAATAAATTAATCCCCATTTTTCTTTTGGAGGTTTAGTTTTTATAGAGCCTCCTTAAAATATACGCCAAATTTATTTTTCCTAAATGAATTTCTGGAAAAATCAAAGGTCACTTTCCTTAATTAGAAAGAATTCCTATATATAGAATTAAGATAAGCTATTGCAAAACCTACCTGTGCAATAGACAAAATGAAACTAAAAATTTTTTTTTTTTTTAAATGTGCTAAAAGACAATATGGAAATAAAATGAATAACTTAACAATTAACAGCATTAAAATCTGAAAACTGACATAAATTTTTATTTTAATGTAAAATTTAACATAAAATTGCCCTTTTCAAAAACAGAATTTCATATAAATTCTTATATACACACACACACGTATACAATAAGCGTAAAAGCGTGCATTATAAACTTTAATTTTTTCATTAATTCAATTTAATTTTCATTGCACATTTTTTTACCTCCTCTGTCTATTTATATTTTTCCTTCAATTTTCCAGAATACCTTCTGGCTATTTAAAATTTTATAAAATTAATTCTGGAACAGAATTTAATATAAACTCACTATCTTTTTCTCTTTTACTCTTTAGAAATTATGAATTTTTTATGCATTCTGATTAAATAAAAATTGAAAATTATGAAGATTAAAAAAAAATAACTGTATTTTGATATCTTCAGAGGGGTGGCGGGGTGGTGGTTCATCCGTGTATTTTATGAACCTACATTTTTAATATTGTATTATATACATATATAAAATGTATTGTTGTAAAAAAAAATAAAAAAAAGATAATTTTTTTAATAAGAAACGATAGTGAAAATCTTTTTTCTTTTTTTTTTCTTTTTTTTTTAAATTGAATTGTTTTTTGATAAGAATAAAAAAAAGAAAAAACCATTGGAAAAATTAAATTTTAATTAAATATCAAATTTACTTCAATATTTCTCTTTAATTTAATTAAAATTTGATTAAATTTATTTTATTTATTTTATGTACCTATATAAGGTAGAAGGAAAAATGAAATAAAAATTTTCAAATAAAAATTTTAGCCATTTAATTGAATCATTAATCACTAGTAATAAAATTTCTTTAAAAAAAAAAAATTTCACTAGAGTGTCCTTCAAAGTTTGCTAACAAAGACTTATATTCTTTGAGAAACATATTTCATAAACACTTGTCGACATCTCTCCTTTTTATCAGTTTCTAGATTATTTTCTCCAATTCTGTTTAACTTATCTTCTAATTTTCGCATACAGTTCGAATATCTCGGTCAATTATTGTTAAAATCGCAATTCACAAGGGTACTTTGATCTCAGTTATTATTAATTTTTATCATCTTAGGTTGAAATGTGAGTATACCGTAAAATATTGAAAATCTCATGGGTAGAGAGTGAGTGAGTGAGGAATAATGAGGCCTCTATTTATTATAAGTTGTTAAGCGCAGAAAAACATAGCTTATCTGGACCATATTATATAATGCCCATAATGGGCAAATATTTATATTCTGCAAGTGATTCTGGAAGATAAAATGGTAGAAGACAGAGGCGTGTTGTGTTGGCACAAAGCAAATATCGTGACTGAGAAATATCAGGCAATGGAAGGGCATCCAAACTGTCAGCGAATTAATGCAAGTAGTACAGGATAGAGAGAGCTTCAGAATTGTGATCTGAAACATCTAGTAGTGGATATCCATCTAAAGAAGAAGAAGAAGATGATTTATCTTCATTTATATTGCAATATATTCCAAAATAACATAAAAAGCAATTTTTAATTACTTTATGATGTGAACGTTAAAATGTTTTGTTCTTTTTTATCAATAACACAAACCTGGCTAAGAGAATATCTATTTAAAAATATCTAACATTATCACCTTAATACCTATTCAATTAATATATATATATATATATATATATATATATATATATATATATTCTTATAATAAAAGTAAATATTCTGTTAATTTAAAATTTTTATATTAAATCCCAAAAGGCTGTACAAAATTAATCAAAAAAATATTTAAGTTGACAATATATGTATTAATAACTTACAACAAAATACAAAACTTTTCAAAAATATTCTAATTATCAAAATTCATTTTCGATCAGAAAACTTTTCTATTCTAAAAACTGTGAATTTTCGTCTACTAATTTTCGTTTTGTTTTTTTTTTTATTTTTTATGTATATATAATACGAAATCAAAAAACAAAAAATAAATAGAAAAATCATTGTTTCTTTCTTTTTGAATAGAAAATTTATTTTTGCTCTTCAATAAAAGATCTCATCAAAGTTGAATTACACAAAACAAAAAAACTTTTCTAAACAATATTCTTATAATATATAAACATACACCCTTATAATAATCCATAAAAAGAAATACATAATACATATATACATATAGAAATATAGAATATACTAAAATATAGAAATCGTAAAGATATCAATGCCAACTGTAGATGAGAGGGAAGAAAAAGGACCAAAATAATTTTTCACGAATCAAAAAAAAAAAATTCAAATATCTTTACATGAAAAAATCAAATGAATGAATGAAATGAATGAATTCTTTTATTTCTTCTCAAATCCCTATACCTACACCCCTTACCACCTTTCATTCCAACATAATATTATTACTCTCGAACTTATTTCTCTAGAAAAAAAAAAACTCCAGGCACAAGAAATAATGAAATGGATAGGTACAGAATAGGCAAAAAAGAATATAGGATTCAGATTTAAAAAATATAAGATCTGAAAAAAACAAAAAAAAAAAAAATACAAAAAGGTATAAAAAAAATAGCAATAGAACATTGAATCTTACCCTATAGACTTAAAGATGCCAATATTCATACATAACATATGTAGATTATAATATATCATATCATACATACATATTTTTTTTTAACTAGAATTTAAAAAAAAAAAAAAATCCATTCTATGAATATTGAAAATATAAAAAATAAATACTATACGAAAAATAAATAAAAAAAAAAAAAATCTATAAAATCAGAAAAAGATATTTTATTATTTCAATGTGAGTTTATTAAATGGTACCAAAATAAAAACAACAAAAATAAAAAAATATACGAACCGAACCGAGAAACGAATAAGGAGTGCCACAAACATTCAACACGAAAAAAATAACCAAAAAAAGAAAAAGAAATATTACACAAAGCAAATAAGAAAAAAAGGATACAAGGATAATATTATATTCAGAAATATACGATATAAACACACAAGCTGCTATACATACATATATATACATATATATATATTTTTGATATATTTTGTATGTAATTGTTGTTATACTAAAAAATTACTGTGTACACATAACAATCATAGTTAAAAAATAAAATATTCCCTTATAAAATACACATATCTGTTCTATACAGCATATAAAAATGTTATAAATATCAGGGATGTCTACTAATTATTTTTTTAGTTTTTTATGTAAAATTTGATTTAAAAAAGAAAATTCCATAATTGCATAATATAGATAAGTGGGGAATAGTCGAATTACAACAAAAATATTATTGGCAAATCATAATATTATGAAAATTCGAAAATCTTGATAAACGGAATCATTTTAAAATTATAATGCCAGACTTAATATGCTCGGTAATAGAATTGTGATTTGGGTGATAAAATATAATTTTTAAATATATCTATATTTAAAAATTCTATAATTTATCCTGTTAATTGCACATTTGCATTATTTTATTTTAAGATATTTTAACTATCCGATCTGGAATTCCCCGATTTAACTGTTTTACTATATCAATTTTATAATATCCTAAATAAAAGATCGATAACAAGAAAATATTTCTGAAAGAATTCGACTGAAATTTGACTTATTCAATAAAAAATGTTTAAAGGAAAATAAAAAAAAGTGATCCCTTACAAAATTTTGCACAATTAATTTTTAAAATTTTTGATCAATAAATAATTTTTTTTTTTAAATGAAGAAAAATAATTGACAGATTGAAGACCAGAAACAGATTAATTTATTAAAATGAATCGATCTTTCAATTCATCAAGAATCTTTTCCGTAAACAAAAGAAAAAAAATCTATAAAGTTAATTGGTTTAAATGTTAAAACAGGATAACAAAATTACGAAATAGTTGAACAGCCCGGGATAGAAATATTTGTTAAGTTATTTTTTCTTTATTAAGACCAACCTTCGAAAATTACACTATTTATAGCTGGATTTTTGTTTTGTTCTAAAAAGAGATTTTTTTTTAAATACTGGTTAAAAAACTACTTTCAAGTATCGAAACCATTATAACACTGTTAAAGAATCTCATATATAGAAAAATAAATAAATTTCTATTATAGGGACAGATAAATAAAGATATTTTAATGTTTCTTGAACATTCAATGCTGAAAAAATAAGAACATACTTGCCTAATATATTCAACAATACCTAAATAAGTAGAACTATGATAATATAGATGTACCCCCTCATTCATACCACCCATCATTAGAGCTATCTAAAAATTAAGAAATATTTTTTAGAAAATAAAAAATTACTTTCAAAATATTTAAGAACACCTAGTCTCTTAATTTTGTTTAGTACCTCTTTATATAAATTAAATGATTACACTAGACTTTCGTACTAATTAGCCATTAATATACTCTTTCTTACAAATGTCACATCTCTGATAGACATCCCCCCCTTTATATTACACTATACAGGACACAAGTCTGAATAGGAGCTAAAGAACAGAAAAACGAGATGAATGAATGTACATAAAAAAAAAAAAATAAAATTTTTATATGTACACATCAAGTGAAAAAGATATATATACTCGTACATACGCCCCACATAGACTTTAATAAAAAAATTTGTATCTATAGAGATAGATAAAAAATAATATCAGAAAAAAAAATAAACAAAAAATCAGAAAAAATGAATTTATATACAGGTGATAGTAGGTGTAGTTATTATTCTTTTTCTATATATAGGTACGTATATAAAAGGATGTATAATTATTTCTTATCTATATAAGAATCTTTTTGTTTTTTTTTAAAGAAAAATTAGAAAATAGAAAAACTGTTAAGTATAGTATTATACACTTATCGAGAAAACTAAAAACTATAAGATGAAAAAAGGAGAGAAACAAAAAGAATATAAAGTATGGATATCCGATACACATTGAAAACAAAAAGAAAAACTAGAAGAAAATAATAGGAAAAGTAAAAAAAATTTAAAAAGAGTGCAGTCAGGTTTTTTATTTCTTTTTTTTTTTTTGTTTTGCTTGTTTTTTTTTCTCAATTTTAATTTTTAAAAAATTAAAAAAAAAAAATGTAAGAATCTTTAAATTACTGGCATTGGTAGCTGGGATAAGTAAAGTATAATAATGAAAAACAAAGAAACAAAAGAAAGCAACAAAAATAATAATAAAAATGTGTATACACATATGTATATAGAAAAAGAATAGTGTAAGTAGTATATCAATAGTAGAAGTAGTATGGATATTAGATAACATCATGATGGGTTTTTTTCTTGTTTCGTGTTTCATATTTTCTTAATTTTTTTTTTTTTTTGTTCCTGGAACTTAAAAATTAACAAAAATTGGAACAAAGGAAAAAATCACAAATATAAAAAAAAAAAAAAAAATCAAGAAAGGAAAGTTTTTTGTAAAGGCAAGAGAAAACAAGGTAATATATAAAGTGAAAGTTTTTTAAAGGCGCATACATTATCAAAAAGACAATAAAAAAAACTATTTTAGAATTATGACTACTTTTGTATTAATAAACATTAAGTTACTTCTCATATTTCCCAATTTGCTTTATTCCTATTTTCTTCAGTTCCCAAACCAAACAGTACACATTGTACCATGTAGTTTCTAACTTATAATGTTTGGTTTAAATGAGAGGTGGTGTTTTGTTCGTTCCAGTCCAATACAACCAAAGAGAATTCGCGTATTGATTTCATTGGTGTCTTTCAAGATCCCCATATTCTTCTCTCGCAAAAAAAAAAAATTTATTTTTCTTAAGAATTACTAAAAATGTTAAGAAAATTTTGAAAAATCTACCGAGACACTTTTTATCTGTGTATATTATAAATATATAAAAATTTTCCACCCGCTGATAGCTCTTGAACAGAGATTGAAGTACAAACATTTTTCTGAGGTAACTTATGTTAATTCTTGACGATCTTTCTCCATTCAAAACATCTAACTCAAATATTTGAAAATAAAGCTACACCAACTTAGTAGCAGCTGTAACAGGTTGCTTTATAATTGATCAGAGTACCAAAACAAGATGTTCTAAAACATTAATTTTTTTAAAAGGGATCCTTTATCCATTGTTAAAATTTCATTGTATTATTTCAAATGATGTAAAAATTTTGCAAACAGACAGTGGACCGGATGTACATTAAGCAAATTTTTTATAAACATTTTTTGAAAAATGTACTCTTAAAAATGCAAAAATTTTTAACGAAAGAATATTAAATTATTAAACGATTTTTTTTTTTTTTTCAAAATTTTTTTACTATTGTTATTGATGTTGTTTTAGTTGTTGTACATTTTTTTTTTTTTTACCTTTTTTTTATGTTCAACATGAAAAAATTTATATTTTGTAACAATAAACATTGTAAAGGAGACTGATTATATTCAACTAAATAGTATAGAGTAATTTTTATTATATTTATGTGTGTACAGTACGTTTCATAATTATTTAGACAACGCACAGAGCGCACATATTTTTAAATGAGATGGAAGTGTAGTTTTTATAACTGTTATTAGATTTTCAGGAAGAAATATAACTGTTATGGAAAAATATAAGAATATTATTTAGATAGAAATTTATGAAATTTGTTTCCATTGTTAAAACCAAATAATATTTTCCTATTAAGTACTCGTATATTTGTTTTAATTATTTTTATGCCTTAAAAATGTAGAAACACGAACGACATTGTCTATGAAACACTTTTTGTAATATATTCACAATAAATAATCATAAAATTGTTTTAAAACATAGAGATCTGAAAATTTCGAAAAGAAGCTATTACATATAGAACAGACATTGGAAAAATGTCTTTTTCACAGCCAGAATAAAGAAACTACAGTGATTTAACAATTTAAATTATGCTAGGCTGTTGTAATTTCCGAAGAACATTCATTTTTTTTTTTTGGGAACACAACATTTTTCAGTCTCTTTAGGAACACATCTCAAGTCTCTTTACAACACGCTTAGATTTAGATGTTTTTGATAACGTATGGCCTATTTTAGATGAAGTAAATTTCAAAATTAAATTTTTCAGTAAAAAAAAGATTGTAAAATAAGTTTGTCCTTTTGAATTATTTACTCCGTTTTTGAAGATTTCTTTATATATCTAAATAATAAGATAACAATCCGCTGTCTTGAAACTAAGTATTATTTTGTTTATTTTTTTTCTTAACGATAATTTCTTTTGTTTTGTTTTGAAACATAAAACTTTCAAGAATTGAAACATTGTATAATTAAATAAAAATTGCCAGAGCTACTTTTGACTTCATTTAATATTTGTCCCTATGCTTTTAATACACGTTATCTAAATAATTGTAATATACACTGTGCGTATTTTATTTATTTTTTTCTTCTTTTTTTTTATTATTCTTCTTTTTTTTTTATTATTGAAATACAACAAAAGCAATAACAACAATATCAACAATAATAATACAAAAATCCTTTATTAATCTTATTATATTAAAGATCTTGTATTAACAAAAAAAGGAAAAAAAAAGAAAAATGAATGAAAAGAAAAGTATTGGACAAGTGGATCTTGTGGATTCTTTTTTTTTTTTTTTTTTTTTTTATATTCCTTCTTTTTTACTTTTCTTATTATTATTTTTATTTTTTTTCTTATTGTTATTCTCTTGATTCATTTTTAAAGGACTTTTTATCGTTTAATGGATATTTCATCATTTTTCTTTTCCTGCGTTTTTTTTTTTTTTTTTATTGTTATTGTAAATACAAATTATGAATGAAATGAAGGGAAATTATTAAAAGAAAATCTACACACACAGAGACTTGGAAGCTTCATTATTTTGATTAGTGGATATTATAATTATACATATATATGTGTATACTTACTCTTAAAGCAAAAATATAAAGTTTACAAGATGAAAAAAAATAAAAAAAAATTAAGGTCCTTAAGAATAAAAGAAAAAAAAAAAATTTTTAAAAACAAAAATTAAAATGACAACAAAAACAGAAAAACACAAATGTAAAAGATTCAAAAAAAATTTTCTTTTGACCTCGATAAAATTTACCTTGTGTATATAATACATATATATACATATATATAGGTACATTTATTTTTTACTTTCTCTATAATACATATATATATACCTAACACATTTGTATTCATATATGAATATTATATATGTATAGAGGGGGTATTATTGCATGTTGAACTACCATAAATTATAATTTTTTAAAGAAAATATAAAGCAATTTTCTTTTCAGTACAAATAAAAATATAAGGAAAATTTTCTTTAAACCTATTTTTTCTAATAATAAAAAGATATTATAAAGATAGGGAACGACGACATTTGATTTGTTTTTTACTTTGAAATATACAATGTTTAATTAAAAATAAAACAAAAAAAAAATTAATTAAAAAACTTGAATTTTACAATAAAAAAAAAAAAGAAAGTTAATAACATACAACATATACATATATAAAAAATTAAGGGGATTTATTTAGTCTAATAATAGTAATAATAATTCAAGGCTAAAAGAAAAACAAAAACAATTGCATGAAATCAACTTTATAAGGCGCCAAATGAAAGTTTAAATACCTTTAAGCAACTTTTTTTATGAATAAATAAAAGACTTTTATGAAAAAAAATAAATAAAAAGAAACTAACGATTGTTTTGCCCTTCCGAAGTCTCAACATCATAAGGTTGAAAATTCTGATATACTTAACATTTAAAATTAATCATGTCTCAAACTAAATAAAAACTAAATTTTATGTTATAACTTCAGTATGTTCACATAATAATTTTTTTTTTTTTTTTAGAGTTTTTTGTGGAAAATTGTACAAAAATTTGTTTTTCTCTTGTAGAAAATTAAATAATTTTCTTTTTTTAAAAAACAAAATTTGACAATAATAAGAACTTGACGATTAGATGATTTTTAAGTAAAAAGCTTAATCTATAAATCTTTTTCCATAACTGACTGAAATAAGGAAAATTAATTAATGATAGATAAATACTTATAATTTAACAAAAAGAATTTTTCTTAATTTTCCAAAATGAATTTTCAAATAAAAATTTCAAAAATTCTAATTTTGGAATTTCTTATAGAGGACTTTAAAAAACTAAATCATTTAATCTCAACTAATCAATTTTCTTAAGCTGTGTTTACATTTAGATACATACATTTCTGGCGATTTGTCATATATAAAAGTTAAATTATCTTATTCGTGTCCTTGTCGACAGTTTTATGTCTGACATTCTAGAAATAAACGCTGGCTCGTTCCAAAAGGCTCCACCATATCACCAACTCTTTTTTTGATTTTTATCAACGGCTTACTCTCTTCTACCCTCAATCCAATTCATAGCTTCGCCAACGACAGCACTCTCTTGGCATCCTATGATTTACTTAAGAAGTCTAATGTCACATCTACCTCAATCACTTCGAAAAGAAATATCATGGTTAGTTTAGTTAACCATAATTTTAAATAGCTAAAATAGCCGATTGGCGTAAAACTAATAGAGTTGAGTTGATTTTCTGTGATTCCAAGAAGAAAATACAGAGCAATCAGAAAGTCTAAGCATTTTAAGTTTGCAGCTAAATCTAAAAATGCTGTGGAATGAGCATATTTTTGATATAGTTAAAAGTGCTGCCAAATGTTTGGGTTTTCTGTCCCGCTGCAAAACATATTTCTCTCCAAAGGATCTGTTTAATATCTATAAAGCCTACATTCAAACTATATACAACTCTCACATTTGGTCTGGCGCATCCCAAACTCCGAGTTACCTCGACAAAATCCAAAACCGCACCTTACTCCTAATACGCGAGCCTGTTGAACAAGTAATACTTACTCCACTTAATTTATTCCTTTTGTTTTTCTTTTTTCTTTTTTTTTTTTTTAAATTATGCATCGTCCTAACCAATTCCAACGTAGCACCAGAGGAGCTGCAAGTGCTAATTTCTATATTGTGGAAATTCTAAGATGGTTTAAAACTGGCTATGGAAACGCATTTGTTGTGAGAACTGCTAAGATGTCGAACATGCTTCTAATGAGTTCCCCCTCTGTCAATAATGTTCCGTACTACAATTTGCAAAAATTCAAAACGAATCTTTATAGGTTAGTTTTCCAATCTCCCCACTAATTCCCCTTTAACATCCTATTTTCTTACTAACTAAACCTGCATATGTATAAAGGAATCCGTTCCTAGCAGTTAGCGTGTAAAAAAAAAAATATTTACAAGTCACGATACTTTACCTTATATAAATGGTCATTACATTTGTCTGATCACATTACAATTTCTCATTCATTTTGTATACCTAGTCATAAAAAATGCATTGACTCAAATCATCGAAGAATTTCTAAAATTTTATATGAATTGGTACTTTGTAAAATTATAAAAAAAAAAAAATAATTTTGCTATTTCAAGTTTTAAGATACATTAAAAAAATTTCTTTTTAATTGTTTTTCTTAAAAAAATTTTAATTATTAATTCCTCATTTATTTTAAACATATATTTTAGTTAGTTTGAAAATATCTATTTGGAATGTTACTTTCGTTGAAGATATTGACGGTCTGAAAATGCTTTATCTTTTTTTACTATTTTTGGAACTTCTAATTTTAACAGTTTATCAAAATAAGATTTTTCCATCCCAACATAATTCTTAACACTACTTCCATTCTCTAATGTTATACTTTATTCACCAACATATTTTGAGCCCCCACGCCTATTTTGTTTTTTCGAAAATTATCTCAACCCCATCCTCATTGGTGCTGGATTAACTATCGTTGGGACACTAGAACTCCTTTTGTATATTGAAAGTTTAATGACAAATGTGAACGTTAGTGTAAATTATTTTGTGAAAATTGATAAGTATAATAAATGTATATATATACTTACTTTGAAAGCAGAAAGCAATTTAATATACAAATTTCGATACAAAAGTCCCGATACTTGTATCATACTGTAGTAAAGCAAGCTTTACAAAAACTATTAATATTGTAATTAGACTAATAACAATATAAATAAATAACTTTGAGTATCCTGACTGTAACTCATATTAAAATCGAAAGTTACCATATAAGAATACATAATATTACAAAAGTATAACAAAATGTCTTTCTTTCAGGATTAGAAAAAATATTCATTCCACATGTATTAAAAAAATTTGTTTAAAATTTTGAATAACACATGAAAAGAGGGGGGGGGGGGTTATACTTTTATTTAGCTGGGAAAAACAAAAAATAATTTCTAAAAAAAACTTTCAATTAACCCAAATAATAATTAAAAAAAAAAAAATAATGAAAATATAAGCTATTGAAAAATAAATCTATATTATCCTCTTGAAATATATTCTAAATTTCTATTTTAAAAGACAAAAAAAAAAGTAGATCATATTATTTTATATAATAATCATAACATACATTAATAATACATACAAATCTTTTAAGGATTTACGATAAAAAAAAAAAACACCAAAATTAAAAATCAATATCCTAATTTTAATTCTATATACCATACATTAATAGATATGTGTACTTATATATTTATAAGATTAATTTAAAATATTTCTTTTATTCATGCCTTAATAAACACATTTTCTTGAAATTTTCTTTTAGTTCTCTTTATATATATTTAAATATACCATTCATATAAATTATATCTATTACCTTCTAATTTAAATTACTTGTAAATTTTCTAATAGATGTTTTGTTCATTCACCTCTTATTAATGAATAAAAGGATTAAAAAAAAAAATTGAGAACTCGTTAAACAATTCAAATAAATACAATAATATATATAGAATTACATTATATATACGTATAATAAAATACATATATATATATCTTATTAAAAATATAATTGAAAAATATTATATTAATATGAGATCTATATATAATACGTTGTATTACGATACGATATATAAAAAACGTAACAAAATTCAATTGAATCTTTTCTTATAGACATATAATTTCTAAAACAATCGATATTTTGTATAATAGGTTATAGATAAAGACAATAATCTTTAATAATTAAAAGCTTCTACATAATTTTACTTGACTATAACTTTCAATATATTTTATACAATTACTTTATACAAAATTTCAATAATATTAAGAAAAACATCAAAAACGAAAACAAAAGGATATAAAAATTGTACACATTTTCGAAAGGAAATTTTGTATGTTGTACAAAGTTGTAATGTGTCTCACTTGCGAAATTTTTTCTCCTTTTTTCAATTTTTTTTTTAAAAAGCGCGTGTAATATTATATTATAATTTGTTTAACAAAGGCCTAGTATTCAATTATCTTTGCCAAAACCATTTTGATTGTAGGTTTGGTTTCTTGGTTAATTTTGACAAAATTGTGAAAAATAATAAACTAAGATTTTTTGATAAACGAACAAATTCTACATTAAGTTTTTCTTTCAGACTGCTCCATCAATTAAACTTTCATTTTTAGTCCCTGCGTTATATAAAATTCTGGTTCCATAGGATTGCAATGGTTTCAAAGAAAACTCTGGTTTCAAAGAAAACTCTGGTTTCAAAGAAAACTCTGGCTTCAAAGAAAACTCTGGCTTCAAAGAAAACTCTGGCTTGAAAGAAAACTCTGGCTTCAAAGAAAACTCTGGCTTCAAAGAAAACTCTGGCTTCAAAGAAAACTCTGGCTTCAAAGAAAACTCTGGCTTCAAAGAAAACTCTGGCTTCAAAGAAAACTCTGGCTTCAAAGAAAACTCTGGCTTCAAAGAAAACTCTGGCTTCAAAGAAAACTCTGGCTTCAAAGAAAACTCTGGCTTCAAAGAAAACTCTGGTTTCAAAGAAGACTCTGGTTTCAAAGAAGACTCTGGTTTCAAAGAAGACTCTGGTTTCAAAGAAGACTCTGGTTTCAAAGAAGACTCTGGTTTCAAAGAAGACTCTGGTTTCAAAGAAGACTCTGGTTTCAAAGAAAACTCTGGTTTCAAAGAAAATTCTGCTTCCACAGGAAACTCTGCTTCTAAAAGGAACGTTAGTTGCTCTAGTTCTGAATTGAATTAAGTGGTTTGAAACAAAATTAAATTTAGAAAAGCGTTATAGGTATAAAACAATCTTTTAAAAGAAGGCTACAAATAATTAAAATAAATTTTTCGGTATTTTATAGTTTGCTAATTCCGTATCTGTAGTTTCTAAAAATAAAAGAATAAAAAAAGACAATATTATAAATAACTTCTATAAATCATCAATTGTGTATTAGACCATTATTGTCTTAGATCACTCTGTATATATTATAAGTATTATTATTCAAATTTAATATCGCAGTTAATAGCACAAAAAGATATATTTGAATCTTTTATATTTAGAAAATCGATTATTTATTATTATATTTGCATTTAAATGCCAAGAAGAATTCCAATAGTCAATATAACTATTAAATTCAAGACTAGGATTATAGAAACCCTTATTTATTATAAATGTACAAAATTACAATATAATATATTTTGATGAATTTTAATATATAAATTTGAAATTTTGACCCTAATCTAAAAAAAATGAATTGTATTATTTTACTTTAACATAAAAATAATATGTTACATATACATATATAATAATTAAGTTTGTTATAATTATAACAATTCAATTTAAACTTTTGTACTAAATTTTTTAAAAAAGCGCGTGCAGACAGTAAAATGTGTCAGTTATCTGCCAATTGAAAAGAAAGTATATTAAAAAAATGTCGATAAAAAGACAGACACGAATTAATTAAATTTCAGACTAGACTATTATTATATAGACTAAATAGATTTATTGACAGATTAAATGACAAGAATCAATTTAAAATGCCCATTATACACTTTTTTTTAAGTTAATGCGGTTCAGTATTTTTATAAACGAAATTTCTAATTGAAGAATCTAATTTATAAATTTTCTCCTCCCTAAAAATCTAATTTTCCAATAAATAATTATTAATTAAAAATTTAATTGATAATTATTTATTGTAATTTCATCAAAAGGAAAATATAGACAAAAAGGTTTTTAATTTAAAACGGAGAAGAGTACAGTGGAGTAGGCTGTGTCACCTCTAGGATATCCTTCGTATGAATATAGTGTAGTATATTCTGTTTCCATAAAATTTGATCACAAAATTTCCGATGTTTAGTACCGACATTAAGTACCGAGATATATTTATTTAAATTTTAATTTTTTTTTTTACTTTTTTGCACCAGCACAACCCAATTTTACAGAAGTTATTGCCCTAAAATTTTATCATCTTTTATAAGATTTCAGATGCCTATACCTACATTAAATTCCAAATAACAATTTTACAAAAGCGACTTAAAAAAAATTTCAGCCTTCCAGCTCCTTTATTTTTTGAGTTATCGTGTGGATGGACGGATAGACATACATGGCTTAATCGATTATGAGCCAATTCATACACTAACCTAGCTCGACTCATTTAACGTGTCACAAACGAAATGGCAAATTTATCCCTTAAACATATGTTCAAATGAGTATAAAAACAATTATTTAATTTATACAGGATACAAATGCATATTGTATACATACGCATAGGTATGTTCTTCAATGATATTGCATCCTCAATTAATATGAATCCTCAGCAAAAAAAGAAAAACTTGTTTATAATTGATATATAAATCAAGTATACATAACCTTAATTTTAGTTCATGAAATTTTATTTCAAATGAACTGTGAAAATATGCATTCTTTGATTCATGGTTCTGAAAGTTTTTCACAATTGTTCAGTTTTATTTCTTTAGAAAAAAAGAATTTTTTTTTTTCTTTTTATAGCCTTTTAGTTAAGATTTTTATAATTGATTTGACGTTAGTTTTTAATGAATACAGAAGAAAACGTCAATATTCTGCTCTTCTCAATTACAACGGCAGATACATTTTTTATATTATTAAATATAGAAATATAAAAGACACTTCAACAGTGTGATTTTGAAACCAGATTTTCCTTTATCAATTTATATATTGAAAGAAAAATTTCTTTTATTTATAAAAACTGTGTTGAAGAAAAAATTAATTTTACTAAAAATAAATTTCAAAAGGGTGTATATAAAAAATATATAAAATAATTTTTAAATAGAAAATAAATTTAAATATTCTATAATAAATTGGAAAAAATTTTTCTTATAGTTCTTTAAAATATATTCGAAAATCACTATTAGTGGGCGCGTAAAATAATTTTTTTTTTGGTTAAAATAATTTTCCAATCACTATCAAATTTTAAACTAATCCGTGCGCACACAAACAAACTAAAATTTGAGTTAAGGAAATTTTAAATAATAAAGACAGTAGAAAAAGAAGGCGTAAACATACCATAAGAAATTGTAAGTAATTTTTCAAAACAATTCACTAGAAAAAAAACGTATACACATCAGATTGTGATGAATTAAACTACTCCAATTGATTTATATAAGATCTTTTGAAGTTAACAAAAATATAGTACAAGCCCCCTAGAATAAACTTTTTATAAAATTTCTAACACTTCATTCTTTTCTTTATTTAGTTAACTGATAGGATATGATTGCGATCTAAATAAATTTGCTATAAATTTCTAAATTTCAAATTTAGGGAAGAGGATTTTTTTAAATTGAACCTTATTTTTTTTTTTCTTATTCAAAAAACAAATCGAAATTAAAGAGTGTGCATATAAAAGCATCTACATTATATTATTTCTTAAGCAAAAAAAATAATTCAATCAATTTTTATTAACCAAAATATTTTTCAAGTGAATATTTTAAAATCCTATTAGTTTATATATACAAATACAATAGAATATCGATTAATGAAACTGATGTAAATCGAAGGTTTTTTTTTTTTAACAAATTCTGTTTTCCGCACATTGAATTTTGAAATTCTCGGATAACAGAATTTAATTTAAAACTACAATTCATAACATTTAAACGTTAAGAAAATTAACGTTTAATATAAATGTTATGAATTGTAGTCCACTAAGTGGAAATGCATGATGTTTGCACAAAACAATGCATGATTTATTTTTAAATATTAATATACCATAGGGAAAGAATACATTTGGGTTAACTTTAATGAATATTGTCAGAAATAGTACGAAATCACTTTTACATTAGGGAAAAAGTTTTTATTCTTATAAATAATAAAAACAAAAATTCATAAAACATTAAATTGAAAACAAATATTTTACTTCGTACTTATATATCACAGACTTATTATAATTAAACTGAAGATATTTTTCAACCAAATACATTTGAACAAATTGAGTGAAGCCAATTAAAATTAAATTTCGGCATTACATTAAAGTAATATACAGTTTAAACTCTGGTTTATAACCGAAAATAAAATAATAATAATAAAATTTTTAAAAAACAGCTTTTTTTTTTGACTAAAAAGTAGAAAATAAATTTTTAATTGCGAATTTTTCTGTAATTTTCTAAATTATATTGTTGCGATGGAAATTTCTTTAAAAAAAATTTATCTCAATATAGCATTTATATATTATGTGCGATAAAGCCCGATGAAATTAATATAAAAGCTGGAGGCAATATTTTCAAAATTTAAGTTTATATAGTTATGCGTTTAATTATGCCTTCAGTTTTTATTTTAATTTCACAAGCTATTATTTTAGAATCATGTATTGGCACCGGAATCTAAACTGTATCCAAAATTTCAAGTCACTAGCTCAACGGGAAGTGTGTCTAAAATAGCTTGCAAGATTCCACGATTCCTTTAACCACGACTAAGTTCAATAAAAACTGTTAATAAAATAAACTTTATTTTTTCTGGTTATGAGCGAGAACATGGAATCTGAAATGAAGAAACGATTTTTTAATCATTTTAAAATAAATCTGTCTCAAATTGAATCTGCCTCTGCCTGATTGAAGTTAATAAGGAAAACTATTAGTTTCGTTAAGTTTTTTTTCCACAAGTTCCACTGTGAATTCATATAAAGCCAAGGAAATCTAAATAATTTCTGTAAGTATTTCCCTCTTTTTTCATCTATAATTTTCTCACATTTTCTTTTCTTTTATTTTTTTTTTTTCATTTTTAATCTAAATAAAATTTAAAAGAAAATAAAGCAAAAACGCTTCATTGTTTTTATATGCACTTACTTGCCAAAAAACTAAAGAAAAAAATAACTTATTATAAAAAGTCAGGTATAAAACAGAAAAAAAAAATAACAATAGAAAATTTTTATTATTAAGTAAAGTGTATAACACACAAAAAACAAAAACGATAAATGAATGGTAATAATATTAACAAATAAACGAAAAACCAAATCAAAAACATGATTATTAAACCAAACGAATCCTTTTTTTTTTTTTTTTTTATTTTTTTAATACATTAATTTAACAACAGATTTTTCTATTTAACTTTTAGTTTTTTTTTTTTTCACAAAATAACAAGAGAGGCAAATACAATAGTAACAACAACTTCAATAATAAAAACAAAAAAAAAATAATAATACGTACTATGGAAAATCCCTTAATTATGTTTTCCGTTTTTCATTTTTTTTTTTTTTTTATTTGGATTAAAAATGAAAGATTTTTCGATTTCAGATAAGTGGAACTATTCACAATCACGAAAATAATAATGAATAACTAAAAAATACAAAACAAAAAATAATACACAAAAAACATAAAGCAACAAAAAGAAATAAAAAAACCAAATGTAATACAACAACCATAATAGTATATGAAACAACAACAAAACAAAGAATAAAATAAAAAAGAAAGAAAACAAAAAAAAATTTTTTTTTTTTAATCAAAACCATGGAAAAAAGTATGAAACCTTTTGTTACTTTTTTCTATACATATATACATATATTATATACATATAAATTTTTTGTTTTTCAACCCCTACAAACCCCCTTACTTTCAAATTCATTTTACTCTTTATTCTTAATGAAAGCTTCTTTTTTTGTAACTATGAACTTCCAAATTTATTTATTTAATTCTTTTTTTTTTTTTTTGTTTTTTTTTTTTATTTCTTTAAAAATGGAATTTCGTTTTTGTACTCCTCCTAGGTAATTTAAAAATGGCTTTTTTTGAAAGGAAATAAATGACAACAAAAATACAACAAATAAATAAAAATAAAAAAAAACAAGTTATAAAACCAAGTTATGGTCGACCCTTTATAGTTGGTACCGAAGAAAGAAAAAAACAAAACAAAAAACAAAAATATTAATAATTTATTTTTTTTTTTTGTATAAAATTGGTTAAATTCCTACACACAAAAACAAAAATTATAAAAAGGATAAAATGAATGGAAACATTGTTATTTCAAATTATATGCCCCTCTTCGTTCAGTCGTATTACATTCAACCAACTTAGCTCCACAGATATCATTTTTCTAAATATTACTCCTCCACCTCGCCGCCCCCTCACGTTTTTTCCTTAATAAGTTCCTTTTCTTATTTTTGTGTTTTTTTTTTTTCTCTTTTTGATTTTCTCATGAAGATTATATTTAAAAGGTCGGAAAAACATTGTTAGTTGTATATTTTAAGAGGGAAATGACAAATGGAAACGCTTTAGAATTTTTTTTATAAATCAAGATTCAAGATTTTCGTCGTCTTCTTTTATTTTTTTTTTTTTTTCTTTTTGAAACTTTTCTTTTTATGCATTTTATTATTATATATCCATTTTTTTTCTTTTTTTTTTTTTTTTTTATAATATTAAACGACTTCTCATATCATAAATTATTCAAAGATATTTACATAAAAAATCATAAAAAATTAAAATAAAAATGAAAAAGTTGTTATTATTATATAGAGAGGAAAAATACAATAAAAGTATAAAAATAAAGAAAAATAAAAACTATAAATACAGTGATGGATAAAAAAAGAAAATTAAATCGTTTTATTATATAATATGCATGATTTTATTCTCAATTTGTTTTTTTTTTTTTTTTTTCGATAGAAATTTTAAGTGAAAATATCGAAAATGTGTAATTTATCGTTAAATGTTTTATTTATTAAAGATTTAATAATGAAAAGAGTTTATATTAAAGAAAAAATTAATATTAATAGGGTGTCAAAATGAAAAATGAAAAATAAAACGTGATAAATAAATAAAATTAAATGATAAAAATTTTAAAATTTAAGAAATTTCAGTATAATTTTGGTAAATTGATATTGGTTTTATGAATATGACTATATATACTGAATACTGATATTGCATTACAATATCTTTTTTACACAACACATATAGTAATAAATTTTGTAAAGGATCATATATTACATAATAATTTTATCCATATGGGTGAAGATCTAAGATAAAAATTCATGTATATTACTTTCTTCGATTTGAGCCGTTCATTATAACCGGAGCCAACATCTATAACTTTCCAAAACAACGCATACTAAAATAATTTTGCTTGCAAAATTCTGTAACTTTTTATATTTTTGATTCCAAAATAAAAAAAAAATAATATATAATAACGAAGATTTACCAAGAATTGAAAGGTTTATTAAGAACTATAGGAAAATTAAAGTAAAAAAATTTGTTAGGAGGGATATGCAACTATCCTTCCGTACACTTAGGCCTTGCTCGACTTATTATGTAGCCCCAGTTCATCATAGATGCTTATTTAATGTCCCATGTCTTTGGAGGAAAGTTCATGTCACTTCGAAGAGATTTTCCCTCCTCTCTCAAGGTTCTTTGCGAAAGTCAGTTTATTCGCAAATTACGTGTAATATCATCGTATAGAATCAGCCCTCAATTTCCAAACATTCCTATGTGGACCTTCCTACTCTTTCCGCCTGTACTTTTTATACTATGTAACCCGTTCTGATTTCGCGTTTTGCATCTGTCTTTTTCAGTTTCAGAACTTTTTCCATTCGGCTCGCGTTAGAATACTTTCATATGTAAAGAACATGGAGTCTGTAGTCAGCTTACTTTTTACTTTTAACCTTGGACAAAAAACAAAATACAAATACTGATTTTAAATTTTAACATGTTCGTATAATTTTGTTTATTACTGTATACTGCATATATAAAAACATATTATAGGTCATTTTTAACCTCACAAAAAAAAAAATATAATATGTAAATAAAATATGTTGAATAAATATACGCAAATTACAAAATATATATAAAAAAATAAAAAATATTCAAAATTAATATTTATATACTAATTTTCTATTTAAATTTGATTTTAAGTGTTGAATAATCAAATCAAAAAGTTATATTTTTTTTCCCCCCCTTTTTTTTATTATGGATTTAGGGAAATTCATAAATGTCAAATTAAAAAAAAAAAAAAAAAATAAAAAGGTTTAGTAATTTTATTTTATGTTTTTTAAAGAATACATATTTCTTAATTGAAATCGCCTTAAGTATAGTTATTAATATCGACACAAAAATTTATCTTAAAATACTGACTATAAAAAAGAAATAAATTTATCCCTTATAAATTTTGATACTGTTTTATCTTTTATTATTATAGTATCTATTGAATTAAAAAAAAAAAAAATGTTTAAAGGCAAAAAAAAAACCTTCTTGATAAGAAACTTTTTTAAATCCCTTTTTGATTCAATTGATAAGATTTAAATCATATTAAAAAAAAAAAAAAGGGTTAAAGATTTATCGACGATCGTTATTTATTTAATGACAGAAACAGGTGTAAAAACTTTCAAAAAAGAATTTAGGAAACTGAATATATAAATTTAAGAATTCTAACTAAATTGTGAAGGCAATTAAAAACAATCTATTAAAATACAAAAGTTAATTCATGATAAATCACCACGTATCATGGATACACTATAAAATAATTTTGAACTGATTCATAATATTTTAAATTCAACTTAAACCACATTTAGGTTTAGAGTCTGTTATTATTGAATTCAAAATTGACTGCAAACTTTTTTGAATTATCAGCAGACTCAAGAAGAGAAGAAAGATTTTGCAGATTTTTAAACTATAATATATGATTGACAGTTACTAAGAAAACTATATAGAACCTAAATATATTTTTCATTTAATTTTCTGGTGATCTGCTTTTTCTGACTACTGTTTTAATCTTTTATTGCATCATTTTAACCATATGATTTAATTTTAACAATATTTTGTCTTAATTTATCTTTTTTATCAAAATTTTCAAAATTTTTTAAAATCTTGTTACCGATCCATCATAATTATGACACGAAACTAGAAAAATTTTTTTTTTTTTTTTTTTTGAAAATACAATAAAACCAAAAAATTTTATCCTATTTTTATATTTAATTTTTTTTTTTTTAAGCTTAAATTCTTTTAATATTTTAATATTTTAAAATATAAATCTTTTTATCTGTCAAATTTAGTATTCACTTGAAAGATTACTATATTGAAAATGACAGATACTCTAGAGAATTTTTACAGCTAAGGGAAAGAACAGAAAATAAAATATTAAAGTATAGGTACTACATATCGTTTTTTTTTTTTTTTTTGTACGGATTCTTATGTATTTTTTTAATAGTAGAAATACAAATAGCTGTTTTTTTTTGTTTATTGCAGATTTAACATTAAATCCACTAGAAATTGAAGATAATAAAAAAACAAAGAAAAAAAATATATATAGAAAATCTTTTCTAAATGCTGTAAAACCTATCAGTCTTCTTCAATTAAATTCATTTACTTGCATTTCACTGGTTTTTAGCTTACAAACTACTTAAAAATAGTGAAGAGGTTATAAAATATTTAAGATATCAAAATCTACTTAGTTTGGTTTCTTTTTTTTTCTTTTTTGTTCTCTCTTCTATGTAATTTCATTTAAAAAGGATACATGAGTGAAAACTGCTTACTTGCAATCAACTTTTTTTGTTTTTGGTTTGTTTAATGCTATCAGGATTAATTATATAGAACCTAATTTTAAAATTTTTATTCGTTATTATATAATAACCAACTATTTTATAGGTACTTTAAAAAAGTTCAGTACCTGATTAATGTTTAATATGTTAACTGCTTATAGATTGTCGTTTATCTGAAGCTGAAGCTAATAATATGAGGAAATGAAATGAAATATATATATAAATGTGGGCAGGAAATTACACAGCTTTTCCTGTTCAGGCGTGGCTGTAAATGTCTTAAGGGGAAATAACTCTTACGGCGTGTATGGGATTTGTATCCACACTTCCTCGGTGTTTACAGCGTATTTTATACGCTCTTACTCACTCTAGGCCATCGAGGCCCCCTTTTTCCTAGTCTTTTAAATCCTACCAACAAACTAACGTAAAAAGAAAGAGTTATTGCATTCTTATCAGTTCAATTTAATATTCCAATGATTTTGTACTGCTGTAGCTCATATTACACTAAAGATATTCCAATTTTCTAAACGGTTTAATTAATTAATTATATTTATTAAATTTTATTCATTTAAAACAAAATACTAAGATTGTCGAGATCAAAATCGAGAAATTTTCTTTCATTCAACTAGATTTTTAAAAATTTATTATTGCAATTCATTTTCAATATATTTTAAAGTTATTATTATTGACATTAACAAGTTACATCTATTACTGCAAAAAAAACTTTAAAATGGTTTGGGTCCAAGATAAAACTTAATAAAGAAAATTAAAATCTATGATAAAAAGACAAACAGAAAGACTTATTAAATTAATTAAACTTAAAATAGTTTAAATTGTTTTTTTAAAATTTTCTATACATAAATTATGATATTTCTATGATTTAACATACACACGTCAAGATTTTAAAGTATTTATTGTTCATGTTTATTTTTTTTTTTTTATATATAAAATTATATAATACTTACCCCTACTAAAGTTTTAACATTATGAAGAGCATCTTGTGCTTTTAAGGCAGCTTTCCTGGTATAAAACGTTACAAAACAGCAGCCTACAATAAATAAGATAAGAAAAAAACAATGAAACATATAAAATTAGAAGAAAATAAATAAAACAAATAAGTAAAAAAACAAAAATTAAAAGTACAGTTATAATAATATAAACATGTAAACTTATTAACTTGAACGAAAGCAATGAGTAATTCATTCGCAACAAACAAAAACAAATAACAAAAATAAAAAAGTGATGGAAAATCTTTTAAAAAATAAACTTTGCATTAAGTTTGTTTTTTTTTATTTGTAAAAAACGTTTAATATTAAAAGACTAAAATAAAAGTTTTTAATGGTAAAAAAAAAAATAAAAATCTAAAATAATAAAAAATAAATATCAAAAATAAAGAAGTTTTTAAAGAAAATATTATATTTTTAAGCTGATAATTCTATTCCCTCGAAAATAATAACAAATAAATCCGAAAAATTTTTGTCTGTCTCATTTTCTATTCTTTTTCTCTCCCGTTCCTAATTTTTTTCATGGCTTATTTTATATTGTTATCATTTTATCTTTTTCTAACTTTATTATCAAATATCTTTTCTATTTTGTCTTAATTCAATGCACACAGATGATGATTATTATTTTATTCATTTTTTTTTTTCATTTTTTTTTTTTTTTTTTTTTTTTTATAAATAAGTACATACATATATAAGTTGAATTTAATCCTCAAGCGATTGTCAAAATAAATCACAAATAGAAAGAGATAGAAACAATAATAAAATAATAAAAAAATTAAAAACAAAAACAAAATGGGAAAATAACAGAAATCTTTAAAAAATCATAAATCATTCTGAACGAAAACATTTAAAAAAAAAAAATTGTTGCAGATGTTTCTCTCATTTCTTAATATTATTTATTTTTTTTTTTTTTCATATATATTTTTTATTTCTTAAGTTACATTTTTTTTTTTTATCCAGGTTTTTTGTTTTTTGTTTTCTATAAGACATGTTCATTCATCCCTATATAAACCATTCATCCCTAAAACCATAAATCGACAGGGGTGAGAGAAGTAGAAAGAAAATATTAAATCAAAACGTAACGAAACGAAAAATAAAAAAAAAAAACCAAAACGAAAATCGCGCGCCACAACTGTCTAAGTTGATTGGAAAAAAAGTGAGGTTTTTTTTTTATTTTTATTCTTATATTTCTGTATTTTTTATTTCACCCTTAAAAAACGATAGACGACTAACAAAAGTAAAAAAAAAAAAAAGCAAAAAATACATTCCAACCCAAGTCTCGAAGGATATTTATATACAGAGGATGAATATTGTTATTCTTTGTTTTCTTATTTTGTTTTTTTTTTTTTGTGCCTTTCTCAAGGAATAAATCTGTGATTGTGCTGCCACTTCAATACAAATAAAATATATAAAATAATATCGGGACAAAAGAAAAATCCTGATCGTAAATTTTCCACTAGCTGTTTTCTGTTAAGAAAAACTCAAAAAAAAAAAAAAAAAAAAAAGAAATTTATACATATATTTGCTATTTAATTTGACATGATTTCTCATCTTTTGAGAGTTAATCTTTTTAGACAACCAAAAACTTGGAAAATAGGGAATCCTGAAGGTCATCTAACAAATTATGATGATAATAATAAGTAAAGAATGTTGTTGATATCGAAAAAAAAAAAAAAAAAAACAATAAGATTTAAGAGTAAAAATCAAAAATTCATTTAGAACAATCCAATATATTTTATTTTGTTTTTAACAATTTTATTTTTCAAAAGTTGACAAGGGAATATAGACCTATAATAGAGGAAAAAGAATGTCAGTAATTTTGAGAAAACTTAATAATGAATGGAAGGTGGTATGAACTTAACATTAAGAATGTAAAATAATAAAAATTGAATTTAGTTCATTTTTTTTGATAATAAAAAAAAATAAATTGTGAAAATTTTTATAGCCAAAATTAGTGCTAAATTAAAGCCAAAACTTAAATCATTTTTTATATATTTTACATTATTCTTAGGATTCATTTATTTTGAACCGCATATTATTTTTAACTAAAAATCTATACATATGATTCTGGTTATTTTAAATTATTGCCAATACACTGTTTTTTTGTAATTGGAAAAAGTGAAACTTTGCAAGAGGTGTGTGCGCATTTAGGACCACCCCCCCATCTTTAATACTTTTTTTTTTGTACTTTTAGAATATATTTTTCATCGCTCAAAAAAAAGTAAAACATACTTATGAATTTTTTCCTTTTTTTTTGCAATTGGGGACCAAAATTATCTCACAATCAAACAACAATATACAAAAAAAAAAGTCAGTTTAACAGTTTTCCATAATACTTAAATTAATAAAAATTAGATTTTGAAAAGAAAAATCATTAATACCCTAGAAAAGCCAACAGCAACAACAACAACACTTAAGAATAAGATTCATTCTTTATCTTTTCAAATTTAAAAATTTTTTGACTCAAAAAAAATCATTTTTATGTTTAAAAGAAAAGAAAATAAAAATTCTCCCCTTTTATATAAAAGAAAAACAACATATTGAAAGATCACAGCAAGAAATTATTTCAATTTTGAAAAACATTTGAAAAGAAAATATTAAAATAACAGGATTATAATAAAAAAAAATAATAATTCAATTGGAGTGAGTGAATTTAGAGAGACGTTTCCAAAATACATAAAAATTTAGAAAAAAAAAAACAAAAAAAAAATCTCTTTTAAGTACTTTTAAAGTACCTTTTTTCTTATCATGAAAATTTTCAATTTTAATCCAGTTCTGTTTTTTTTTTTTTTTTTTTTTTATAAACAATCATTTTCCATGTTAAATTTTAAAGGAGAAAATGCTTAACAGTTGTACCACAACAAAAATTAATAAAAGAAAGAAAAAGATAAATTTTTGTTTTTTTTTTTCCTTTTTTTTCGCATCGCAGTTAAAATTTAATTTATTTAATTATTGGACCAAATAAATACATAATGTCTTTATTATGAAATTATACAGAACTAATAGCAGTTTTTTAAAAATTTTAAATTATTTATTTGAGTGTTCCTTTAACGAAAAATATGATAGTAATTTTCCACTAGCTGTTTTCTGTTAAGAAATACTCAAAAAAAAAAGAAATTTATACATATATTTGCTATTTAATTTGACATGATTTCTCATCTTTTGAGAGTTAATCTTTTTAGACAACCAAAAACTTGGAAAATAAAAGTACTTTGAGTGAGATTTGTCGTCGAGAAGGACATGTAATAATCGCAACACGGAAAGATATTAAATATTAAATTATGTTTGTGCTGAAACTTCCTGTACTGTAAAAACACATTCCTCCTCCGCCCCGCACGTAATTCAAAATAAATTATTAAATAAAGAAACAAAAAGAAAATATCATGACTGCGACATAAAATAATTTATGAATAAAATATGTATTTAAAAAATGTAAGGTATAAATCGAATTATATAGATTCGGCCCTTTTATATTCCCTAAAAGAGTAGAAAGTTAAAAGGAAGTCAAAAGAATTCGTTGAAATTTCTTGATACTTAGTTTCAATAAAATACTTGGGATATACCAATTTAATAAAATATTTGCACACATATAAAACAAATGAAGAAATTTTAATTTTCAGATTTTATATAACATGTACGAAATATATGGTATAAATGATTTCACGATTTTTCTAAAATTCTGTAAATTTAACTTAATGCTTAAGCTATATACACAGTAAGTACATCCTTAGAAGGAGCACATTCACACTAGACAAACCTTTATTAAATAAAAATAACTATTCTGAAAAATTTTGGAAAAGGAAACTTTTTAAACCTTTTCTAGAGCTTAATTCACAATATAAAATAATTTAAAGAGCAAAATATAAAAAGTTTGTTATACTTTAATTAGAATATGCAACAGCTGTTATATACTCGTTGCCGTCAAATCAAAAAAAAAAAATGAATAACTTAATTGATTATTTTTAGACACAATGGATTAGGATTTGAATTTTTATTACCCCATATCTAGACATGCATATTAAAAAAAAAAATCAAATATAGATTGAAGAGGTTATTCTTCCCCCCGCCGTATGACAACACATAAAAAAAAAATATTTAATACTTTTAATCTTGATTTATAATGGAATGTGCCAAAATTGAAATTTCAAAATTCATAGTACACTTCACAGTGCTTATAAAATTTTTTGTTCTAAATCCTCAATTCTTTATTTTGTTGTTGCTTTTGTTTTTTTTTTTTATTTTTCTCTTTTTATCCCAAGTCAAAATTTATTATCTTTTGATATCTTTTCAAAAAGCATTTTGCGTAAAGTGATAAATTTGTATGAAAATAAATAAATGTGTGACGCTGGAAGCAATAATTTTGAGATTTATGTAGTATGCATGTACGCGTTATATTACAAAGATAACTAAAGCTAACAACAACAATTCACATTATACTTTTATTCTTTTAGTTACACCACATATTAATAACTGTGGTAAATTGATAATTGATAGCATAACCATTAGGCGACACATAGATTGAATGGTAAAACATTCATTAAATACAAAAAAAAACAAAAAAAAAATAAATAAATAATAATAAAATTAAAGTTTATCGTTTGTAAACAATTAAGATTATATAAGTTTAAAAAGAATTAAAATTTTATACGCTGTAAAGATAAAAAATAACGCGATAAAATGCGTATTATAATAGAATATAGACCCAAAATATTATATTGGATCTAATTGGGAACGTAAATAAGAAAAAAAAGAGAAAACTGTTATTAGATATAATTCTATAATTTAAAAAATGATTTTTTAAACTTGGTACTTATTTTAGGGCGAATTGATTATAATCTACCATTTAAATTTTTTTTTTCATGTCATTAACATTCAAAAATCATAAAAAAAATACGTTAAAAGCTTAGAATCAATATAATAAGAATAAATAGCTCTATTTAAATCTATTTATATTTGTGCAGAAATATTTATATAATTCATTTTATACATACATAAATCAGTAGAGATAAAAAAAAGTATTAAAATGTACAAATGGAATATATGTATAATGGGATGTAGACAGGAGCAAATGATTGGAAATAATTAAATAAAAAAATAAATTAATAATAACCAAAGACAATATTTGAAAAATCAACGTGAAAACACGGCACTGGAAACTGAAAAAATTTGCATCCATGGAATAAAATATTGTTCCAGAATAAAAAGAAAGAAGAGTGTAGAGTTGACATCGAATACCCTTTCTCCCACACGAAAATAAATAATATATGTTTTTTCCATATAAGAAAATTTAATATGTCTATCTTAAACTTAATTAAGTATACCTGAGATATAATTATGAAAATTTTATATCTCAGGTATATAATAGTTGTATAATAAGCTCTACTCGATTCCGTTGCACCAAACTAAACAAATTCATCATCTTAAATCATTTTTTAAAAAATTTCAGATATGCAGATTTATTAAGTGTATGAAGATGTGCATATAAATGTGTATATAAATTTTGTAGTTACCCCGCTCTAAATCAACTCAGAATTCGACCCTGAAACAAGAATATGTATATTTTTTTTATATCTATATCAAGCAAAATTTTAAAATCAAATCTGTCCCCAAAGTTTTAGCTAGAAATATTTTTAATTTTATTTCATCTTAGATAATTGCTAAAAGATGAAATAAAATTAAAAATAATTAATAATGCTCCTAAAGCCGCCTTTCACAAAAAAAAAATCCGAAACGTATAAATACATTAGAAAATTAAATTTAAATAGAACATAACAGTTTAATTATTCCACATTAACTATACACAGAATAAATATATAATTTCTTGAGTTAATAATCAGTTCCTCCCCTCCCCCCTGGCTTTAGTAAATTCCGTTCGTATTTAATTTTCTATAACCAAATCCAAAATTTAAAATCGCCTTGAACTCAAATAAAAATATTTTTAGGATATCACGTTTATAATCTATATTTTATATAAGCTTTGTGTTATATCATTCTATTCCTAACTATATCCAAATCAAATTTTAAGAGCTAGAGTTATACTTATCGTGTTTACAAAACACATTCCCAAAAATAACATTTTCAGATTTCAGAGAAGAAAAAGTTTGAAAAAAGTAAGCCGAATCTGATCGATTTTTTCTGATCGATTTTAATTATTTCATTATAATACATAATATGCGAAAATGTAGAAATTTTATTAAATCAGTTTTAATTATTTTATTTACTTTATTCTCTTCTTATATTAAAACTTTTCCAATTAATACATACTTAATAATACGCAATATTTAATACGTTAAATATAATAATACCTAAATACTACACTTTAAGTCTTTAAAGGTCACTACTAAATGAGGAAATAAAATCTAAAAAGAATATAAAACTATATATAACAAATCTAATTAAAACATTTCTTTTTCTACTTTTTTTTCTATTTAACTTAATTTGATAATAATTTACTCTTTACTTTCATTTTGTTTACGATACACATTAGTGTGTTTCGTTTTAATACTTTTAGCTTCATAGCCTTTTTTATATTTACTTAATATTTTCATACATTTGTATGTATGTCTTATTCTTTATTTTATTTTTTTTTTTTTTTTTGAAATTTAGGTATTACGTGTAAAATTTTTTGAAATATTTTATAGTGTCGCTGTTTTGTTTAAGTCTAAGATTCCTTAAAGCTTTTTGTACTAAATCCAATTTCTTAAATATGTTTTCATTTCTTGTTATCTACATCTTATATTTTCAGTTCAATACAAAAATAACAATAATAAAATATAAAAAAGTAGTTAAAATTGCCTATTTCTTTTTTTTAATTTTTTCTTTCACCGTATTAGTTAGTATAGGTATACAAAATTAATATAAAATATAGATGTATATCTAATAATAAATTAATAGTCGGTATTTTTAAGGATCATTCCATCTTAAGACATGTAAAGCTTAAAATTCTAAGGTAAAAAAAGAATTAAAACAAACGAAAAAAAATGCCTTAATAATTAACATTATTACATATAATAGTTAATAATAAAACGTATGCACTAGTTATAATAACGTTCTATCACTACTACGGCTACGACTACCAACTACCTTGAAGCCCTTCTACTTATAATAACGTGATTTCTACAGATATAGTTGTTGAAACTAATTTCTTTATTTATACTGACTGACAGATCAAAAATGTATATATATTTTGACAATTCTCTGCTATATATTAAAATTTTTTTAAATTTAACCAGATGCGCGCGGTGACCGCCGCACCATTATAACTCTAAATAAATTTATTTTTAATAAGCACCACCCTCCTCCCTTAATTTCGGCAAACAGTTCATTTAAACTAAAGATAGGTGATACTGTTTTGACATATGTTCGCAGTTTTTTTTATAAATTACCGTAACAAGAGATTAAAACTATATACAAGACCCAAAGTAGGATGAATTGTGTTTTATTAATGCATATATTTATTTATTATCTGTGATATATAAAAATTCAATTGAAATTATTTGTTTTTTTAAATTAAAACAACATAAACATACAGACAAACTAATAGCAGTAATTTGTGATGTAACAGCTATATTAAATTCTCGACTTATAACACTACCATATATATTTCAATATTATCTATTAAATTCATCCAATAAAGACTTTAAGACATGACTATCTCTTCTTCAAAAGAATCAAGAAAAAGAATAAAATAAAAAAAATAAAATCTTAAAAACATAAAAGTTTTTAAACAAGACATTTCCGTGTTAATGGTATTTTTGTTTGTCACTTTATAGTTATTTTGTTTTTATTTCGTTTTTTTTTTTAACTCATTTTGTATTGTTTTTTACAAATTCTTGAACTGGAAAATCGTAAATAACGATTTTTCTATCAAAAGTTTTTATTTTCATTTTTATTGTATTCTGTTTGTTTCAAATTCTGTTCGTTGTTTCGTTCCCAACTATTCCAGAATAAAAAAAATAAAAAAAGACAATTCTCAAACATTTTTTTTGCTTTTACCAAAGGATTATGAAGAAAAAAGAAAAAGATTTGGAAAGTTTTTAACCTAAGTTTTTTTTTTTTTTTTTTATATACATATATTATACATATATAAATTTGTTTTTTCCTGAAAAAATTTCAGTAAATTTAAAAATAAAAACAGGAACATCTTATAGAAAACAGATAAATAAGCACAGAAGCCAATATAAATATATTCTATAAAAAAAAAAAAAACAAACTTTGAATGAATTGACACATTTAAAAAAAAAAGTTGATTAAATTGTTATGTTCACTCCAAAATACAAATAAACAAACAATCAAACAAATATATTCAGAATTCATACCAATAAACTGATGCCATACATATTTTTATTTATCTATGCGTTAGTAATAAAAAAAAAAGGAAGCACAAACAAAATACTTTAGAGGAAATCAAAACAAAAACATAAATAACGAAATTTTTTTTTTTAGTCCTTTTTTTTTTACCGTTTTATTTTATTATTTTTTTTATTTTTATTTATTTTTATTTTTATTTATTTAATTTTCTTTTTCTGTGAGACATCCTTTTTTTACTTCCTGTCAAAGGTAATGGTAATAATATATTTTTAACGATTCTTTCTGTTTGCTTGTTTTTTTTTTTTTTTTTATGATTTTATAAAACCATAAACCTCTTGTCTATAATTTTTAAGAAATTTAAACTCACATAAAACATATTAAATAAAATCAAAAAAGAAGTTATAGTACATTTTTTTGTTTGCCCAGGAAATTCTTTCATAAAATTTTTTTATTATTTAGCTATAAATGCCTACTCTCTCTCTCATTTCAGAGGTATAGAATGAATGTACCAATTTCCATTTTGAAAATTAAAATATTTTACGAGTATTCATTTACAGAAGTAAATATGTTAATAACTTCATTAATGTTAACGAACAACTAAACCATATCAGATTATTTGCTTCAAATCTGAACGAAATAATTCAAAAGAAAAAAGAAAATTTTCGTTAAACAATTAATATGTAAGAAAATGTTCAGGTAATGACGAAAATTAAGAAAATTTTATTCTAAAAAAAAAAAAACATTAGTTTTTAACTGAAATAATATATAGATTTAATTTTCTGCTGTACCTATTCTGTAATGAAAACTGTCACTGTAAATATTTTGCTAAAAAAATAAATAGAACTGAAAAGTGATTATTTATTAGTACTTCATTATTTTATAAAGGTATCAATCATATTTCCACCCAGATCTCTTCAAATTTTAAAAACAAATCTAACAGATACAGTAACTGCGGATGGGCCACGAAATCTCAAATAACTACAAAATCCTAAAGCAGCAGTTTACTTAGCATAATTCCTTTTGATTTCTTTTTATTTCAGGTGTGGGACGATTTATAGAAAACAAAACATTTAAAAGTCTGTTGAATGCGAAAAATGTTGAAAAAAAAAAATGTAAATAGGATATATATATATGGCTAATTATTCTAATATTTTCTAATTATTCTGGAAAAAGAGGATTACTTTGATTTCATAACCAACTAAAAATTTCACATTTACATAATATATGTAAATAATCAAAGGCGTAAGACTCTGATTTTGTAACACAATTAGAAAGTTCTTTCAAGTTATTTATTTTACATATTTTTAAACATACAATGGAGTCTGCCCGCCGCCTCCAAATCCTCCCCGTTAAACAAATGATTTCAACTCTGATTTTGTAAATTAGAAAGTTCACAATTAGAAAGTTCTTTCAAGTTATTTATTTTACATATTTTTAAACATACAATGGAGTCTGCCCGCCGCCTCTAAATCCTCCCCGTTAAACAAATGATTTCAACTCTGATTTTGAATCCATTGCCATTCCCAGGAACAATTGTTTTTAATTTTTATGACCTTTCTTTTATATATTCTTTGAAATTTTCTCTGTAAAATAATAAACTTACTTAATTTTCGCGTCAATTTAGGGTAATGTGATGAAAATGTATGAATAATGTTATTTGAAATTATTATCTATTGATGAATTTTCTAACAGATTTATTAAGGATTTTCAACAGACTATATTTTTGTTTCTTTCGGTTAAAACTGATATTATCTCCTTTTTTTAATGAACTTAATACTGAATTAATAAAACTTTTTTTTCCTGCATTATCAGTTTCGAATAATAAGTTATGCTATTTCTATTGCTTTATTTAACAATTTAAACTAATGCACATAATTAAACCCTTACTTATATTAGAAAATAAATATTACAATTTTTACAGAATTTTGATATATTTTTATATCTAAATTCCAAAAATAAATAACTTATTATTAAAAATTACTATAATTTGCATATCACACATCATAAATGCCATACTAAGATTTATTATTTAAAAATTACGGCTTATGAACAACTTTTTTAATGCGCCTACAATATTTTTCCAAAATTTTTCTACTCTTTTACCAATTTATGCATTTATTTTGAAATTTTTCATAAAATTATCTCTCTAATAAATTCTAAATATGCGTATTTCACTTCATTGAAATGTATATTATTTTTTAAGTTGTATTTATTAAAAATAAAATACATTAGGTATCTTTTTTACCGACCGCATACATACATTAATGTATAAGGTAGGTATTGTTTTCATATTAAAAATTTGTATCCGAGATTTTGGCAAATATGCACTACTCTGTGGTGGAGAAGGTTGTAAAAATTTTTTTAGCATGATGCCTATCTGTGGGTGTGTGTGTGAGTGTGTGTGGGTATGTTTGTGGGCACGTGGTACAGCTTAAACGACTGAGCGGAATTTTTTGCAATTTCATATTTAAGATTTTGACATAAATATCTCGGATTGATAAGCTTTTGGAGCAAATCGGACAACCGCAAGTGATAGTTTACTAGTGTACTTTTTAAGTTTTTTACAAATATTTCGTAACAGAAAAATTTTATGAGAAAAATTATTAAGAAAAAGTTGTTACACACTTAAGAGGAACAACTTTGCCATAGAACATTTTTTGATCCGACTAACTTTAACTTTTATTTAATTTTTTTTCTAAGTTCAAATTGCATACATAACACTCCATTATGAATTTATATTTCTAAAAATTTATATAATAAATTAAATAATAATGTAAATGGATGTATGAATGAATTGCACATATATACTTATATTTTTACGATTTCATTGATTATTATTGTTATTGAATAAAACAAAATGTTGTTAAATTATTAGAAGTTATTTTGCTTTGATATAAATTATTATGTAAAAAAATTTATAAATTTTGGCATTGTACTTTTCGTGTAGTGGCGGTCGATCCTGTGTTAGAGACAGCTGATTTTTTTTTTACAAATTCCACAACGAAATTATTAATTTTAAATTGACCTTACCCTTATTGCAACAACAATTCAACATAAATGTTATAATATGTATATAACAAAAATATTCCAAGTTATTTTAAGTATATAAAAAAATTTCAATCAATATAAATGAATTTGATTTAGAATGTGGTTTAAATATTTCAAAATTTTCAGGTATTTATAATTTTATTTTATTATTACCTATATATCAATATTTTTAACATAATTTATTTCAAATAATTCATCCAGAAAATAATATATTATAATTTTAGAATTTTAATTTCCCTTTTATTTATCTCTCTTCCCCCTCTTCATTTTATTTATGGAAAATGAAAATTTTAATAATATTTTATTATGCTTGTAAATATACCCCTTAATTATTTTCAACTAATTTAATTACAATCACTATAAACTAAAATTTTTAATTCAAAAATTTACATTTTTTTTACATGTATTTTGGTTTTTTTTTTGTTTTAGGTAAATTAAGAAAAAAAACCAGGAGCAGCAAAATAACAGTAATAATATTGATAATATAGAAACTATTTTAACTGTAACTTAAAAAAAAATCTAAACCCTAAACTGTGTTTCGTAAACCGGCCGCCGGCTTTTTTACCTCATATGTTTATGAAGATTGAATAAATTTGTAATTTCATTCGCGAATGCATAATTGGATTTGAAAAGAGATTTAAAATTATCGTTATTCCTTTATTCATCACAAATTTTATCCTTTCATCACCCTTTAATTTCAGAACAATCACACACAATCACCTTTCATCAACTATACATTACAAAGTTGAAATAAAATAAATTAAAAGATATTCACCGTTATTTATTTATTTATTTATATTAATATTACATACATAAATGTAATGCAATATTATTGAACCATAGGCTACCAAGGCCATTATAGGTTTTTATACTATTATTAAATTATATACTAATATTATTTATTTTATTTATATTATATACTATCTATTTACATTATATTTGGTCGTAAGGGGGGTATGTAAAGAAAAAAACACTTACGACCTGTGCAGGGATCGAACCCACACTCCTTCGGTTAATACGCCACACGCCTACCCACTAGGCTACCGAAGCCCTCGTTACCGTTATTTGATTACTTGAAAACTTATATCTTGGCTTAATATTATTGCATATTTTAAGGCGTATTATATGTTTTTTGTTTTTTTTTTTTGTTTTGTACAATTCTGTCAAGTAGTCAGTAACAGTCAGTTTTAAAGACACAAAAATAAGGGGAAAAGCCTTTTTTTACAATATTTATACAATATTTATTTGTTAATTTTAAAATTTTAAATAATTATTTTCATTCTATAAGCAAAAAAAAATATGAAATATACAAAAAAAAAATAAAAATTAACGAAGCAAAAAACAAGATTAAAAATCTAAAAATTAAAATGGAAAATTTTCTTTTAAACTTTTCTAATTTAATAATAATAATTATTAATAATATAACAAACTTACCTTTACTAACACCGCTTGTTTTGTCCCGCAAAACATTTATTGAGTGTACCCTACCAAATTCTTCAAACATTTCCCTTAATTGTTCTTCATCCATTGATTTTGGTACTTGACCTACAAACATTTTTATATTATCCGGATCCGGTTGCTCTTTTTCATTCGTATGATTGATTTCATTTTTAATAATTTGATTACATGTTTCCACCAAACTTGCTTGTATATTTTGATTCGGACTACATGGATTATTATTATTATTACTGCATAAAGTTGCATCATTATTATTCGATATGTTATTATTACTACTACTATTATTGATATTATTGTTGTTACTGCTGCAGTGATTATTATTAAGATGATTATTGCAACTCGTTGGACTGCTATTTGAGTTCATAATTAATCCACTGAAATAAAAATAAAAAAAAAATAAATAAATGAGAAAAAAATTGTATTTAAAAAATCAAAAAACACACAAAAAAAAAAAAAAAAAAACTAAAATAATGTTGAACAGGTTGTAAATACATTCACATTAATAATAAATTTCGTTTCATTTTAATTAAGTTTTTTTTTTTTTTTTGCCCTTTTAATATTTTTTTTTGTTATATACATTATAAGTAAATAGGTATATATTTTATATACCATATGTAACATTTTAATGTAATTATAAAACAAAAAATAATTGGAAACTATAAATTTTTAAAAGTAATTGGTTTTAAGTAATGGTGATGGTGTTTTTTTTTTCTTGTTTTTAGTTTATTCGTTTACTACTCGTCAAAGAATATGGGATTAAAATTCTTAAAAACTATTAAAACGAGAAATAATGAACGAATCAATGAAAAATATTATCTTTAATTTATAAAAAAAAAAAAATAGTTAAATTAAAGTGTTTAACACGTTTTTACCTTCCTCATTATTAAAAGTAGAAAAACATTTGTGTAAAAAAAAAACAAAAACAGAAATTTGAAATGTAATTTAAATAAAATTGAAAATAATATATCCATCCCTCCCCGCACACAATGATTTAAAAAATGTAGGTCAAACAAAATATTATATGATACATACATAGAAATTTAACAATAAATTCATCGATTAACACAAAATTTAATAAGGCCACTCATAAACACAAATTCAGAGTTGCCACTTTGGAATTTTTCAATTCAGAAGTGGTTTTCTTTTTTCGCCTTGATAGAATGGTTTTTATTTTTGGATTTTGGTTTTTTTTTTTTATGCGTTTGCATTCTAATTTCTACATCATTCATTTTATGCCACAAATTTCACGAATTTAATATCATATTCATTTCTGATATACATATATATGAAAATATGAAAAATAAAACTTAAACGCATATATAATCTACATTAAGACGCCGGTACATGATGTAATTACATCTACGTGTATACCAGGTTTTACCCTGATAACCCTGAGTTCAGCAGTTGCGACCACATACAAATGAATTTTTACACTTTTATAGAATAAAAAAATTGTCTTTGTGTAGGTAATTTTAAACCATGATCATTCACTACTGAGGAAGTAGTGAATCACTACTGAAGTTCCAGCACAATGAATGAAACAACAATATAGCACAGTTACTCTCTATATCGTTCTCTTTTTATACCTAATAGAATGTTACTTTATTCCAGCAATCACCAAATAAATATTTAGTCATCACTCATAAGATACAATTATGAGACTATTTTTTTTTTTATTAACTCGGACCCCTGGACTTAACTTTATCCTTAATAATTGTATTAAACTTAAGCAAGAAAAATAGTATATGTACCTACTTTAACTTATTTTAATGTGATGACTGAAATGCTGTGAATTAATTCATTATAATAAAAATATAAAATTAATAACTTATTTAATGTGTCTTTTTATTTGGTATGGTTCTGAAAAAGTGATGAAAAACTACTTCCATTCACCCTTGGAAAAGTATTGAAAAATTAGTGAATGGAAGTAGAAAAACTTTCAATGTATTAGTGCAAAACTGATGAATTTTTTCCCACCATTCATATTAAATTCAGTAGTAGATTCAGTACTTTCATTTAGTACTTCTGCACTACTTCTGGGTTATTCAAAAGGCAAATGGAAATCTGTTCTGGTGTATATCATTTCAAAATTCAAATAAAATAAGCTATAAAAATAAATAAACCTAGAAAGTCTTAAAAAATAAATAAATAAGTTTTAAAGAATTGAGTGATTTTGTACTTAATTTGATGTCATTACCTTCACAGTTCAGTTGCAGCTGAAAGATAATTCTCAGACTTTGCAATGATTAAAAATAAATTAATAAATAAATTAGAAAATAATACTTAAAATAATAAAATGACGACAAATAAAGTTCTTTCCAGAGCAAAGGATTCTAAATATGTATGATCAGAGAAAAATATGTTTTAAATCCAAAAACATTATTTAAATTAAAAAACTTATTTTTATATAAAATATTTATTTTTATGAAGTAGAAATTACCTATTTTTTCTTTAATATTACATATACATATATTGTTAGAATTAATAATACAATTAACATATACATTGTTAGAATTAATATTATATTAGTTTTTAGGTATTTGGTTCCCGTTTTTTGTTTTAATTTTTGTTATATTTAATAAATATTTGAAAAAAGTTTAATTTTTAATTTTTTAATCTTAATTTTACATCTAAAACTCCATTTTAAATAATTGGTTTTTTTTTTATCGTCGATTTGGTTTGAAATTTTTTTCTAAGTGGCAACCCTGCACTATCTAGATTGTAAAATAAATAAATAACAAATATGGAGAAAACCTGTCTTCCCGTTCAAAAACAAAAAAAAAATAAAGATGACCCTGATACGCCTTACGTCATTTTATACTTTCTGTTTTATACCTTCTATTTTATACCTTCTATTTTATACCTTCTATTTTATACCTTTCAATTCCCAAAAATATGAACAAGTATAAGAGCAAAATAACAAAAATTTAACCGCAATATGATTTTAAATAAATTTAAATATGACTAATGATAATTAAAAAATAATTATATTATTTATATATATACATATATACACAAATATATGTTAATATTTTTTTTAAATATTTTATATATTACAAAATAGTAAAATAATTAAAGTATAATAAATTTTCATTTAAAAATATTTTCTATAATTAAATTAAATTAAATATCAAAAGAAAAACAAAAACAGAAAAAATTTTATAAAAAAAATTTTATTTTTAAATTTACCTAAAATTTATTTAGAATTAATTTAGTAAAATCTTTTTAATTAGTTTAATGTCCATAATATTTCAAATTAGTCGAAATATTTATATAATTAAATTACCAGTATTAGATAGTTTATGAATATAAAATATAAATATTAAATTATATTATAATATTTAAAAACACAAAAAAAAAAAAAGAAAATATCATCAAATTATATAAAAACAAACAGAAAAACAAAGAAATTATTAATTAAATTTTAATTCAGCTCATTTTTAAAGTTCATTGATTTTATTTTGAAATTGAAATAACATAATTAATTATTATTTTATATTAATATATATTTCAATTTTTTTTTTTTTTAATTTTTAAAGGTAGATCACCTTTTCTATGGCAATTTATTTAATATGACAAATATATTTTATAATGGTAATTTTTATTCGAAAAAAACGGTTAAATAAAGAAAAAAATATTTATTTCATTTTATAACTATATAAAAATATGCCGAATTTTAAAAATAATTATTGTATCTTAATATTTAAATAATAAATAAATTTTTTCCGCGTATTTGACACTTTATTTTGTATTATTGTACACAATTAAAAAAAAAAAAATGGGGGTTCTGTGTCTAAAATTTGATTCCACAAAAAAAATGAAAATTATTCACAAAATTTAAAAAAAAAAAAAAATGTTTACGAGATATTGAAATGTAATAAAAATAATTAATAAAGAAGAGCTTGATTTACAAAAGTTTTAAAAAAACGCATAAGTATTTAATTAAATATTTAATTATATTTAATTTTAATTATTAAATTTCAAATAAGTTATACAGTCACACACACAATTATACATAATTTTATATAAAAAATATATAAGTTAAATAAAAACCCCGGTTATTTTATTATATTATATTTTTTTTTTTAAAAACAATAAAACATTCCCAGCGCTTCCACAAATTTTTGAAAAGAATTCTTAAAATTTAAATAAGACAAAGTACATTTTGTATATTCCAATAAAATATTAAAATCCTTCTAGAAAATATTTAATAAATTATTTTCATAACATACTGTACCTACTTTTAATTTTGTTTCAAATAGTAAAAAAACAATATTTAATTTAAGTAAATATCGAACATAATTTTATTATGGTTATTTTTCAATTTCATTCCCACATATTCTACTTTATAAAAAAAAATGAAGAGTTCAAATGAGTGGATTTTTTAAATAATTCTCACTCATTCTCAATAATGATTATTATAACAATAATGGTAGTAATCCGTTTAACGGTTATTTTATTAATCTTCTCTTTTACTCTTTTCTCTTTAATTCTCTTATCGAATTAATTTTGGTTTATTTCTTTTTAATATGTTTTTTTTTTTTTCTTTATAAAAAAATTACAATTACGATTTTTTGTTTTTTTTTTTTAAATTAATATTTAAATTCGATTTTATTTTTTAAATACTCACTTGTAGACATCTTTTTCATACATTGCATCAAAAATTGATTTACTACGTTGTAAAAAACTTGACATTGTAATCATTTCCATATTTTTTTTTTAATTCTTTTATTTTTTTTTTAACTATAGAAAAAATTCAATTCACAAAAAAAAATAAAACGGATTATCGAAAAAACACAATTAATACAGTTCAATTGTAATTAAATTAAATATTTAATATTATAAACGATATATAAATGTTATATGTAGAAGGCACAAACGTAGATTAAAGATAATGCGAAAAAAAAAAAAATAAAATGAAAGTAAATTAGAATATATAAAAAATTGAGGCATAAAAAAAATAAATTTTAAAAATAACACCGACACTTTAAACACTTTGAAAAGGAAGGAAAATTATATAAAATTTTTAAGGTTTCCGCGACGAAATTGACAATTGGTCTTTATTCTTCAAATGATAGAACCGAAAAGAACCAAAGAAGTTTTTTTATTTCCATGTTTTCTGAAATCAGAAATTTCACTCAAAGTTTTATTTTCGAAATTTGCCAAAATTATTTAAAAAACGACATTTGTTGACAACCATATAGTTCTAGAGTTGAATGCCACTATTTGAAGTAACGAAATTCCTGTATTTTATATTTGATTAATTATGATTTTTAAATATTATATGTATGAAAGTAATCAAATACATATATATGTATATAACGATTATAATTTAAAATTAAAAAAAAAAAATTTTTTAATAGATACTAAAAATTTATTTTATGCTATTTTTACATTTTTAAGAAATATTATTTTTTATTAGAGTTTTTAATATATTTATACTTGTCTTAAAATTTTAAAAAGTATATTAACTTTATAAAGAATCAATATAGAAATTTACATAGCATTAAATCTGAAAAGAATATAATGTGTTCGCAATAGACGGAATAATAATTGAAAATATCATCCATCGTTGATTCCAATATATATTATTATCTTTAGTATCTTTTTTTGTATTTTGCTGCAAATTTCTACCTATAAATAATGTTTTTAAAAAACCCATGTTTTCTGATCATTTTAAATCATATTTTCTGATCATTTAAAAAGTAATGAAAATTATTATGTTTAATAAAACATTTTATAATATATTAAACAACACTATCGTATACTAAATTTACATTCTCTCAAAATGAATCAAAATTACAGTGTTCCCACTTTAAAAATAAAGTTCTTTTAGCCAAAATCGAAAGCTCTAGCCCATGATTTTATTTTATAACATTAGTGTAGGTTTGATTTAATGGGAGAATAAGTAAGTGAGAAAAGAAGGATAATAGAGTTTGGGGTTTGGAAAGAAAACTGCAATCTAATAACTTGGTATTTACTAAATAGTCAATGACCTCTAAAGAAAAGAAACTAAAACCTAATTATGAATAACAACAAGTCTTTCTGATTTGCATCAAAACAAGGGGAAAATAAAAATAAAAAAAAATGTGAATAATATTTAATGAATTCATTTAATGTAGCTATACATATGTGTATTTACTTGTTAAAAGTAGTATTTTGTTCATTTTTTGAACAAGTTACTATAGTCTTTACATATTACTCTCCAAAATTTATTACCTGGTACTGAATAGGTTAATGATTTGTTGAATATTTGACAAAAATGAGCAAATGTCAACTTAAAAGTCTTATCAAAGATTTCAATTCCAATTATCATATGTATATCCACCATCCGTCATATCTCAAAATCTCATTTTCAACTTTTTCAAGCAAATTAAAATAATTATTCAGTCAGTAATAATACTGAAAATTTTTTTCAAACCAAACATTATTCTAATTATTGTTACAATAAAAACATAAAAAAAAACTTGTTTCATTTTATAATTTCCTACAAATTTTTTTTATTTCCTAGAAATAAATAATTAACATAGAATTGACATCCTTTTGTTTTTGTTTTTTTTTTTTATTCCTCCTTTGTTCTTGTCGTTGTTTTTATTCGCAATTATTATTTTTGTTTAGTAAAACTAATTTTCAACAAAAATTTGTACCTATGTATCTATGTATGTACGTATAAGAGTATATATGCATTATAAATAAAAACAAAAATCAATTTATATTTATAATATGTTAGTATATTTATATGTTTATATATGTACATATATGTATATTGCTTTTATATGAATATATTCCCCTGCTCTTTATATTAATATTATTATTTTATTCATAATAACATAATATTACAAAAAATTCCATATAGAAAAGTAATTTTTCCCCTCTTGTTTCCTCTCATCTGTTTCTCTTTCTCAACCGTTATATTCCATTACCATTTACCCCGACCGTGTATTTTTTTACGGCCCACTCTTTTGTTTCTTTTGTTTTTTTTTTTTTTTTTCTGAAAAGTTGACATTTGTAATTTTGAAATTTGTTTTTTTTTGTTTTTCATTTAAATATAGAAGAGATGTCAGTATAATATTAAATATGTACATAGATATTAGATTGTAATACATACTATACATATTAAAATGTATGTACAATGTAATTACAAGTTTACATACATATAAACACATACAAATACAACATGTGTTTGAAACAAATATGTATAAATAAAAAATAAGAAATTCTTAAAAGTTCAACTATCAGAATGATTGTAATCTACTTTTTTTTTTTTTTTTTTGTGTTAATACTTGTAATGTATTGTTTACTTCCGCCAATGCTTATGTACTTACGTGCATGTAGGCATAAACAGTAAAATCTATATATAATACCTATAATCTTATACAAGGTGAATTTGTATATAATTTTAAGTAACTATGACACATCCTTTTGTACTTTTGGATTAAAAGCTGGATAAATAAAGTTTAACTTTATTTTTTGAATGATAATCCTATTTTGAATAATATAAAAAATTATTCAGATTTAACATGTTTTGGATAGGGTTAAAAAAAAAATTAATTTTTTTAGAAATTCATATTAAGTAATAATTAATACAGAATATGAAGTGATGATACAAGGAAGCCGCTTTGGGGCCGCTACTATTTTCTTGTTATGTGTACAACTTTTGCGAGTTAAAGTTAAATGGTAGCTCTTTTTTATATGGGGATGATTTAGCTATAGTATATACTGGAAACAATTTCGGCACTCTACAAAGAAGCATAGCAGCAGATTGTTGAAAATTGTTTATGAATATGGATGTGTCAATATAAGCTGACCGTTAATGTTGACAAAACAAAGTATATCTTGCTGAAGGCAAAGGATCATGAAATCTGCATAAAATACAATAAAAATGAGGTCAAAAAGAGAGAGTAGCTATAAATATCTAGGTATTACAATTGATGATGAGCTAAATTGAAATCTACATGGTAAATAATATTTTAAAAACAACAAGTAAAACTGCAGGTGTTTTCAAAAAAATCTCCTATAGAATACCAGAAAGTCTCAAGCGATCTATTTATTACTATTTACTACATAGTAAAATTAGTTATGGCATAGGAAATTGGGGTAATACAAAAATAAAAATAAAAAAAATGTTTTTTTTAAATGTTTTTTATGTAAGTTTTCCATTGGAAATTTGAAATAATTACTGAAATTTTCTTGTAAAAATATTTTATTCACTCTATACGAGCTTTTATAAGCTCGTTTGAGATAATATTAAATAAATAAATAATAAAATTAGGAACCAAATACATAATTGTATGATATAATTTCAATGAATGTGGCAACAATTTTTGCTTATATAACACATTTTTTTAATTATTTTATCTATTTTCTTTATATTAAAAAAAAAATCAATTTAGAGCTATTCTTGAATATCTTAGTTAAAATAAGACAAGGAGACTTTTTTTAATAGTTCTACTGTATAATTTATGTTTCCTTTTCTTTTAAGTTTATCCTTTTCTTTTTTTTTTTAAATGACCTTTAAAGTAGTGATGTGGTTCATATAGTAGAGATCTTTTTTTTTTTTTGTCCTTTAAGTATTCAAAGAATCTTCAAAAACAAAGAAATAAACAAACCAAATCAAAAGGAATAATTCAGTGGAACCCCACTCAGCAATTCAAAAAAAAAGCTAAACAAAAAATTTGAAACAAAAAAAGAATCAAAAACCAAAAAATAAAAATAGAAAATGAAACAATAGAATCAAAAATAAACATACAAAGAATAGTAACAAATGTGAAGAACCATTTTTTGAAAAGAGAATAAAGTACCACTTTTAAATTTTTTGTTTTTTTTTTTTTCTTTTGAGACAAATTTTTTAAATTATATTATTTAAAAAAAAAAAAAATAATAAAGAAAAAAAAATGAAATAAAAGTGTATATCCTCCAATTGTTAATACACCAAAAAGAAGCATTTTAAACGTCAATTTTACTTTTATTCTACACATTTTTTCTCTTTTTATTTTTATTGTTTTTACTCTTTTTTTTTTTTTTTTTATATCCTCAAGTTCTATTTTTTTGTCTCTTTTGATTTTTTTTTTATTCTTACCGTTTAATCTTTTTATGAATAAAAAAAAAAAAAACGAACTGGTAGAGAACTGGTAGAGAGCAGCAGAAGGAGGAGAAGATAATTTTTTTTTCTTTTGTGTTTCTTTTTTTTTAACACTTGTTCTTGTGAGAACAATTTCTGGGTCAACAGTCCATTGTATTGTGATTTATTTAAAATAAAAAAATAAGAAACCGAATATCAGAGAGCAAAAAGATGGAGAAGAAGATTTTCAAAAGAAAATATTTTACACAATTATTAACAAGGAAAAAAAAAAAATATATCGAGAAGGAAACTAAAAAAAAGTTACGAGAAAATGTGGAGAATAAAAAAAAAATTGAAAAAAAATTTTACTAAATCAAAAAAAAAAAAGACTAACAACAGGCCAATAGTAAAAGCAGGAGTAAACCAAGAACAACAACAACAACAAACAGATGAGTAAAAATGAAAATATAAAAAATATTTTTTTTCTTTCGGTAAACAAATTGAAAAAGTCATTAAGATTTGCGTTTTTCTTCTACCATTTTTTTAAATTTTATTTTTCCTTTTCTTTTTTTCTTTCTTTTTCTAGTTAATTTATATACGTATTGTTTCGTTATACATAATATATATTTGTTGTCTTCTTCCTATTATACATTTTTTTGTATTTTAATCTTTTTAACAATATATTTTTTACAACTTTTTACAACTTATTTTAACAGAAGCTTTTCTGTTATTTTATTTTTTTTGATTATTGTAAGTTTATTAAGTTTCATTGTTGTTGTTGTTGTTGTTGTGTTATATTTACTGAATTACTTGTATCTGTTAAATATTATGTTGTCATTGTCGTCTCCTAATTCTTTACCTTTTTTGGCTCCCCCTCCCCCCTCCTCCCCCCCCTCTTTCATTTCCTCCTCTTTTCCTCTTTTCTTTTTGAAAAGTAACTTGTAACAAGTTTACTATTTAAATTTTTTATTTTTTTATTTTTTAAGGTAAACCGCACTAAAAACTAACTAACTACAAAATAACAACAACAATAATAGTAAATTAACATCAGACAAAGGATAAAATAAAGTCTTCTGTTTTTTTTTTGTTTTTTTGTTGTTTTTTCTATGGTAATAAATTTTTTATATGATTTTGTGGATGTACATATGTATATAAAATATATACGTTTACGACAGTAAGTACATACCATAACAGCATAACTACAGAGTTACCTACCCAACTTGTTGTTATTGTTAGGGATTGATGATTCATTTGATTTTTTTTTTTTTTCGTTTTTTTTTTTTTTACTTTATTTTGTTGTTAAATTTTAAAATATTTAAAAAATAAAAATGAAAATATATTCTTTTTCATTTTGAATGAATAATTTATTCAAAATGTTGCGCGCATATACACAAATACAAGTACCATATGTATTTTTTGCAAGAAATTCAATTTAGACCAAATATGTATAAAAAAAAAACAAAAAAAAAAAAAAACGGTGGCAAGGGTAAAAGAAAATTTCTAAATTTAATTTTATTATATAAAAAACTTACGACGTTTGTTGAGTTTGAGTGTTTTTTTTTTTTTTGTTTTTTTGAAGATGAATAGTTAACAAGTTAAAGTAAGGGCAATTTGAAGGTATTTTTGTTTTTTTTTTAATATTATACAATGATAACAAAATATATTTTGTGTCTTCTATATAATATTTAAAAAGTTTTTTTTTTTTAAAGATATAAAAAAAAATGCATTCAAAAAAGCTATATAAAAGCGCGCATACAAAATTAATTATATTCTAGATTTTAAAAAAATGAATAGGTATACTTAAAATTCGATTGCTCGAAAAGAATTTAAAATTTAAATACATACATATATTCAAAATAAGTGTACCCAAAAGTATTTAGTACTTTGGTACTTCAGAATCAAATTGATATGTTGCTAAAGAAACGAAAATTATAAAAAAATATTTGATAGAAGTTGTCTCAAAAGAAAATCCTTTAAATTTTATTCTTTATTAAGAAATTTTTCTATAATAATTTGTATAGTTATTAGTTTTTATTTATTTATTTCTTTTATTTAAACTCAGAGAGCACTAATGCTCGTATAGAGTGCTTCTACATTCAAAAATTTTAAGTTTCAACAAGTATACAATTAACAAAAATAGGCAAAATAAAATTCAACGAGGAAGAATACAGTTGCCTTTGTCAACTCTTAGATACCCGTACGAACCGTTAGTATGTTCACAGCCTGTCACTCTGCTTACAATATTATTTTTTTAATATTTTAGTATTTTAAAATAATTTGGGTGAATTTTATAATTTCTAGAACTATGGGTTGTACATATATTCAAACTATATGTTTATATGTACATTCTTCAAAAGCAGATTCTAACCTTCCACATAACGATTATCAATCCAAAACTTTTTCAAATATTCTATAGTACCATTTAATACTAAGCGGTAAATGTATATTAAATTTACTAAGTACAAAACAGTAAATATAATTTTAAATATTATATTATATTATATTTAAATATTCCATTGACAGAATAATTTCTTATAAGTACAATAAAATGCATATATGTATATAAATACGGCGCTATATAATATACATATATACTCTTATCATTCATTCACTAGTGACATATACGATATGTAAATCAACATGATATTATGTAAGTATGTATATATATCAATATCATATAAGTAAATAAAAATTCTTCAAGCAACCGTTATGTTGTTTATTTATTTAGATTTTTTTGTACTACGCATTATATCCTCAACAATTTCAAATTATCGAGTAAAACAAAATGGAAAAAATTCGTTAAAGAAATTTGTTAGAAAATTTGAAAAAACCAAGTAACACTTTCGTCAATTATAAAGTAACCCTATATTATTAAAAAAAGTTATTAACAGAAATAAGAGTATAATGTTGAAGCTTTAATTTTTGTGTATTACTTGAAAAAAATTTTAACAGGTGTTTAAAAATAGGAAATTTTCAGTTTTTGACCCCTTACAGCTCCTAAACGGGGGGTGATACAAAAAAAATTTCTGAAATGACTCATACTTATTTTCAAAGATCTAACTTCTGTCAAAATTTTAAGTTTCCAAATTAAACCGTTTAGAAGATAGAAGGGTTAAAGGATTTTGCAAAATTTTAGTTTCGCATAACGGTAAATTAAGACACCGTATGCCACAAAAATATATTTATTGTATATATACTTTTAAAGCTAATAAAAGTAGTAATCGTTTGGCGTTTTCAAAATGAAGATATATCTTATACAACTTGTGCTATAAATATAGAGCTTTTTTGAACCTTTGGGGAGCTGTAGCTCTGTAACGGGTAGGGGTACAAAAAAAAGTTATAAAAAATAAAATTAATATTTTTGTGAGATCTAATCAGCAGTTAAAATTTCATAGCTCTATTTCAAAAAAAATGTGGGGATCTAAAAGTTAGGTGTTCGAGAGCTACCCTAAGGTTTGGTCCAAACTCAACCCAAAAAAAACAGGGAACCTACAAATTACTCCCAGAAAATTTTGTGTAAATTTCAAGATTCTAGCTTTCTTAGTTTTTGAGTTAGCGTGCTGACGGACGGACGGACGGACGGACATGGCTCAAAGGTCTTAGAATTTTTTTCTGATCCGATCCATACCTTTGAAGGTATATCTAGCTCGCTTATTTCGAGGTTTTACAAACGGAGGAGTAATTTTATTATATCCGATCATATCGTACGGGTATAAAAATAAAGCAAATTTAAAAAAATAGCTATACAATAAATCTAATAACTATATAAGTGTGTAAATAATAATAAAAATTCATAATAAAATAATTCATTCAAAACAATAAAACAGAAAAGATAAAATGGAAAAAATTTAGATTTTCTGGGGTTTTGAGCGTTAGACTTCATTATTTACAATCGGTATAACTCTTGAGTTAATTCTATTTGTAGTGTTGCCAATGTTATATATATATGTGTTACTCTTGTTTTCTATGTGTTGCCAATTTACTTTTTACCAAATTTTTAAAGGTAAAATATTGAGTTTACTGTGAATTTCCCGAGTTGACGTTATAGATTTTTAATGGCTTTATTTTGTACCACTTGTAATAAATTTAGTTGGTTATTGTAAACATTACCCCAAATTTGAATGCCATAAGTAATTGCAGAGTGAAATATACTGAAATATACCGACCTTTTTAGATTAAAAGGAATTCTATCACCTATTTAAACCAATTATCACCAATTTAAAGATCAGATTAATATCACCAATTTAAATATCCCTGCCGTTTTTCTTACTTTTTTCAGTTGCTCCTGAAAATGTGGCTCGAATGTGAGGTTATCGTCAACAATAACGCCTAAATATTTATAGCTATGTACTACTTCTACCTCTGAATTTACAAATATTATTTTTAAATGATCGTTAGCTTTTTTCCTAAATAACATACATTTAGTTTTGCTTCCATTTATTGTTAGACTGTGATTATTGATTATTGTTAGACTGATTTTCAATTTTTACAAACTTTACTATTTAATATAAGGACTCTTAATTTGATATTTTATGATCATATAATTTTTCGACTCACAATTAGAATCACTGTCTCGTCTCCTCTAATAATAATCCAGATCTTACTTATCTTATTATTCTATAGATATAATTAAAAGATATTTTGTTTTTATAAAAAAAACAATATAGATATTATCCCAAAATTTTTCTATTATTTCGCTAAACAACAAGTTAACAACGGTAAAGAAAAATTCTAAACTCAAAACAAAATATACATTTCATTATTTCAATCAAATGAATAAAAATCTTTTATCACCTATAAATCTAAAAAAACTAAAGAATTTAAAAAAAACTTAAACCAAATCCAATCTAAACAATTCAATTTTTAACTTAAATCTCACCTTAAGCCTATTCAAATTTATTGAATGAATTTCTTTTCTTTTTTTGAACTAAAAACAGAACACCAAAACTATAAAGGAGTAATAGTGTACAACATATAGGTAACAACAATAAATCATGAATATTTAATCAAACATTACATTGACTCTGTCTGACTGACTAATAACAAAGTCTTTTCTTTTTTTTTTTTTTTTCATTTTTTACTGACTATTTCCAATTGATACCTTCTAATTTGATTTGTTAAGTTCTATCCTACCCTCCCCTTTATTAATACCATGAGCACCCATGCATAAAAATTTTATCCTAAGAACATTTATGTATAAATAACAAAGCATATCCAACTAAAACAGAAGAGAACAGAGTAGTTTTTTTTTCTTCCTATGATTCAATTTCAATTGTTCTTTTGGCAAGGTTCTACTGCTATTTCTACTGTTAATGATGACGATGATGATGATGATGATGATGCTGTTCTTCTTTTTCTTCTTCAACAAACACAGCATAGTTTAGTTTTCATTAATAAAGACAAAAAAAAACAGTACAGAACAGAACTGAACTAAAATGCAATAAAAATCAAATATAGGAATAACAAATGTACAGAAAAAAAAAAACTAAGGAAAGCAACAAGTGTTGTTTTCTCTTGTCTATAATATAACAAAACAAATAGAATTTTTTCCTTTTCTATTCTGTGTTGTTATTAAGAGGAGCACACGGATAATAAAGAAGAATGCAAACAAAAACAAAACAAAAAAAAAAAATAAAATTACAGAACAAGAACAGGAACAAGATAAACAAAAATAGAAAAGACCTCAGGCAACACACTTTATACTTATTTATAATTTTTTTTTTGTTTTTCCATTTTTCCATACATATTTAGTTAAGAAAAATTTACTTTTTCTACATGATTACAATAAAATGCTACTTAGTTTACTGTTACTACAAACCCATCAACTATCACAAACACTATAAATACTTACTACTTCTATTACGACTACTAGTAGGTTTTTTTTGTTCTTCTATCAGAACCATGCCACACTTCAAGTGTAAAAAAATAAATTACAAAAAAAAATAAAAAAAAAATCGTTTAATAAAAAAAACGAAAATATAGAGCGTGTCCCTCCAAAGATTTTTATAAACCCACAACCGAAGTCCTGGCGTGCAAAAGGAAAATATCTTTAGATTCAAAATATTTAAAAAGAGGTTCAAAAAAGAAACTTGACTAATAACTCATTGGAAAGAATATACAATACATATGAAAATTGGTCAACTCAAAATCTGAAGTGGTTCAGTCAAAAAAACGAAAGAATACCACTTTAGTTTAAATATAAAAATATTAAACTCAAATATTCTAGATTGTTTTACTTAGTAGTTCGAAACAAAACTAAATAATAATCTCGAGATACTTGAAAAATTTCAGAATTATTATTGTACCAGAGAGGTTATTGTTTATGATGATGAAAGTCCAAAGTAAATTTCAACCCGATTCTTGTCCTCTGACGGTATAAAATTGCTCAAGAATCGCAAAGAAATTTCGGCTATAAATACACAGTTTGTATGTACTATATTATAAGAATGAGCTTGACAATGACTGCCATATCGTTGAGTAAAAGTCCTCCCATATATAATAATAAGTTCTTAAAATTTTCTAATAATTAATACCTAATCACTTTTTTTTTAGCACTCCGTACTTGAAAGTGTATATATACATATATTTTAATAAAATGTAAAAGAAAAAAAATGAATAGTTTTTTAAATGTTAAAAAAGAAAATGAAAACACAAAAAATACCACCCTTTTTATCGCAATTTAATGCCCATGAATGAATGAAATTTTATGTACTATAGAAAAAAAAAATACTAAAATAGTTAACTTTAGAAGATCATAGGCTATCCATATAAGAATAAGAAAATAAAAGAAAAAGAAAAATAATTTTAATTTTGCCAAAAAATTACAACCTAGAAAAAAAAAAAATGTTTCTTCTCTTTTGTGTTTACTGCCAATTAAATATTTTCTTTTACTTTATTGCATTATTTCTATCTTTTTTCTTTGGTTATTTTAATGTTTCTTTTTTGTTATTATTTTTCTTATTTTGCGACACAATCAGTGTTATTTTTTGTGTCCTTATTGCTATTACACTAGAACTATATCTTTGCTCATCACAACAATGTCACACCACTACAAGAACAACAATAATTATAATAACAACAACAACAGAATTAGTTAAAAGATGTAATCATGTTCCACAACTTTTGTTTTTGAACAGAAAAAGAATAGAACACACACACACAAAAAACAAAAAAAATGATCCCAATCAAATTTATACACTCGAATGAATTTTCAGAAACAAGTACTTAATGTAAATGCAAGAAAAAGATAGCAACAATAAAAAAAAAAAAAATGAATCTTGAAATACTTTTTCATTCTTTTGAATGAACACATTTTTAACACACAAGACTTTATAAAGGGTAAATTTTTTTATGTGGATGAGTGGGAGAGGAGAGTTAAGATAAAAGAATAAAAATGAAAATGAAAATTAGAGTACCCCAAAAGAGTTATTTGGTAAGATAACACTATGGGGAATACCCTAATTAATTTTTAGTGCTCAATATAATTACTTGTAATTTTTCTTTATTTTTTTTTGTTTTTTTTTTTTTTTCGTTTTTATTCCTTTTTATCCTTGTGTAACTTACACAGTTGATGAGACAAGCACACACTATATAATATAATATACTTGTAATTAAAATCGATTTTTTTTTCTCTACTTTGTTTTTTTTTCTTCTTTTTTTTTTTTTTATTATTAATTATACTCTCTAAGCACTTTTTAACTAGAACATAATAAAAATAATAAAATATAAATGAAAATTTGTCTTAAATACACGTGTGCGACTTGGTATTTAAAATCTTATGAGGAAAAAAAAAAAAAACTTATATACTTTTTTTAAATGGCTTTAAAACAACTTTTTTTTTTCTTTTTTAAGTCATTTTTTTACGAGCAGACAATCAGGTATCTAATGACTTAAGCAATAACATTTGAACCTATTAAAAAAAAAACAAACAAAAAATTAAAGAACAAATTCTTGTATTTAAAGAAAATTTTTTTTTTTTGTCTTTTACTTCTTTACTAAGTTAAAAAGATAGGGAATCTTTTTTACCTTGCCATTTCATTTAAAGCTTACACCTTTTTTTGTTTTTTTTTTTAAAGAAAATTAAAAATTTGTTTTATCTAATTAAAATTTTCTCTTCATTACAGATTACCCCTATTCTAAAATTTTTATAAGCCTAAATTTTCTTACAAAAAAAAAAAAAAAAAAAACAAATCTTTCTTTATCATTAATTTTATGTTTTCTAGGGGGTAATCTTTTAAATGAAAATTAAGTACCTACTGAAAGTTAAAAATCATCGATTTCACTTTTATCAAAATGAAAACAAAAATAAAAAAAAAAAAAATTTTTAATTAAAGACTTTGGCTTTATTAAATAAGGGATATAAAATGGATCAGAATATTTGCCTTTATAAAAAAAAAAAAAAATTTTTCTTATATCACTGAATATTTCATTGTATATTTGTTACCTTTATGTTTTCCAAAATTTAATAACGAGTTATAATATCTAAATTTTTCCTAGTTTAACATTTTTTCCGCCCCCAACATTTTTATTAAATTTAATTTTTTAAAATATTTTTAACGCAGTCATAATATGTACACGGAAAGCTCTATTTGAAATAACATATCAAAAAAAAAAATTGCAAAATTACAAGTATATAAAAATGATATCAAACATTACATAATCTACACCTAGAAACTTTTGTACTATATAGACGATTGAACCGCTACTTTAACCTAGGCTAAGATGCAATCATTGAACTAAATGAAAAGAAAGAAATAAAGCCCAATTTTCGGTAATATATAGGAATGTTCTTAATGATTCAAATAAAATCCAACTATTATTTAACAATAGACATCTAGATGTACTTAAATATTTAGTTATTTATTTCCCTAAGCTTCTGATTATTGTCTATTGTGCAAGTTTTTAGTGTTTATTGTGCAAGTTTATGAAAAATTTACAAAAATTTTGTTGATATTTTTGAATTACCGACGGCAATCCAATCGAACTGATTATTGATTTAATCACACCTGAGAAAAGCTATATAGGTTCACAGTTATAGTGCACTTCAAGCGAAATAATTTTAGGATTTTATAACTGAAGACCTTGACCTTATGCCTAAGACCTTATGCCTATATACAGTTATAACTGAAGTTTAGAATATAACTGTTAACTGTTAACTCTTTACTATACAGTATAACTGTTTTATTTTTTATATTTATATTATTTATTTATTTTATTTATGAATTCCTAGGAAAATTATGAATATAAAATGAAAATATAATAATAAATCTTATTGTTATAACGGAAAAGCCTTAAATATAAAGCGAGAAGTTTTAATAAAAAAAACTGCATGCTCCAAATGTTAATTTTAATATCAGGTACAATATTTTTAATATAATAAAAACGAGTCACACAGATCAAGATTTAATAAAGTCAGACAACAATTAAATTTGACACTTTAAAATTAAAATAAATAAAAAAGAAAGTCTAATGCAGACGGTAACACTGCACTAGGTAGCACCAAAAAAAATTTTTTTTATTGAGCCAGAATTAGTCTTCTTCAAAATATTACATTTTTAGGCAATCTTTAAGAAGTTTAAATTATATTTTCTTAAATAAAGAGCGATAGTTAGTTAAAACGATTATGACAGATTTTAATATACTTACGTTTTTAATAAGATCATTTATAAATTTCAATACAGTATAGGTTAAGTTAACAAACTATACTTTTCGAGGGCTGCATTTCCTTACTTACTCTTCTGTACAATTTAAACGTTTATAGTAATAACTACCACGCTCAAATGTAGAGCTAACTTTACTCTGCCATCTCGAAACGATTATTAAAGGTAACTGAACTGTCAAAATCATATGGGACAATTTATAAATTTATTTCAAATAATGGAGGCTTTCAAGTAAAATTAAAATTTTCAAGCACTATTAATTAGTTTAATTGGACAATTTCGTTTACATTTGAATATGTAAGTTTATAAAATTAAAATTTAAGATAAAAGAAACAATAAAGGATACTTTATAAGACTGACATTTTGTAGCACTCGTTAAACTCTACTCGGCGAATAAAATTAAAAAAGTTAATTAAACATTATCTCAAATTCTCAACTTTACATTTCATAACGGTATTTGTGGCATCACTAGAGTGTATTACTCTACTCCGTCAATTTTAAACAACTTTATCTGTTCCCACGTGTCGTTAAGAATATACTTTTTTTTTTAAATTTAACATAGGTTTCATACTCTCTTACCAACAAATTAATTTTGAGTAGAGAATTTTCTGTCGTTACGAAAAAAGAGAATTTTCAATTTAAAATTTTATCGCTGAACCATATTCTCAAACTAACACATATACATTATGTAGATAATAACAAATAAAATACTTTAGTAGGGTCAGAAAAAATTTTATGCATACGCTTGATTTATTCTTGTTTAAACAATGAACGGAAAATATTTAAAGAGAAAAAAAATGGAGGTTTAAAAAAGTTTTACTTATTAATCTCATAGTATCCGTCTGCTTGCAAAACTTCTACACCGTTAAAAAAATAGAACAATAAAATTTTAACCACTGATAGGTCCCTTAAAAAAATTAATATAAAAAAATTTTGTGTACCTCTCCCTCCAATTTTTATTTTAAAACAAAATTTATACACAAACGCACATAGATAAGTAACATTATTTAGTAAGTACTACTAGGAGAAAAGTAAAGTGTACTGTGTAGTCGAGCATCAATTGAAAGAATATACGTGGAAACAGTGTTGTAGAGCTGCATTATCTGTCAAGTGTCATGGAATAACTTACTTTAACTCCAATAGAATAGAATTTTATTTCTTTAATTATTCAGATTTCATTTTTAAGTAAACTTATTTATAAATTTATTATTTACATATACAAACGAGAGCACTTGTATAGTTTATATAATGATAATTAAATATAAAAATTTCATTTTTAATTTTTTTTTTTTTTGTTTTAAGTAAAGTCTATAATTTTATACAACCCAAAGTGTCAAAATATGCACAATAAAAAAAATAAAAAATTTTCCTTTAATTAAAAACAATAAAAACAACAAAAACATGAACAGATTACATAAATATAAAAACAATAACAATAAAAACAAAAAAAAAAAAACTTACTTCTCCTTTGAACAGCTATTATCCTGTTTAAAATATGGATGATGAATATTATGATTAATATGATTAATTTTATTTAAATTACTATCCAAAATGTTGTATAAATTTTTACGACGTAATGGACTATTTTTTCCAGAGCCCGGTGATATTTTACCAGCTAAGGCTTCTAGCGAACTTAACATATTGTAAGTAACAAAATTTTTTGTTTTTGTTTGTGTTTTAAGTTTGCCAGAAGTCTTACAACTTCCTTTAAATACATATATGTGTATATGTTACAAAAAAAAAAAAAAAATTATTTTTTTTAATCACTTTTTATATTTAGTTTTTTTTTTTTTTTTTTTTTAATTTATTAAATAAATAAAAAAAAAAATATATAATTTATTTTTGTTGTTAATTATTTAATTCACAGAAAAAGTTGATTGATTATTCACTCACATATTAAATTTAAAATAAGAATAAAAATTAAAATTTTGTGTTAGTATGAGAGACGTTATGTAAAAATACGTCAACATTTTGTTTTTTTTTTTTTTTACTAAAACAAAAAAAGAAAAAATTTTTTTCTTAGATTAAAAAACAAGTAAGTTAACAAATAATAAATTACCATTCAGTTAAAAATGTTATTTTCTATCAAGGGAAATTGAGAAGTTCTAGAATGGAAAAGTATAAGAATTCACACCAAAAAATTTTTTATACATCATGTGTTATTACAGTGATTGTTTTAAAAAAAAAAGTAGAACTTATATTAATTATGTACTACCCCATATTCTTAAGCGCATAGAAAAACCAAAATCATATCATTGTTCGTGTAATAAGACAGTTAAAGATTTACGATTATACACATTCGATTTCAATATAGTTCCAAAATTAGAGGCGCTACTTGAAAAACGATTCCCATTTCTCTGCTAAGAGATCAGTTTAAAAATTAAAAAAATGTAGAGATGATTCTTAAATCATCAGAATCAACAACGTTATATAATTATACTTAAAACTTTTAAAATTAACTTTATATTAACATTATATAACAAGGCCAATTAATTTATTTTTATTTTATATACAAAAATATTTACCAGAATTATCACCTTTATTATGAACATTATACTAATATAATTCTATAAATTTATACTAATAATTGTAAATAAACTTATACTAATAATTCTACTAATTCTAAAAGTTCTTTCTTGTCTCAAAATTTCAGGTTCCTATCTAAACGCGTGCCGGAGTTATGAAAAAAAAAAATTTCATGCAAAATGTGGTTTTCACATAACGGTAAATTTAAATAGCAAATTACAAAATATTGCATAATTTTAATATTGCTTTATGTAGCTAATAAAATGTTCGGTCTTCTGGCGGTTTTAAATTGCATAACTATTAAGAACTGAAATTCTAGAACCCCATACAACTAAAATAAATCTTTAACACACACATAAAAATATTTTACTGTAGCCTTAATTTTTATATCTTACCGAAGTAAAATGTGTACAGGTGCCTAAGTTACAGGTGTTTAAAAATAGCAAATTTTCAATTTTTGAGCCCTAATAGCTCATTAAACAGGGGGTGGTCCAAAAAAATGTTCTGTGCAAACTTATACTAATTCTAAAAGTTCTTGCCCTCAAAATTTCAAGTCCCTATTTGACCCCTATAACGGTAAATTTAACTACTAAATTTAAAAAACTTGTATAATTTTGATATTTTGATATTTTACAAAGTTAAAAAAAATACCTGTCGCATGACGTTTTCAGATTGGAAAAATCTTAATCAAAACACAAGATATATGCATTTAAAAATAGGGCTTTTTCAAAGTTTGAGGGGCTGTAGCTTCGTAATGGGATGGGGCTACATGAAAAAGTTGTTCCACAAAATTAATTTTTTTATGAGACCTACCCCATGGTTAAAATTTTTTTTCTCTATCTTTAACGGTGTAGAAGTTTTGTAAACAGACGGACGGAGACGGATGAAACTAATAAGCAGAATTTAGAAATTTTGCTAAAAAGTACCTGTTGATACCCTAAAGTTGCTATTTTAAGGATTTTAAGAAAAATGTCTTAACTTAAGTAAATCTTTGATTTCTGTTTTGATTTGAAATCTTTGAATTGATATTTTTTTCTAATATAGAGCAGCAGGAATAGGACGAATAATATCTAGATTTAAAATATATTATATATAGGTTCTAACAATTATAGTAAAAATATATGTGTCTTAAGTACTTTAATGTAATTCAAATTGAATACTAAAAGTAGATAAACCCCCCGATTTTTTGGTTATGAAAATAACTTTAATTTTATCTTTACTAAACTTTGTTTCTACAATATCTTTAATTACATTTTGAACAATGCGAAGAGGTCATTATTTGAATGTTAAAAATTCACAGTTAAAAAAAAACTCAATTTTACTCCAGTTATTTATAAGTACATCAAAAACATTACTATCATTTGTACATTTATACTTCAAAAATCTATACCAGAGAGTATCATTCGTTGCTTTTTTTAAATATACACTAAAAATAAAACTATTTAAATATTAAAATATAATTAAGTACATTTTATTTTTACTAATGGACTATTATCCATTATACAACAACTAAATAAAATTTTCTTCATATTATTATGATATGGTTTTCTTTTTTTTTTTCTACATCCAAAAAACCAAATACGATTAATTTTCCATTTATTTTTATAAACAAAAAATTCACTTTAATTTTGATTGGGATTTTGTTCAAAATAAATCTATATAGAATACACACTCTTACATATCTTTGTTTTCTTTTGTTTTTACCAAAAATTTTCACAACCACAAAAAATATATACGCACTTAAATTTTAATATATACATATATGACATGTCTCACAATTTCTGTCTCATATGTCTTCCTATCAATCTTCAAATATTTTTTAAGAATTAGGAAACATTGAACCTCATATATTATATATGTATGGTAATCCCTCCTGCTTTATAACCGAATTTGCTTATTATATATTGATTCGTTAAAAATAAATTCTTAATGTGACCATTCGTTGACACACTAATATTACGTTGAGTGGTAAAGAGAATAATGAAAAATTATTTTCGCCTTACACATATGGGATGTTATAATTACATATTATTAGATATAATTTCATTTTATATTGGACTTTTTGGGATATTTGTACAAATTATTTGTTAATTGAAAGTATTTATAAATTTCTACATCCTTAATTTTTGTATTAAGTACATATGTCAATTTAGATACTTAAAACTATAAGAAACATTGTATTGCCAACACAGCCCGATTCTTTTTTTTTCTATTTTTCTAAAAAACTAAGTTATCAAAACTTCAGAATTAGCTTAAGACTTTTTTTTTCTTGCCACTCGCTATAAATAGCATAGGGTATCCACACTAAGTCATTAATTATTCATACTTGACAAAGCTTCAGTTATAGTTTCTCGAACCATTTATATCACTAAGCCATTGATTACGCGGTTGTAGTTGTTGTAAAGGATTATAAGACGTATAAAAAAGTAAATATGTATATAAGTAAGTAAATAAGTAAAATATACATATATATATATATATATATGACAACCTTATAAACAAACCTTATGCCAAAAATGTCATCTAAATTTTTTATTTTTCGTATTTTTTTTTTTTGCAACAAGGAAAGCTTAAAAATTTTTTCGAATTAATGCCTTATTTGAAAAGAAAACGAAAGGAAAACCCAAAAAAACAAAAGCCTTTTAGAGTTATTTAATATTAAAATTTTTGGTCCTTTCAAAAAACAATTATTATTTCCATTTTTGATTTTTCGGTTTTATTTTTTTTTTTTTCGTTTTTTTTTTATAAGAAAAATTAAGTTATTTTTATACCACATCAGACAGAATAAAAATATCTTTTAATCTTTACATATAAACATATTACGTATTTATTTATTATATACATATATTATATATTTAAAAGCATAAATATCCCATTAATTTAAGTATATATTATTATGTTTTATACATTTACATACATGTATATTATTTATATACCTAACCATTTTTTTTATTTTTGATATGTGGAATAAATTTTGTTTATCTTTTTTCTTTGGATAACAGGTGGCAGGACTAATTTTAATGGAGTTGTTATATTAAATTTTAAAATAAATATTCATATTCAGGTTTTTCGTCTTTTTTTTTTTTTTTTTTTTTTGATTAATAAATAAAATAGTTAGACACATTTTATAACAAATATAAAAACAGAAAACAAAAACTTAATTGCTGCTTTGTTGTCCTACATTTAAAATAATTAACATGAAAAACAAGCAAAAAAAATTTTTTATGAAGATTTTGACAAAAATTGCTTACTTTTAGGCGAATGAAATATTTGATTAAATTTAGATAAAATTATTTACAAAAAACCTACATTTTTCTAAATACTAAATAAAAATATAAGAACTCCATTAAATTGATCAAAAATTACTTAAAAAAAATGAATAGATGATAAAAATCTTTAAGAAAAAAAAGAGAGGGGAATTAAAAAATAATGGACATAAAAACAAAATAGAAAGGAAAATAAATAAAAATGAACAAAAAAAAAAAAAAAAACCTAAGATAAGAAAAATATTTGATCCCAAAAATTTAATGGGTATGAAAACTATGGAAAAATAAGGTCAAATAAAAAAAAAAAAAATTGTGGATGATTTTTTTTTTTTTTTTTTTTTTTTTGATGAAGAAACAAAGATTGAATAATGGACAAGAAAAGAGACACGTGGTAGGAATTTTTCATATAAAAATAACAAAAAACAAAAAGAATAAGAGAAAAGAAAGGAATAAAAAGTAAATAGAAAAGCATCTTACGAATTTTTACCACTATATTACAACACTACCAATATATATAAAAAGAAAAACAGCAAGAGGAAGCGAAAAACATTATTTTTGTTTTTTTTTTTTTTTGTTATATTTACACAATGGTGAACATAATTATTGCTATAAGGTTAATAGAAAGCCAATGTCTTTAAGATATTATATATTATATATATATGTATATAATACATACTATACATAATATATACAACGCAACAAAATAAGAGAAGTAATAAAATAAAATGAAAAAAGTTAATAGCCCGCATCTTTCACACAGTTTCTAATGGTGTAAATAAGAACAAATTTTTCTAATTTTTTTTTTTTTTTATTTAAACAGAAAGTTTTTTAAGTAATTGAGACTTACAATTTTTATAAATCATTAAAACAATATAATAAATATCATTTTAGGATTAATTTAACTTTTACGCAAAAAAAAAAAAACAAGAAAAAAAAAAATTGAAAAGTGCTTTTTGGTTTTTTCAGATTAAATTCTACCGATCAAAATAGATTAAAAATTGGTTTTATTTGAAAATAAGCAGATACAAATGTTTATATCTTAAATTCTATACATTTCAGATTAATATGTATATATATAAAGAAAATACAAAAAATAAAGCAGAATTTACAATTTTCTGAATTTAATTAAAATGCATCAACAATTATTCAAAACAAAAACAAAAAAAATAAAAAATAAGAAAACAAATAAGGATTCCTGACCTTGTTATTTCCTCCCCCCGCCACCCCACACTAATAAAATATTTATATGTACATATTTAATAAAATGAATACTGATAAGTAAACACTGAATAGATTAAAGCTATGAAAAGGTTAAAACACAAAAAAAAAAAAAACGAATTTATGAATTCCTAATAAATCCTTTTCTTTTTTTTTTTTTTTTTTTGCATTAGTAGAGTAAATATACAATATGTTATGTATATTTTGCTTTAATTTGAAAGACTTAATTATAATACAAGAACATAATTATAAAAGGAAAAAATTATAATGTAACTAAAAACAAAAAAAACTGAAACAAATGATTATATTCTTAAAACTATAAAAAATGGTAATTTAAAATATCTTTTCAGTTTTCTCAAAAACAAAAAATAATTGTATATTGTATATTATAAGATATTGAGTTACATAATATTAAAAATGAAAAAAATTAATTAAAACGTTCACTTAAATTTCAAATATAAATAGAATTAATAAAAAATGTAGGAATTATTACCTCTTAAAGTTTTATGTAGGAACTATGTTATAACTATACTTTTCTTTTTTTTTTAATTAAAATTTTCCGCACCACTTAATTAAATACATATGCAGCAATAGTTATTATAGATCACTAATTACTTCATTCATTTAGGTTTAAATAATTTTTTACACAATTTCTTAACGTTTAGTTGTTAAGTATATATTTTTGTTTAAAATAACGTCTATACAATACATTAAAGGCTAACTTTATTATAATGAATGAAGAATTATTAAAATAGTGAATAAGTGAATACTTCATCCAAAATATAAATTGAAAATTCAAAGGATCCAACTAGCTCCTTATAATATTAATAACATAATTCCTAAGGCAGCATTGAAACAAATCCATTGCAATTTTCTATATACCAATTCTTACCCCTCACAATAATGGTATATTTGGCATTATTGCTGTAAAATTGTGTTTTCCTAATTATTTCATTTATTTCTTTACATATTACACACATAATTGCAAACTTATAAGAAAATAACTAAAGTTAAATGAATTTCCCATAAATCAATACATATAGCGAAAAATTTAAGATTATTTTACTCTAAAGGGACAGATTGTTAATGATATTGCTATATAGTAATATGTGCAATTGCTGTACAATAAAACTAAGTGTAGGTTAAGAGATTTAACGACTTTAGAAAAAATATATAACGAACAACCAGCTTTATAATGTAAAATCAGACCAAAAATTCGTCAAATCCTAGACCTAGATCTGAATAAGAACACAAAAAGTACTAAAACTAATCTAATAGAAATGATTTCACAAACAGTTAATTGTAACTGATCAATCAGTTTAAAGGATTTTTTTTTTTTTTTTGAATATCAAAATTATTTAATTCAACGAAAAAAATCTTACACAAACAAAAAAAAATTATTATAATTATTTATCCGATACAAAAAAAAAACTCCATATTATGAACTTCCTTAATTTTATCAGTAAATGTTAATGAAAGTACAAAATATTTTGCAAAGGTTTCCGACAACTTAATGTCAATTATGTTTACTACGACTATACGAGAAAAAAAAAATTTTCTTAAAAAAATAAAACATGAAAAAAAAAATTAAAAACTTTCTATGCAAAAAAAAACAAAAAGTGTAAGTGTTCCATTTTTAATCCGTCATTATATAGAAAAGCAACAGACGTATATAAAAAAGAAAAGAAAAATGCACATAAATATTAAAAATATAAATATTTAAATTTAAATATTATAATATTAATATATATATATATATATATATACATCTTTATATGTGAATATATGTGTATTTTATACATATATAAATTTTATTTTAAAGAGATGCAAATAAAAAAAAAAAAAAACCATTTTTAATTATCTCTTATTTTTTTCTTATTATTATTAAAATTATTAAAATATATTATAAGTTAATTTAATATACAGCAGAATATATAATGATCCTGACTGTCATTTAATTTACATTATCAATTCAAATATATATATATATATATATATATATAAAGATATATTATATACAAAATATATATATATTACTTACATTAAATAACTCACTATGGTATTTTTATGGAAATTAAAAAAAAAAAAAAAAAAAAATGTTTCCCTCTCATTCTTACTTTCAATTTTTTTGTTTTTGTGCTCTTTAACACTCCCTATCTCATGGCCTATCTCTTGTTCCCCCCCTCTCCCCTCCCCCAAATTTCACAATCCACAACCATTAAAATTTATTTTAATTTTTTCTTTTTTTTTGCATAATAAAATGATATAAAAACTCAAGGGATTCTGTGTTGTAAAAGGATGATATAAGGACTGTTAGTATGTTTTTTTTTTTTTTTTTATATCATATTTTTATTTTTTTTTAATTTCATTTTTTTTTTTTTTTTTCGTTTGTTTCCTTATATTTTATTTTTCATTTTGATTCCCCCCTCTTAGTTTTAAAGATTTTGTATGAACTGTGAACTCTAAGTATTTACTAAAAAGATATTCATTCAAGTTTTTCAAAAAAAAAAAAAAGGAAAAGAAAAAAAATTAGAGAAAAATAATGTGGTAATGGTACTTGAGAAAAGTTTTCTGATGAAATGAAGAGAAATTCAATTTTTTTTTTTTTGTTTTTTTATTTTGAACGAATGAAAAAATAAACCGAAGGAGTTCTACCCTTGACTTTCTGCTCTACTTATTGTGTAAGAACAAGTGAATACAAAAATATACTGCTCAAAATTTCATTCAGATAATGGAATGTTTGTTGTTCAGATTGTAAGTAGAAGTAAGTAAAAGTAAACAAAAATCGAAATATTTTAAATTAGAACTATATATTTTTAAATATAACTATAAAACAATTTTTGACTATATAGAACAAATCAATTCCGATTGTCCTAAGAATCAATTTTGGTTTCTTTCAGAAAATTTTTATAAAAAATACAAGTTTCTGACACAAAAGAATAAAAAAAAATGATTTTCGGGGTCCTTCCATATTTTATTTTATAATTCACATTTATTGTAGGTATTATTATATCTTGTTATATCTATGCCGAATTTTATCAACCTTTATTAAACAAGCAAGTATTTTTTATCATAGTTTTAAAAATGGATAAACCTTAAAATTGATTTATTTTTGATTATAAGTTATAAAAGGACCGCCCCTTCCGCCAATCTTTTACAAATTTCAAATCTATCAAATAGAAATGCTAAATAAAAAACCGAAGTACAGATTTTAGATTTTTTAAATTAAAATATGCCCAATTATAGGCATAGAAATCTATTTTATTCGGAAGCATATGTAATACCTGGCATATATTATGCCGCTTACAAAACCACTCACAGCCTACTTGCAAACATATTTTCAAAAATAATATTTTCAGACTCTGAATAGTTAAACACCAACATATCGAATATTTTAATACTTAAAATGTGATATTAAGGTTTTTCTTTTTCACCCACGATTCCAATACCTTTTCTCTATACTTCCTCGTATTCAATTAGAAAGTAAAAAAATAGAAAATAAATAAAAATCAAATAAAAAAAAAAAAAAGAATAGGATAAGAATAGTATAAGGAAATAATTATTGTATAAGAGGATGGGCAAAGAGAGCGAAAAATACATTTGATGAATACTTTTTTAAAAATTGAAAAAACGAAAAAAAAAAAAAAAAATTGAAAAATTTTAATAGAAAACGAATTTAAAAAACCAGGAAAACCAACGCAAAAAAAAACAACAAAAAAAAATTAAACAAATTTTTTTCTTTTTTGTTAATGAATAATTTATGCCTTTCATTTGTCCTCGGTACGGAATTTCAATTGGGTTTTTGTTTTTTTTTTTTTTTTTCATTTTTTTTTTTTATTTTAACATTGGTTTGAGATTAGTTGTGACGAATAATTTCTCTTTTTCTCTTTACTTTTTGTTTTTTTTTTTTAACATGTTATAAATACAATGTTAGTATATGAATAGTAGGTATAAAAAGAATACTAACAATGAGTTGTCGTCGTCTCAAAATGAGATAAAATCAGCTAAAAGCAAAAAAACAACAAATAAAAAAAAACACGAAAAAGGAAAATTAAATGAAAAACCTTTAATATTAAGATTATTTTTTTTTTTTTTTTTTTGTCAATGCATATATATGAGCGTAAAGTAGCTTTTAGTATAAAAATGAAACAAAACAAAAATAAATAAGTCAGAAAGGAACTGAAAAGCGTATAATATATGCTACAGTTTTTTGTTTTGTTTTGTTTTTTTTTTTTGTATGCACAGGAAAATATACGAAGTATTAAGAAAAAGAAAAACAACAACAATAATAAATACAATGTATTTTTTAATCCGATATCAATTATGAGACAACTGGGAAATAAATTTCTCAGTTTTAAAATAAATATATTTTGTTATTTCCTAATTGCACAAATAGGAAGAAATTTTTTTTTTTTTTTGAAAAATTAATAGTTTCAATTAAGACAAAATATAAACTTTTAAAAATCGTAGATTTTTTTATAATTTTCTTAAATAATAAGAACTATAATTTAAAAATTATATTAATTAAAGTATCTAATATATATTTTAAATTTAAGTATTAACAAGTAGAAAAACAAAATCAAATTTCCTTTTTATTTTATTTTCTAAGACGTGCTATTGAAACTTACTTTTTTTTTTAATTTTCTTACCATGAAAATCGAACAAAAAACATTGAAAAAAACTATTCGGATTTTATTAATTTAAACGGATTCTCCTTAACTCGTAAAATCGTCCAAAATCATTTTCAAAAGTAACAAATATTTGATCCATTTCTAAAAGGACCTAGTACCTTTATCTAGTAAGTTAAAATGCCAATTTTCATCTTGAAACTATAATTTTTTAATAAAATATTTGCCTTTATAATATAAACCCATCGCTTTTCCGACTTATTTTCAAAATATCAAAAGGACTAAAACATAAAAATGAGAAATATTTCATCCATTTCTAAAAGGACCTAGGTACCATTATCTAGTAAGTTAAAATGCCAACTTTCATCTTGAAACTATAATTTTTTAATAAAATATTTGCCTTTATAATATAACCCATCGCTTTTCCGACTTATTTTCAAAATATCAAAAGGACTAAAACATAAAAATGAGAAATATTTCATCCATTTCTAAAAGGACCTAGGTACCATTATCTAGTAAGTTAAAATGCCAACTTTCATCTTGAAACTATAATTTTTTAATAAAATATTTGCCTTTATAATATAACCCATCGCTTTTCCGACTTATTTTCAAAATATCAAAAGTACTAAAACATAAAAATGAGAAATATTTCATCCATTTCTAAAAGAATCTAGGTACCATTATCTAGTAAGTTAAAATGCCAACTTTCATCTTGAAACTATAATTTTTTAATAAAATATTTGCCTTTATAATATAATCCATTGCTTTTCCGACTTATTTTCAAAATATCAAAAGGACTAAAACATTTGTATTTCGAACGTGAAATAAATTTTATTGAAAGAAATGCTAAATTTGGGTATAATATATAAACGAGGAAGAATACAGTTGACTTTGTCAACTCTTAGATACCCGTACGAACCGTTAGTATGTTCACAGCCTGTCACTCTGCTTACAATATTATTTTTTTAATATTTTAGTATTTTAAAATAATTTGGGTGAATTTTATAATTTCTAGTACTATGGGTTGTACATATATTCAAACTATATGTTTATATGTACATTCTTCAAAAGTAGATTCTAACCTTTCACATTCTATAGTACCATTTAATACTAAGCGGTAAATGTATATTAAATTTACTAAGTACAAAACAGTAAATATAATTTTAAATATTATATTATATTATATTTAAATATTCCATTGACAGAATAATTTCTTATAAGTACAATAAAATACATATATGTATGTAAATACGGCGCTATATAATATACATCTATCTCTTATCATTCATTCACTAGTGACATATACGATATGTAAATCAACATGATATTATATAAGTATGTGTATATATCAATATCATATAAATAAAAATTCTTCAAGCAACCGTTATGTTGTTTATTTATTTACATTTTTTTGTACTACGCATTATATCCTCAACAATTTCAAATTATCGAGTAAAACAAATGCAAAAAATTTGTTGAAGAAATTTGTTAGAAAATTTGAAAAAATCAAATAACACTTTCGTCAATTATAAAGTAACCCTATACTATTAAAAAAAGTTATTAACAGAAATAAGACTATAATATTGAAGCTTTAATTTTTGTGTATTACTTCAAAAAAATTTTAACAGGTATTCAAGTTACAGGTGTTTAAAAATAGGAAATTTTCAGTTTTTGACCCCTTACAGCTCCTAAACGGGGGGTGATACAAAAAAAAATTCTGAAATGACTCATACTTATTTTCAAAGATCTAACTTCTTTCAAAATTTCAAGTTTCCAACTTAAGCCGTTTAGAAGATAGAAGGGTTGAAGTATTTTGCAAAATTTTAGTTTCACATAACGGTAAATTAAGACACCGTATACCACAAATATATATCTATTGTATATATACTTTTAAAGCTAATAAAAATAGTAATCGTTTGGCGTTTTCAAAATGAAGATATACCTTATACAACTTGTGCTATAACAATTTAAATATAGAGCTTTTTTGAACCTTTGGGGAGCTGTAGCTCCGTAACGGGTGGAGCCTTCAATTCAAAAGTCTTAGAATTTTTTTCTGATCCGATCCATACCTTTGAAGCTATATCTAGCTCGCTTATTTCGAGGTGTTACAAACGGAGGAGTAATTTTATTATACCCGATCCTATCGTACGGGTATAAATATTTTTGTGACTTTTAACATAAACTATAATATTGTAATATATCCAGATATTCAAATTATATTTTGTACACCCTCGCACCCCTTTTCTATGAAAATTAATTTTTCATAGCTCCCATATTACAATTTAATTAAATTTTCATTTAAAATATGAACGGAATATTTTTTAATTTTAATCCCCTTAAAAACAAAATTTCTTTCACCTATAAAAATATTATTTTAGGTACTTTATTTTACAAAGTGAAAACTTAAAGTAAATAAAATAACTTAACTTATTAAATATCTAAATTTTAATATGATTTCATTTATTATAGTGTTATTTATTAAGAATTATTTTATATTATATATTATTTAAGATAATTTGATATTTAACGTATCTTTTAATTGTCAACATTTACCACAATATATTATTATATATGATTATAATAACTTAAAGTATTATTAAAATTTTCTCTAAAATTTCAATATTAAATATGCATATATATATATATACTATATAATATTAAAAGACAAAATATTAATATCTATTTTAAAATTTTGAAATAAATATATAGAGAGAAATATCTAATAATAGATTAAAATTCCTTTTGTAAACCGCAAATATCCTTTTAAAACATTCAACAAAACACAACTGATGATCTCTATGTTTAAGATCAAAACTTTTATAATACCTTAATACATATACCTACATATTTGTATATATTTAATGTATATATATAATATAATTATTAAACGTATACAAAAAAATTGAGTCATGCATAATAATAATATAAATTGTAAAATTTGTCATTTTTATTGTTAAAACCAAATTTTTTAATGAGTTTGTTTTTCCCTTATAAAGAAAATTATAGAAAAAGAGTTAATTTTAATAAAAACCACATTTTCTCCTAAATGAAATTTTACGTCTTTTATTTTCTAAATAAAAAGACAAAAATTATAGAGATTCTTTTATTATATATATATGTAAGGAATAATCATCTATATATATATAAATATTTATATCTGTACTATATGTATGTGTAATATATGAAGAATGAAGATTCAGAAATGATAATTATATATCATAAAAAAAACAATAGTCACAATAAAATATATTTGTATAGGTTCTGTTATTTAAGTTTTGGTATTCTAAATTTAAAACTAAAAGGTTTTTTACAATACGATTTATTCGAAATGAATTCACATATTTCTTTTGTTTTTTTTTAATTTATATCTAATTTTTTGTTCATTTGAAATTAAGTAAATAGAGTATTATTAAAACCAAATTATCTTTTAAACACAATATGAAAAAATTAATTAAGATTTAAGTCAAAAAACGACATAAAAACGACATTATGATAATTCTGTCGTCTATTTGCAAAAAAAAAAAAAAATTCAAGTCACTTTTCAACAATTTTTATGTAATTAATTTAAAAAAAAAACTGTTTGATGGGTTGTATATAAATTTTCAGTTAAATTATATCCTATATTTTTATTTTGTAACATTTTATTTTGATATTTATAAAAGAACTTTTTAACAGACCTAAAAAATTCTAAATTTTAATCAATATATATAATTAAAGTTTCAAATGTATAAAAGTTATATAATTTAGTTTCTGTTTAATGTATTCAAAGAAACTGTAGAAACTAAATAACAAAAAAAAAGGAATCTCTAAAAATATGTAGTAGGAATTAAGTGTTGTAAAAATATAGTTTATAATGTCTTCTATATATATATATATTTAAAAAGTTCTATTTGAATTTTCTTAAACATTTTAAACTAAATGAAAAGTAAATCAAATATGAGGAATAATAAATTGTGATTACTTACTAAATTGTGAAAATTATACAAAAAAAAAAAAAAAGATTAGAAAAAAAAAACCCCCCAGAAAATTCACACATTAACAAACGTAATCTTCAAAAATCGGAAAAATAATCTTTATTTATTACAACTTTAAAATATTAATTTAAATTTTACTACACATCCAATCATTTATACAAGATTAAAGCCATACTCTTTAATTAAAGTTATACCAATTTTTTAAAATTTTTTTTTATTAATATATGTTATCCTTTTCTAAACTAAAAATATTCCCCCTTCTTTTAATTTATGAAAATTAATGCAGATTTGGCAAATTAGGTACAGGTATTTACCACCTATATATATACTTATATTTTTATAACTATATGTAAAAATCTTACATTATAAAAAAAAATATTTAATATTTCTTGATATCCTTTGAAGAATCAAGAACTAATATATCATATATTAATCGCTCCCTATATATTCGTTACTGATTGTCAGGATTAAATGCGAGAATAATTATCTCTTGCTCTCGGTAAACTTTGAATAGTGTATTGACAACAATTTCGTTGTCTTTAGGCATAAAATACCCAAAAAGTTTAAATAAAAAAAATATTACCGAAAATTTTTAAAAATCCAATTAGATGATTTAAATATACTTGAATTACACAATTATTCAATATTATCTTGACTCTTGACTGGTATATTATTTAGATTAAATATCAAAATGGTTTTTTGTTTTTGTTTTACAATTAATTAATTATTTTTTTTGGTTTCGCACTTTGTCTGTGTCCTTTTTCTTTTCTTTTATCTTTTAATAAAAATGTCTAAAAAACATGCCGCCATCTAAACCAAAAAAAAAATATTCATTAAGAACCAAAAAACGAATGAATTAACTCTTAAACACGCACAAATATAAAAACTATATATGAAAAAAGACCAACGAATTTAATTGTCAGTACTCTTAATAAATATATAGATATAGATATACATATATAATATACATATATATATAACCAAATCTATATCATGATTCTTAACTATTGTATTTTTATTTATATCAATTAAATTTGAATAAAGATTTATAAACATTAATTCTATTCTTTTTTTTTTTTTTTTTTTTTTTTTTTTTGAAAAATTTAAGCACTTGTACCTTAAATTACACGAAAATATTTGAAAAATTTCTACTTGTATGTCTCCAAAAAAAGAAAAAAAAAAATTTATGAAATAAAACAAAATATAGATAATAAACAGTCATTTTATGAGGTTAACCACAAGATACACAACAAGACAACAATAATAACAAAATATTCAAAAAAGAAAAAAAAATGTATTTACAAGTTACAGTCTATAATACACAGAGATACAAATTTTTCACGTTTAAATAAGAAAATTTTAGAAAACAATGGTTGGTTGATTCTTTCTACCCATAAATATAATATAGATAGAATAAAATAAGAAATTTTTTGTTTTTTTTTCGTAAAGTACAAAAAAAAAGGGATTTAAATTTTTGAAGAATATGATAATTTTCTGATAAATTTGCCTTAAAAATAAAGCAGAACAGAACAGAACAAAAAAAAAATATAAATAACAAAACGCTAAAATTATTAGAAACAAGCAAAATAGGAATATTCGAAAATATAAAAATAAAGGAAAGGAAATATATATATATATAGAATTAGAATTGCCTTTTGATATTATAATTAGTTTTTTTCTTTTAATAATTTTATATCAAGAAGAAAAACGGAAAATTTCCATAATATAACCAAAGAAAATTTCATTTGATACCTACACACTACACTAAGTGAAAATAATTTGAAAAAAAAAAAAAATTCTCTTTCTTCTGTAAAATTCTATTCTGAATGTACTAGCGATTTAACCCCGCGCAACTTTATTTAACTACAAAAAAATTTAAATAAGTTGACATATTAAGATTACCTCCAAAGACCTATTATATGCCTAACATTGAAAACAATACATTAAATAAAGTTATGAATGTATACTGAGCATTACTGATCTATACCTATTCTTAGGAACTTATCTTTGAATAACTTATCTTTGAAACCTTTAATTTAACCATAAAAACTAAATACAATAAACACCTTTTTTTTATTTTCTAGTTCTTAAAAATATTATACTTTACCATCTATCTGGTTCAGTTTCTTTAATATTTTTTTTATTAGAGCCGGCAAATTGCTACATATTATTAATGTGTTATTACGCATAATTTTTTCAACCATCTTCAATCATTTTACGCTCCCCAAAAAAAAATTTTTTTTTCTTCTTTACAGTCCTTAATAAGGAGGATAGTTTCTATTTCTGGAAATATTAGTTTCAATTAAACGTTTAGTACTCTGCTATATAGCTATTATACAAGAATATGTAACGTATATATTTTTATTTCTGCGCCATCTATTGTCTTATACAAGAATTTTTGTTTATATTTTTATTATATATTACCTGAAACATATATTAATGATATCATATTTCATTGATATTATTTTTTATTAATCTTACAACCCACCAGCCGGGCTGTGAACCCGAAACCTTTTGAATGAAAAGATAATTTCCTATCCACTACATCCACCACCCTCCCTTTGGCTGTACAATTTTTTCTTTTTAATCTATATAATAACCCAATCTGTGATTTGAACCAGAGACCTTTCGAATTAAAAACTGGTGTCTTAATCACTATATACCCTTCACTGTATTCCTTTTTTTTTAATAAAGTATATATTATACACAACCGTTTGGGTAACCGCTATTTGAACCCAAAACTTTTCGAATAAATACCTGTTGCTTAATCACTACAACATTAGCTGAGTGAACTAAATATTACGTTTATATTAAATCTTATCATATTTGAAATTTAGTATTTGTGCGATTGTTTTTAGTTTAGCTTTTCATTATATATGCATTATTTTTTAGTGTGACACCATAATAATTTAACGTACTGTAAGAATACCCCTTTTTACTATACATTTTCAACTTTGTTTCCCATTATCAAAAAATTATTATCTATGCACAAATAGACGTTTTTAAATAGACAAAAAGACAAAAAGTTCTTTCAAATAAAATTATATATTGTTAGGTTTTTAAATACATAACAATACCTTCATCAATTAGCATTAATTTATTTATGAAAAACAAATTTTTAAATATAATAAATCATTAGTTAAGTCAAAAAATATATAATATATTCCTATAAAAAATTTAATAATTTTTCTTTTCATTCCTTTTTCATTTTTATTATGTATTTTTTGTTTTTTATTATTTAGTACTCAATAATCAAAGTTAAAGTATTTATAAACATGCTAAGTTATACTCTTTTTTTATAATTATTGATAAAAGACAAAACAAAAAAAAAAAAAAAAAAAAAAATCAGGATTGTCCCAGACAACAACCACCCCGTACAATACATATTTAAAGCCCCTAATGATTTGAAAACGACAATAATTCACTTGCCCTATTCTTTTGCTTTTTGTTTTTTTTTTTTTGTGTTTTTACTTCTATGAAAAATTAAAATTTTTCTCTGAACATAATTTTACTTTATTTGTTTGTGGTAAAATAAAATAAAAAAAAAAAAAAAAGATTTTTAAGGAACAAAGTAAAATATACAAGGAAAATTGTGTGTAAGTAAAAAAGTAAAAAAAAAAAAAAATATCATAAAATATAACTGATGAATTTCAAATTGTTAAGTTAACATTTGTAATAGTCAAATAAGCAGAAAATGGGTAAAACGTTTTTGGGGTTTTAAATTACCCAAAATGGCAAAAGATTAGAAACAGTTGCGGTTTTCATTTATAAAATAAAAAGAAAATTTAAAACAAATATTTTAGTTTCAGAAATTTTAATTTTTTTCTTTTAAAATGATTTTTATTTATCACATTAAGTTTATTTTTAAATTAAAGAGGAGAAAAATTTTAAGAGTATATGAACCTTAAATATATTTTACCATACACCTGACACAACAAATTATAGATATATTAGAAATCATGTACATTTAAAAGTTACATATATGATTTTAATAAAATAAAAGCTATAACAAATTTTAAATTGAGAACTCTTTTTAAGAAATGGTAAAAAGTTGACTATAGATTCACAAAACATTTAACGATTTCAAAACTTATATATTTGAAACACTTTCTTACCCAAGCTTGTAAATAAATATTTTAGATTTTCGCAATAAAGGCATTAAAAATTATGTACTTATTTTCTGAGATACCTTGGGTATTGAAAGATTTTAAAAGCTTCCGCAAAAACTTTTATAATGAATATACATGAAGTATTCTATAAAAATTTGTCAAATTAGAATGTAGAGGGACCACTACTTACCAACAAATAAACAAATGTTATAAATTACACATTTTTAAATATGAATAACATTTATTATTTTGCTCTATGTACTCTATTCACATATAAATGATAACCCCAATAAAATGTTAGAACTTAATTGTTTAAAACGAAAATTTAAATCCTGAAACCAGTCCCCCTCCCGTAAACTGATAACGCATTTAAAAGAAATTATAGAATATTAAAAATATTTTTTTACAATATCATAAATTTTAATCTTCAGTTATTCAAATTAATAAGTTAAAAAAATATATCTGAATTTTACTTAGCAAAATATTTTTTCTTTCATTATAAATAATCCTTTTGTCAAATAGCACATTTATCTCTTATTTTTTTACTTTAAAGAAAAGGTATTTCCAATTAGGGAAAATGCTTGCACTTAGAATCAAATAACCTGCATTAAAAAAAAAGGTTTGTACTTAAATTGAAAATTTAATAAGTAGAAGTAAATTTCTGATCCAATTAAAAAATTTCGACTGCGTAGTCGATAACATAAATGAATTTACACAGCCAGCTTTCCTATGAAGGTGTGGCTGTAAATGTCGTTAGGGGGAATTACTCTTACGTGTGTAGAATTCGAACCTACACTCCCCTTCTGTATAATAACAGTGTATGTTATACGCTTTTACCCATTAGGCCACAGAAGCCGACACACATTTTTTATAAGCTTAATTTTATCTTATATTAGCTTAATTTTATCTTTTAAAAAAGCTATGCTTGATGAAGCAGACTTTCATGAATTAGCACATTTTTGTGAAACAGTATTTATATTGAATAAAAATGATAGGAAGATGTTGATTCATATGTTCAAATGTTTTTAAACTTTAATCTGGTGCAATTCACAATTTTATGTTTTCTAATTTAGATATATATGTATAAGTATTCTATATTCAGAAGAAAATATCGTACCTTAACATAAAATGATGTAAGGATTTCTTTATTACAAATATGTAAAAATTGAATAACAATACGAAATTTTTTTTTGTTATTATTTTTTTTTTATGTGTTATAAAAATAAAAAATAAAACTTGAATCAAACCCAGATAATATGCATATTATGTTAAAAATTTCTCAAAACAAAAGAACTTGATTTCAAATCTGAAAATTCTTTTTAAAAAACCAAATTCTGTTCTAAACATATTTTTAAAATATTTTATTTCTTTAAATGTCTTTAAGAGTTATTAAAAAAAATTCCTATATATACTTGTATATTTTATTTAATTTTTCAATTTTACCTTCAGCTTTTAAAAATAGAATTAGAAAATGCTTTATTTTAAATGAAATTACAAAACATTTATTAATATTTCAGCAATTTTAAAAGGTATATATTTAAAAAATTATGCTGAAAAATTTAGTATATAAACCACTAAAATTATAATTCCATTTTATCATTTTATCTATAGAAAATATATAATATAACTTATCAACTATTTTCAAAAGAAAAACTAGGAATTGAAATCCTTTAATTCTTATACATTAATTCAGATTATAAATTATTATTGGTCAGATCAATAAATTGATTTGGACAGATTCCTTGATTCTTTCTTTAATTCTAAACAAATGTATAAACTTCAATTAAAAATAAAAGAATTTTTGTTTTCATAATACTGATGAGAAATGGATAACCAATTCTAATAAAAATCATTAACTCCTTATTCCTTAAAACACTCAAGATTAACATATATTTTGAAACCTAAAAGTAATGTGATACCAACAATACATCACTATGTGAGTACTTTACTCCATTTACAATAAAAAAAAAAAATTAATCTATAAAAATCGTATATCGCATAGCAGTATATAACTTTACTATCCATCTAATTAGTCTAGAAAAAAAATTTCATATTCGAACATTCCATTCCATATGAAAAAACTTTCACTACTCCCATAATACCATTTATGATATAATAATTATAATAATAATACTATAGAAGAATAAAAATTTTAATTTCCTTCAAAAATAACTTATACAAAAAAAAAAAAACAATTGTTTTTAAAATTCAATTATATATAAACCCCCTTAAAATCCATTTTAATCTAGGTATATTTAACTTTTCAATTAAGATACAATAATCATAAGAGAATCATTTTGCAATCATTTATTTACTTAAATAATTTTATATGTCAAATTTTCTCGAAATAAAATTTTTGAAAATATATTTTCAATTTTTTTTTCTTTTTTTTAAGTCAAACGTTAATTCATATTTTATTGAAGATATAAATTTTACCTTCATATCCTTTTTCACCCTATTCCCTGCCCCCCTTTCCGCTCAACCCCTTTAATTCTCATTGAGCAACAAATAATGAACCCTTCTACCTTACAAATTACAAATACTAAATTTCAAAACTTAAAAAATAAAAGAAAATAATAAACAATAAAATATATGACATATGACAATTTGACAAACATTCCATTAAAAAAAAAAAAAGAATAATAATAATAATAATATATAATAAAAAAGAATAAATTGTAACAAAAGTAAAAATAATTCTTTCATTTTCATATTCATCTTGTCTCATCTCTTTTACTCTCATTATCTCTTCTCTAGACCTTAACAACAATTTGTTGATTAATTTAACTACAAACAACAACAACAACAAAAAAAAAACATAACATTACATGAACATGAACAACAACAGTAACAGTAACAAGAAAATATAAATAATAATAATAAAATAAAAATGTCATATAAAATGAAATATGTGAAGGATTAAAAAATATATATATATATTTTTCATTCTTTTTATTTTTAATATTAAATTTGAAAAATTTTTCCAAAAAATGAAAATTTTTTATATTTTATTATTTTATATTTAAGTTAAGTATTTGTAATAATAATAATAATAGAGTAGTTGGTTAATTGATATTTTTGTTGCTGTGTATAGTCATTATATAAATAGTTTTATTCTATTAATGTAAATTAAGGACTCTTTAATGTAAAAAATGGTCTAAATAACATCTAAAGTCATTTTAATTTAAAAAAAGTTAAAACATTACAGTAACTTAGGACTTAAAAAGTTTTCCCAATTATATTTTTAAATTTTTACCGTTTTTTAATTAATTCTGACCATTCTTATCAATATTTTATTTAAAAAAGAAAAGGACATTTTAATAACAATATCTTGAGTTGGTTCCAATTTGTTTGACTTTTAATTTTATTTTTAACTCTTTAATAAAATTTTTATATCAAAGGTAACAAAAATTTGTCACAAATGTTACGAGTGGGTAAGATCGTATAAAATACGTTATAAACACCGAGGTAGTGTGAGTTTGAATCCCACACACATCGTAAAAGTTATTCCTCCTTACAACATTTACAGAAAAGGCTGTATAATTTCTTGTCCACATTTATGTGGCAGAGAAATCCATTAGAAAAAAAAATATTGTAACATTGACTTTGCAAAAATTTAAAACTAATGACATATTATATAATAGATATTTTCATATTATTGATAGCACATTTGACATTATTGATAGCATATATATCGATATTTTAAAAAAAAACATATTCAACAATTTATATTGAATATTCATTAAATGAAAACAAATCGAAGAATAATCAGCTTTAAATAATATTCAAATACAATTGTATATACAATCTGTTGATAATTATTTAAACTTTAACCTCATGTCACGTGACATCTATAAAAATTTTCATTATATTAAACATTATAAAACATCTTGAAATAAAAATTTAGAAAAAGTTGAAGAACTGAGGTGTAAATCTCACTGGTTAACTCAGGAGACCACTCATCTCTTCTCGTACTATAATCTTGCAATACAAACAATTTTTAAATAATTTTTTTTTTTCCAAACTTAATTTTTTCCAATTAAACCATTTTTATATTTAAAAAAAAAGCATATCATGAAAAAATATATATATATATGTATGTATATGGAAATATTTTCATAATGAATAATACACAAACCCTACAATATAATTTAATTTATATGTCAATTATATCTAACATTTACTTTCTCTTTTTAACTCTTGATATAATTAATTTATCTTTTTTTTTTTTTTAATTTCATATACTCGACACACACACACATACACAACATATAAACAATTGAAAAGTACATAAATATATATGTATATTACAATACACATTGCATGTAACTGAATGAATTATATGTAATTCACAAAAAAAAAAATATTATAACCATATATAACAACTATTTTATGTGCTATAAAATGCATTCTCCAAAAAAAAATATATATATATATATATTATATATATGGACATAAAATATATATATATATATATATATAATATATTTTTATAAATTATCTCCCTTTTTTTCTTTTTTTGATTGCACATATTTTCAAACACATGTGCCTTATTTGTGCATTGAAATTGTTTTTTTTTTTTTTATTTGTATTTGTTTGTTTAAATTTTATACAAAAAACAAAAAAAAAAAAAAAAATAATAATATCAGTTATTTTCTCTTTATTTTTTTTTAAGGAGAAAATTATTTACATTTATATTCACACAATTTAAAAAAATTTTTTTTTTTTTTTTGTTTTTTTATGTAATTTAGAATGTATTATTTTTTATTAATTATTTTAAATATTTATTTATTCATTTACTTATTTTAGTATTTTTATTAATTTTCCTTACGTCAGGAATAAAAAGATTTTGTAAATAAAAGAAAAAATTTGTTTAAAACTTGATATGTAGATAACAAATTTTCACATTTTTTCTTTCAGTAATGGGTATTTTTTCCCTAATAAATTTAAAGACGAAAAACCTCGGTTTTCGTTATGAAAATGAAAAGGAAAATTCATTTAATTTTAATGACAAAAATGTTTTATATAAACAATGTACTTAATTTTTTTTAATAATCTTTATTCTCTCACTCTCTCTCACCCCTCACGACCTTTGTCATCAGTTAATTATTTTTAATTAAATCTGTCACAAGGAAAAAAAAAACAAACAAACGGGAAAAACATATACAATGATGGATAGGTTGATTATTTTTTTTTTTATAATTTAAATGAAATTGCAAAAATTTTACAAAAAAAAAAAAAAAAAAAAAAACCTAATATGTTAACACTGATTATTTTTTTATTTTTTAATATTTTTTTAATACAAAAACTAAACAATGAAAAAAACATTGAAATTTAAAGGAACAAAAGAAAGAAAAAAAAAAAATTTGTAAGGAAAAAAGCAAAAAAAAACAAACAAGAGAAGACAAATGCATTTCAATAAAATTTTCATTAAAATACAAACATACATTTGTATCCCTTATACACTATATGTATATTTAAAATATAGAATGACGTATTCGTATGAAAAATATCACTGAAATTCAACTGTAATAACACATCATTTATTTTCGGTATGAAAGTAGTGAATGATTTTCTAGTTTTTCTTTTCTTTTTTTTTTTTTTGTTTTTGCCAAGAACCAAAAAAAAAACAAAAAGAAAAACAGAAAACCAAAAAAGAAAAGAAAAATTACATATTAGAGTAGTATAAAAAACGACTTCATATAAATAACATTAGGAAATTTTCAATTACACTATATAACTCAAAATGTTGACTGAATTGAACTTATTTTTTTTTTTTTTTATTTTTTTTTCTTTTATATTATTATATTTGAAATGTTGTAGTCGTTAAGTTTTTTTCTTCTTTCCCTTTGTCGTCGTCGTCGACGTTGTTGGTTGATGTTTTGATTTTGTTGTTGTTGTTGTTGTTGTAGTCGTCGTCGTAGTCTTAGTTATATTGTCGTCGACGTCCTTTTATATTAATACTTGTGTTGTTGATTGTTCGTTACGTACACGTTCATACGTTTAGTTTTTTTCATTCTATTTATAAATCATATGCATATTATTATCCTTTTTCTTAAACACATATCCTTTTTTTTTTTTATTTTTGTTGTTTATTTTATTTTCTTTCACTTTTTTCATATTATTTTCATATATATTTTTTTTTTTTATTTGTTTTTGTTGAATTACACGTCGCGTATATACCTATATTTTATTTTATATTTTTTTTTTTTGTTGTATAGTCATTATCTTTTTTGATTTTTATTTTTGGTTCCTACAATACAATATACATAAACTTTCTTTTATTTATCATTTTTTTTTCTTTTTATATTCTATATATATGTATATATATATACATAATGGATATTTATATATATTTATTTAATATTTATATTTAAATTTCCTTTTTCTTTTCATATATAAATTAAAGAATGTAAACAGAATTTTTAACGCAATTTTTCACATTTTCCCCGAAAAAAAGAAAAAATCATATAGAAATTTATAAAAAAAAAAAATTTAATAGAATTAAATAATTATTTTTCTTTTAATTTTTTTCTCTTTCTATCTTTTATTTTAGACTAAATAAAAATTTTATCATAAATTATATTATATTTTTGTAATATTTTTTTTTTTAATTTTTTAACTTGAATTTTTTTAAAACAACTCCAAAAACCACACATCAGAGAACCGAAAAACGGAAACGAACATAAATCATATTAGCAAATTTATTGAATTCAAATTTATAAATATATAAATATTTTTTCTAATAATAATTATTTATAAATTTTTCATTTTTATTTATTTTATAAATAAAATATAAAACACAACACAAACAGAATATTCTGATTTTAGGTATCTTTTTCCTTTCCTTTTTTTATATTATATTTTCTAATTCCGAAACAGTATTATATATTTATTTTTATTGTTATGCTTTTGTTTTATTTTATTATTTTTTTTTTTTTTTGTAATGATTGTCAAAAAAATCGCGAATATATTTCGCCTACGATAGACTTCATTTCTTTTAAAACATTTACACTCCGATGCAAAGTTTACTACTAAGTTGTAATTGGAAAGTACAAAAAATTTTATACCAACATTTATTTGTTCAATTTTTTTTTTTTGTTCTTTTATTTGCATTTTACCATTTTTCAGCAAATATAGAAAGGAACAAAAAAAAAGGAATTTGGGAGAGAAAATAATAAATTTAGTGCGAAAAAAAAGCATATATAAACTCTTACTATAAAAAAGAAATTCACATTTTTCAATTTTCTACAAAATAGCAGCAGGCAGCTAAAGCTAACAAAAAAAAAAAAAACCCCTTAAAATTCAATATGTTACAAATATACTCCTGATTTTTTTTTTTTTTAAATATTTATTTCTCTCACATTTTCTCTCATTATTTCTCTTTAGTACTAAACAAAACAAAAAAGGTTCTAAAAAATTATTATCCTACTGCCCACTTCCCTTTGAAAATTGAGAAGAGATAAACAAAACACAAAAATAATTTTAAGACTAATATTTTCCAAGGACTTAAGAAAATACAAAAAAAAAATAAACCCCCCATCCTTACATTACATGTTAGTACAATTTTGTCACATGTACAAATACATACACATACAACCAACCACACATTAAACTTACATCTATTTTATATATGTAAATATTTATTTGTTTTTCATTTTAATTTTCATTTTTTTCCCTAGATTGGATTGTATTACTCATTATCCGGTTAACCTCCCCCCAAAAAAACGTCGCGACACTGAGTAGGAATTGTATGTATAATTTAATAAAAAAAAAAACAAAACAAAAAAAAAACGATCCTTTTTTATAGTATAATATATTTTTTAGAACAAAAACAAATTAATTTTTTTGTTGTTTCTCTTTTTTTTTTTTTTTGTACTTTATTTTCTTTAATATAAATGTTGCCATAATAACCCTGACCATTGTTCAGATAAAATTAAAAAAAAATCCACGTAGAATATATGAATGTTGGAACACATTTGATACACATTCATTCATTGTGTTTTAAATAACGGATAATAATACAAAAACATTAACAACAACAACTACTACTACTAGTACAATGTTTTAATAATAATAAAAAAAAAAAAAAAAAGAAAAGTGAAATGAAAAACACCATCAGGATAATGTTTTATTTTTTTTTTTTATTCGTTTTTGTCTCAAGTCATATGCCAGGTAAATGATGGAGACATCCATGTTTTTTTTTATTTTTCTGTTTTGTTTTTTTGTTTCTTCTCAGATTTTTTATTAATGTACAACGTGTATCTATACATTTTTTTTCTTTCTCTATTATTTCAATCATGGGGAAAAAAAAAGAAGTAAAAAATATAAAAAAATGGTTACGTATACAGTTTAGACAAAAAATAAAAATAAAAAATAATGAGTTCCTTTACTCTTATTAAGACAACAGTCTCTCCTCCCTTCACTTTATGACAATTTTTCTTTTCATTATTGAATTGATATTTTATGTTTCAAAATAAAATTGAAATTTATATGAAGTTTAAAAATACCTTTTCTTTTTTTCCTATTAAAAAAAAGTTTATGAATCAAAGAAAAAATTAGAAATATGGTAACACCTTAATTGTTGTTAAATAAAAATAGTAAGGTATATTTATAAAAAAAAAATTATTTTAATTAAATATTTTACTTATAAATTCAAAATAATTTTTTTTTTTAAATAAAATTATTTTCGATTGCATTATTTAAATAAATTAAAATTAAAACGGTAACCTGTAAGTATGCAATAAAAATCATTAAATTACAATTGAATAAAACATAAAATAAAGAATTCGAATATATAATATATTTATATAGTATAAACAAAATAAGTAATATTAATTTATAATTTAATAGTATTTAGTAATAAATAGTATAGACCTGTAATGGCCTCAGAAGCCGATGGTTTTGTAATATTCCAATATCCTTGTAATATTCCAATATCCTATCTGATTAGTAATATTAAAATAAATAAATAAAAATTTGGTGATCAAGGCCCAAAATAGCCTTTCTAGCTAAACAAAAGAGTACATAATTGCTTTTGCAGCTGATGGTTTATTAGTAATAAGATTATCATAATGTAATATTAATAAAAATAAATAAAATTTCTGCGATCAAATGCGATCTTGCAGAAACTCAAACATTTTGGATTGTAACAGAAATTGGTCAAAATGTAATTTTTCTTTATGTAAATATGTATATAATATGATATTATTAATAAAATAAATAATATTATGTAAATTGCAATAATAATAATACATAAAAGCTAATTATTACTAATTTTATACACAGGAAACAAACAATGTTTCATAGACAAATGCATAAAATACTTTATAAAGATATCCAATAATCATGTATATATATATATATTATAAATAATGTACATATATATAAACAACAAAAACTAATCTTAAAAGTTTTTTATAATTCTACATTTAACTCATAATATATAATATTTTAATATTTCATTTATATATTTTTTACCCAATTCTTTTGTACATATAAGATGAATTATATAAAATACTGAAAGCAACAATAAATAAACTTTCATAAAACTTTTTTAAGAAAAAATTTGATACTCAAATTTCAAGATAAAACAAAATAATAGTTTTTTTTAATATCACGGAAATCTAAATTAATATTCTGTAATATTTCCGCTATTTTTACTTTTCTCTATAATCCTGGCAACACTTTGTGATGTAACAAAAGTTCAATGAAATTTGTATTCAATCTGAAAAAGCGCACAAGAAACAAAGAACAAAAAAAAAAAAAACGGAATGTACAATATTATTTTTTTATCCAGAATTATTTTTTTTTATTATTATTATTCTAAACTTCCCCCGCTGCTTTATCATTTTTCTTTTTCCTCTTCAACATTCACATGTACTTCTTATTAATTTCCATTACCAAATCTCTAAATCCTAAGAGTTAAAAATAACCACTATAATAATAAAATAGTAGTGCCTCAGTTTTCAAATTAAAAGAAACACAGTATAATTTTTCTTTTATAAATATTTTGTACTTTTTAAGGTGTACATCTGAGCAAGCGCATTAAAATATTTATAAAAGGATATTTACTCTCTTATCATTTAGTTTTTATCCGTTCTGATTCTGAGCAATAACAATCATAGGAAATTTTCTCGTAAAAAATATTATTTCTCAAAAATCAAAAAAAAAAAAAAAAAACAAAGGAATTCCAAGAAGAAAATTTTATTACAACTTTTATCTACAAATACATATAGTGTTGGTATATGAAAATTCTCATATGACTTGTAAAAATTATCCAGATTGTTTTAAGGTATAAAAAAAAAACTCATAATAAAAACAAATTTTTAGTACTGTAGAAAATAAAAAAATAAACGTAGATATAATTTTTACACGTTTACATAAATATTTCTTTAAAGGAAAACATTTTTTTTTTTTTTTTTTTTATTATGTGTATTTAGAAAATATTGTCAAGGAAAATATTTTTGATTATTTTTTACAATTATTTATTAGGTTCTTTTCTTATTTCATTTTCTATTTTTATTTAAAATTTTAGTTTTTTTTTTTATTCTTTATATTTATCACTTTGATTAGTGAGTAATTGAAATTACATTAAAACAGTCACACCACAATTACATTTGACAGACTCATCATTTAACTTTTTTTTTTTAAATTTTTCGAAAGAATGTAGATAGAAAAATATAAAATAACAATTTGTGGTACACCTACACTCAGTAAAAGCAAAAATAAATAAATTTAAATTTAACTTTGTTTTATTGTTTATAATTTAATTTTTATAGTCCTAAAGGAAAATTAATTAAATTACGTAATTCGTCCTGGAAAAGTTGAGCAGTTTCAATATAATTAGTCAACTGTAAATTGTGAAAACAAAAAAAATAAATTGAAATTTAGTCTTTTTGTAATTATCTTACAGATTTGCCTTGGGAAAAAAAAAGAAATCGTGTAGGAGTACTTGCATAAAAATTCTAACTAAGTGAGCAAAATTAACATATCTATTTATGGCAATTCTGAACCAAAATCTACTCTATATAGAAGAATAATTTTGTATGATAGAAAGTGCAATAACAAAATGCCTAAAGTCTAAGACTAAATATAATGTGTTATCTGATCATCTAAAGAAATGATAACTAATTATATGAGTTTATTTTTAAAAAATTATTTGAATTAAATTCTTTTCGTAACTATGTAAAAAAAAATTAGCTGCGTCCACCACAGAACCGTTCACAAGAACAGGAAAATTTAATATTTGTTTTTTTAATAGGTTTATTTAGATTAGATAAGAGGTACGAGTATATTATATAAATACATACTATATGTATACAAATCATGTATATATATCATGTATATATATATCAACTATATTATCTGTATATTTGTATATTTTATATATTATTTATATTATATTCACAAAATTATAAAATTTAACACAAAAAGTTTTCACAAAAAAAAAAATGCGTATTAGTAAAAAAATCGTCTGAAAATAATGACGAATCTAAATGCTTATCGAATCAAAAAGCGTTCTATAAAAAAGTTGTTGCTCTTTACTTGTATAGCAACTTTCCCTTGGTTTCAAAATATTCATGAAAAAAATAAAAATGGCCAAGTAACGTGGCACTTGAGGCTGACGGATTTCTAGCTAGTTATAAGAAATACATTTATTTATTTTTTCAAGATATTTATCGAATATCGAATTCTGTTCAGTCATTTGGGCTGCCCACAGACAGATAGACAAACAAAACGACACACACAAACAGGCACCCCCACTACCACTCCAAAAAACATTTAGTACAGATTTCTACGTACCCGAATGAAAAAATTTGAGGTTTAAAATGGTGCCACCACAATTACCCTATCTTATACATTACATATGTAAAAAATTGAGTTAAAATAAATAATGTTTTTAAGTGCTTTGATGAACAAAATTTAATTTAAATTATAAAAAAAAAAACAAAATGTTTAAGATATAAAAATGTATAAAAAACTAGCTTATTGAAAATTAACTCTTCCCTCCCTCCCCAAATTATCAAATCAATTCAAGTCTATCCAAATTTTTCTGAAAGAAACTGATAGACTTTATTTTACAGAGTCTATATGTCCTTTACAGAACTTGTTAATGGCAAAAAAGAGATTATTTCAAATATTCGTCATCTTATCATAGTTTAAATATAATATTTATATAATAAAGATAAATACATATTTTCGAATACTATAATAAAAGCTTACAAATTTATGAGGATTAAAAAAACTGTAGTTAAAAATTAATTTTTACATAATCTTCTTAATATTATTTAATTATAGATTTTTTTGACAACTAAAATATTTTTTGTCTAAAACTTTACATTGAACTTAATTTGTAAAGTTTTATTTAACAATTTAATGTAAGTAACTATAATTAGGACTTTTCATTTTTTTGTTATTTTTGTTTTTTTTATAAAAATTTAACCAATGTATTAAGCAATAAAATAGAATTAAGTTTACTCACATATTTTCAAAAGAATCCATACTTTCAGTCGTCCTTAAGTACGTGTCCATTTTTTCTTCAGATAAGTATTTATCTAAAAAGTACTTTAATTTATTCAATTGTGCTTTACATTTTTTTTTTTTTTTTTAAATTAAATTAAGTAAAAAATTAAAGCAACTTTCTTCATAAAATTGAAAGCAAATTAAGCAAAAGTAAATAAGTTAATACCTAATAATTGAATTTGATAAACATTTAAAATCTGAACGAAAATTTTAACATTACAGTTATTTTTTATCCTGGGAAATATCAGCTGCTCTAATGAATAAGTCCTTAACTTCTATTATACAGCCGATTCAATATTAATTTGATTTTTGTTGTTAGAACTAACAATTAATTTATAATTGATAGAAATACCAAAAACATTAGCAATTTTAATTAGTTTTTGAAAGTTTTTATACGAATCGGTACCACACATAAACAATATATTCATTTCCGAAATTAATTTAAAAAAATATAAGACTTGAAAACTGATACGATATGTAAATATCAGTTATCAGTAAATACGTTGTAAATGACTTAATTTAAATTTATAGCCCGTATGTTTTAATTTCTTTTAATTATGGGCTTTAATTTCGCATACGTTCTCTCACCACACCAAAAAAAAGGCAGTTCGAGTTGCCGTTAAAGTTGCGGTTAAAGTTAAAGTTGGAATTGCAGTTGGAGTTAAGCCCGCCGCCTTTAATTTGAAAAATAAAGAAATTAAACCTCGTGTGTCTTAATTTTGCTGGCATTTTATTAGGGACAGTAATAAAATGCTTTTTATTTTTATATCAGCATAATTCATATTTGATACATCCTGTATAAGGTACGTATTTTTCTATATTGATGGAAAACTTCAAAAGATACCCAGTAGATTTGTACATGTTTTGTCCGGTCAGTGTTAGAATTTAATTAACTAAAACTTTAGAATAGGAAAACTTTAGAATGAAAAAAAACTTTTCAAATATAAATACAAATATTCAGTTTGATTTTGAATCTAAGGATATATCTCGGAAGGATTCTTGGTAAAATGAGGTTTAAGAATTTAGGATTATATAGGATGGGTAGAAAAATTTGGAAGGAGATTTTTTAAGAAATTTATATTGTAGCTGTGATAAATAATAAGATGGAAGAACAAATCAAAAATGTATTTTTTGTATATAAGTATATAAACTCTTATTATGCACTTAATATCTTTGCTTTCATCGACTGAATTCGCACTATCATTGAAAATTGAGATAGATAGATATATATATTTATAGTATGTTTCTCTTCAGTGATAATAATAATGACTGATAATTTTATAAAAAAAAAAACTTAATATTTACAAAAACATGACTTTTCTTTAACGCTGATATAAATATTACATAAAAACAATGATATATTTTTATCACTCCTCTTATAAACTATCGGCTCTAATCGTTTATCACAGCTTTCATATAACCGAACCCTTAGTTATAAATGGGAAAAAAAAATCCTTATTAGTTAGTGGTAACTTTAAAGTTAATCTGATTCAAAAACAAAAAAAAAATTATAATAAACAACTTGTAAAAGTATTTTTTAATTCACTTTTTTTTTTAAACTAAAACTAAAACAATACATTTGTATATGTATATGTATAAAATTTCAATTGTATGCCTGATTTCAGTTATAGCATACAAATTTGTAAAAAAATAAAAATAAAAAATAAAAAAATAAAGAATTCAATGATAATTACGAAAACTAACCACTTTTGAACTTAACCACTAATTATGCTTAATCTTTCTTGCTCAAATCCAGTAGAAATCGTTTTTTTTTTTTTTTTTTTTTGGTTTTTTATACCATTTTCTCATTTAGCAGATCAGTATCTTATCCTATCATTGTCATTTCGTTTACCAATGAAATTGTAAATAGTTTTCTATTTAATTGAGATCCTTTTTATCCTTTTTTTTTTTCTCTCATTACCTTTCATTAGGGTTTCATTTAGAATTAAGTTTCCTATAGTCATTCTAGGTCATTTTAAACTTTTTTAGACTGAATTTTTAAATAGTTTTAAAAAGTTGTCCATTTTTTTTTTTTATTTTTGATAAAGTTTTGTTTTTAGAACAGAATGATTGCAAAGTTGAAAGTTTATTTTGTAAACAATCAACTAAATGTTTTAACTTTCTTTTAATTTGGAAAATGATTATTGTTGTTTGGGTTTTTATTTCATTTTGTATATATAATTTGATTTTCTGCAATTTATTTTTTGGTCTTAAATTCTTAAAATCAATTTTCGTTTTTAATTTTTGTTTGTAATTGTTATTGTTTTAGAATTTTAGATATTTCAGTTTGTTAAGATTGTTAAATGGTTGATTGTGATATGATAAATTTAATTTCAATTAATTTAAAAATTTTAATTAAAAAAAAATCAAAATAGAATTTAGAATTTTTGTTTACTTTAAAAAATAGTTGAAAAATAGTAGAGACATTTGTCAGATTAAAGGTGGTTTAATCAGGAATAAATAAATTTGTTTGACTGGGTGGGGGAGAACAACTTTAGTATGCTAAGGAAAAGTAAATTTTCTCTATTTTGATATTTAATTCTTCTCTATATGTTCTATTTTTATATATCTATTTTTATTACCTAAGTAATTTGCGTATATATCGAACCAATGCTAACGATCTTTTATGTGGAACAAAATTTTCGATGTTTTTTCTCTAACTGTAACTTACACTTTTCAATTATTCTTTTAAACAATTCTTTTATTGGTTTTAACAATTGCTAAACTATAAAAAATCTAGGTACTATCAACTAAAAATTTTTCTTATATTACATTTTACTACTTCCACCCCCTATAAGTGTCTCTTCTGAATAACTTTTCTTTTTAACTTACACAAATAACAAAAAAAATATATTTTTGCCCGAAAGACTACATCATTTTCTTTGTTATAAAAGAGATGATTTAAAATAAAATATTCCGGAAAAGGCGGCATTCGTGATTTCGTAATAACTCTAAACTCCTTCCTAATTATTTTTCCACATACATGTTACAACATACGTATTTAAGAACATTCGGTTGGATTTGGAGTTAGATTGAAATTAAAGTTGAAGTTAAAATTCAGGTTAAAGTTGGAGTTACAGCTTTCTAAATATTTTTTTTTTATGCTTACACAAAATAACAACAAAAAAACGATACTCTTGCCCGAAGGTAACATCATATTTTCTTTGTTATAAAAGAGGTGATTTTTAACACAAAAAAAATTATTTGTTTGGGGGGGGGGGGCAAAAACATTAGATATTTTTATTGTTCTGCACAAAAAAATCCATTTGTAAAAATCTATAAAGAACGTATATAAATGACTTCTTATTGTTTTTGGGATTTGTAATGTTATGTAATTGTAAAATAAATTTTTAAATAGTTAATTTTCTTTTTATTTACAATTTGAAATTTCATTATATTTCTACAATAATGAGAAAATAATGAGTATAATATATCGCTAAAGTTAATAATACTATTAAAAATGCTTAAGAAAGAAGAAGTCCCAAAAACTTTTTTGAACCAATCAAAATTATCTAAAAGAAAAATTCCAAATAATGAAAAAAAAACTGTGTAAAACCCATGTAAAAATATATTTTTGAAACTTAAATGTCATTTACTTTAAACAATTTTGTACACCAGGCGAAGTTACCAGTTATTTAAAAACATTGAGTTTCTTAGTTTTTACCCCCAATATCTCTCTTAACGCTTTCACGTACAAGACGTCAAATACCGTCAATTGGTGGGTTTCTTGTGGGACAAGACGATAAACACAGACGGTATACGTAAAAACGTCAAGACAGTATTTACAGTTAATCTTTCCATTATAAATAAACGTACTACACAGTATGTTGTGACCCATTAAAAGCACTTTTTTTAATATATTGTCTTTCCAAAAAATGGTTTTATTTTAATATTTGGTCGCGACGTGTTTGCCTAAAGATATGCATTTGTAAAACGTCAAAGCGGTAAATACCGTCGTAGATGTATTAAAAAATAGTTCATTCAAATTTTAGTGACCCGTTGTAAGTAAAGGTGAATATTCTTTGTTTATTACTACTTGTAAATTTTGTTGGATGAATTGAGGAGTGTCTGTTCAAAAGGAGATATTTGCACATTCAACTTTTTTTTTCAGAACAAGATTCTCTAGGATAATTTACGTGAATTCGTGAGGTAGATTTGTGTCTAAAAAAGAGTTATTTCCAACTAAAAATTTAGTTTAAAAATGACAATTTGTTTTAAAAAGTGGCATTTCATATTCATTTACTGCAATTTTGTTGCAATACTGTAAATAACACTTTTTGAATAAAACTTAGGTTTCTAAGTACTTTCATAGAATAGAATAATATGGATCGATAATGATAATGGTGCTATTTTTTTTGTTTCAATACTAAAAAAATTAGGAAAATTGTTTTAATTTTGTTTATTTAGGACTCATGGAATTCAATTTACTATTGCGTAATTTTGAAACATATTTTTATTTTATCATTGTTATTTTTATGATGTACTATCTAGTTTGATTATTGTTTGTTTTTTTTTAGTTAGTACCCGTCAAGATGGTGTTTACCGTCATGACCCGTAATATCAATTGAAGCGTTTGACTACGTCAAAACGGAATATGCCGTTGTTCAAAATAACAATACCTAAATTTTATTGAATTATTACCTATACAATAATTAATTAACTTTGCCAAAACTCTTATTTCTTTATCTCTTCCAGTTTCCTTTTTACTTATGGTGACCCCCGGCACTCAAGTACCCACAGACACTGACCATGAACGTGTTAAACAGGGGAAAGTACATAATTTTGTTATAAGTTAAACTCTATTCTAATTCTCAAAGTTTTTTCAAGAAATTTGAAGGTTCTGAACTTAAAACTTACGATAGAATTAAAATTATGACAAAATTTTGTTTTTATATACTTCACGATAATTTTAAATATTCAGTTGCAAAACATTAGGTATATAATTTTTATATTGATCTAAGTTTGAAAACTTTCTTATCGTTTTTAGATTAAAGAAAAATTATGCAGAACGTTTATTCCAGCGATTATTATCTTTTTATGGAATTTATTTCATTTTTATTTTTTAATAAAAAAATGAGAACCAAGTGTATACCCTAATGTATTACACTTCTGATATTGTGCTTAGTAAAACCACTTCAAAAAAAAAAATGTTCTATCTATTTGATAGTTCATAAAAATGTTCTATAAAAATTTGAATTAAAACTAAAATATATTGAATTAATTTAAAATACACTTGTTATTAAAATAAAGAAATAAAAATAACATTAAACCGAAGATGAATTTTTAATTGCATATAAAATATAATACCAATTACCAACAAATAATTGTGTCATAAATTTGCAAATATGCATAATAAAATCTTGTTCTTGTTTTTGTTTTTTTTTAACATATAATAAAAGTATTTACAAACCCAATTGAATTTTTCATTCTCAAACAATCTTTTGTTCTTTTTAGTATTCATAAATAATTAATAAAAAAAAAAAGTATTTTTTTATTAAAAATTAATGATTACAAAACAAAAACTGTTTATTTAACATCTTTACTCTTACAATCTCATATGCACCCCGCCTGCCTCTCCTAAACTCCTCGACACTTAATATGTATATATTTTGAAATAATGATGGGTAATATAAAATTGGTTAAAAAAAAAAAAAAAAAATCTTTTATATACATAATTTACAGATCCATTGATAAGACACGAGATTAATAACCCATTGTTATTTTCTTTAGAATAATTATTTTGTCACTTGGTTAAAACAAAAGTAATATTGAAGAAGAATAAAAAAATAAAAAACAATAGTATAAAAAATATATATGTATGTATATATGGAAATCAAAAAACTAATAAACTTTTATTTAACTATAATAAAAGAAAATCAAATAAAATGAGAATATTAAATTTGTTGAACGGAAACTCCTCTAAGATATTCAATTTGATTTTATAATAACTTTCAAACTGTCAAACAAACTTGAGAACCGCCGATATAATTAAAATATTAAAAAATTAATACAGATTTTTTTTTATTTCGATTTAAATTTTACGACTTTGATAATGAATTTAAAAAAAAAAACAAGGTAGAACGTAAACCAAGCGTTTTTAAAAGCGCACATTTCCAAAACTCAATACAAACTGTTTAGAAGTGTGACATACACAAAAATTTGAAAATTTCATGTAATAACAAAATATGTGAAAATAGGACTTTTTTGCAATTTTGAGGGGCTGTAAGTCCCGAATCCTATATAACTAAGAAAAGCCGTTAACACACGTAAAAATATATTATTAAACCTTTAATTTTCATGTCTTGCCGAAGAAAAATTTGTACAGGTGCCTAAGTTACAGGTGTCTAAAAATAGCAAATTTTCAATTTTTGAGGCGTAATAACTCTTAAAGAGGGGGTGTTACCAAACAATTGTCTGAGGAAACTTATACTAATTCTAAAAGTTATTTCTTGTCTCAAAATTACAGGTTCCTATCTCAAAGCGAGCCGGAATTATGAAAAAAGAAATATCATGCAAAATTTGGTTTTAACATAACGGTAAATTTAAATACTAAATTTAAAAAATATATATAATATTGATATTGATTTCTAAAGGTAAATAAAATTTCTGTTGAATAGCGTTTTCATATTGAAAAAATGTTAAGCAAAACATGAAATATACGCGTTTAAAAATAGGACTTTTTCAAAGTTTGAGGGGCTGTTTTAGTTCCCTGATGGATGGGCCTATATGAAAAAGTTGTTCCACAAAATTAATTTTTTTATGAGACCTACCCATGGTTAAAATTTTTTTTCTCTATCTTTAACGGTGTAGAAGTTTTGTAAACAGACAGACAGACGGACAGAATGAAACTAATAGGCACATTTTTTCAAATTTTTTTTGGAAATGTACTAAAAAGTGGAGGACAAAATATAAATATGCTTAAATATATTGCACTGCCTTTTAAATTTAACATTACTGTTACAGCACAGTGTATGTCAGATTACTAAAGTATAATTTTATGTGAAATTGTGAAGTATCAAGTATCATTATTTAGTATCAAGTATCACTCGTAAATAGAATAAAGTAGTAAAATTCTTATTAAAACTTTCTCTTATTTAAACCTTGCTCGGTTAGTTATTTCTTAAATTTTCAAATTTAAAATTACTATTTGATTAAAACAATACTAAAACATCTTTTAAATTTCAGTTTATGATGTATGAAAAACATTATGAAAAAACATACAAAAACATTTAACATTTTCTTAAAGAAATTTTCTATAGTAGAACTTATAGGTATAGGTTAAATTTTAAAGAAAAATTATTGATATCTAAAATTACATGAATAATATAACAAAAACAAAATAAAAATAAAAATAAATAGGTGTTCCCCCCTATAAATGTCCTATATTATATACCTATTGTTCTTTTCAAATATTTCCACTAAAGAGAAGTTTTCCATTTTACTTTTTTTTTTTTTCGTTGTTTTTCCTATTCGAAGTACACTATTGACATTTTCTATTGTGCAATGTAAGTGAAATTTATTGAATACAATATAGAATTTGTAGTATATTCGCTCTTCAAAATCAAGAATCTTATTGACCTCAATAAAAATAACAAAAAAATGTAGTATAAAACAATTATTGTGAATCAATTGTACCTGCAAATATTTCAATAAAACTTACATTGTAAACACTTTAAATCACTCGTATACTGTATTTAAACTACAATAGATGTTCCTCTTCAATATATTACAATTAGCGATAATATCAATTCGAATTTTGTTATTTATTAAAGGAAATAAAGTTTATAACAACTTTTCAAGTGAAAAAGATTTTTCAGTAATTTTTTTAAGTATTATATGTATATGATGGAATTTTTCTAATATTTGTTTTCTATTTTTGATATTTTTTCGAAAATTAATTTTGATTTATTTTAAATAATTTGATACCATAGTGTATATATATAGAAGATTTGTAATCTTCGTAAAAAACCTAATTTAGTATCGTGAATATTTTTTTTAAAGGTACCAAAATACAAACGTGTACGATTATTCAAGTTCTACTGTTATATTCAAGTAAATTTTCTTTGGTATAAGACTTACAGTAATTAACCCTCATGTCAAACTTTCGGTACAAATGAAACAATTTTAAGTTTAAACCGCTATATCTCCCAATTTTTTTTAAGTGCAAATCTGTAACTTTGTGATATCTTCAATTAAAGTGTTATGAATGAAAATCATGATAAAAATATATATAATTTGATGGAGACAATTAGGATTTGGGGGATTTAAACTACGTTGCTTTTCTTTGCTTAATATTGTGCTTTGATTGCAATGCTTCTCAAAATTAAAATTTTTTTTATTTAAATTATTTATAAATTTTTCTTTTATTCTCTTTATTCTTTTCTTATTTAAATTAAATTTTGAAATATTTTGTTAAAGTTAATTTATGAATTAAAGTAATAAAAAAACAAAAACATTTTATTTTTTACATATTATTTCTTATACAAAATGTATGAAAAACATTATTGGTACAAATGTACCAAGGATTTGATTAAAGGGGGGTTTCAACAAGTGTTTCACATAAGGGTTAAATCCGTTTTCCCAAGATAGATCCGTTTACATCTTGACAACCTCTGAAATATTTTTTTTTTTTTTTTACATTTTTCTGCCACATAAATGTGAACAGCAAAATAACACAACCTTTCCTGTTCAGGCGTGGCTGTAAATGCCATAAGGGGGGAATAACTCTTACGACTATTTGAACCCACACTCCCTCGATGTTTACAGCGTATTTCGTACGTTTTACCCACTAGGCCACCCTAACCACTAGAAAAGGATTATTTTATATTTATATCTATGCTAAAATAAATGTTTTAATCTAATTATCATATATAGTGATCAGCAAATTAAATGGACAATTTTTCTACAGGTGGCCCAACAGTCTTAGAATTTTCGTTAGTTATTTTAGTTTTTTTTTCTACTTATATTTTGGTTTTTTTCAAATTATTTTTGCAATTAAAAACCTCACTATTATCTTTTTTTTTATTTATTTTTTTTTTTTTGATTATAGATAGAGAACGTTTTCCTTAGATAAGTTTTATGTTTACGAACCATACCATATCTATATTTATTTGCTTACTTTTCTCCACATCCAATCAATTTAATTAATTTTTATAAGAGATTGAAAAGAAAAATTAATAGAAAAATAATTTTCTTTTTTTTTTTTTTTTCATATTGATTTTTAATGGTAATTATATAGGTGCATATATATACAATGTATACAAAAGAGTATGTATTAAATTGATATTTAATGTAACTTTAGATTAATTAAAAAAAAAATTATATCAAATTTAATAGAAAAAAAAAATTTGTAAAGTTGAATAGAATGTAAAAAAAAAAAAATAATTAAATTTTATATAAGATCTATTTGAATTATTAAATCCAACTTTGATTTCGAATTTTCACGTAGATATACAATCAATTTCTATTAATTCAATTATTTTATTCTATTTTATTCTATTATAGAAGTGACTTAGTTTCACTAATATTTAATATATGCATTAATTTCGCAAAAATATTTTTTAGTATTGAAACTATGACAATTAATAAAATTTTGAAATGTAATTTGACCATTACTCATTAGTAAAGCTAGTGGCAGACGGTAAAATTTTCTTCAAAGAAATATTATGAAATAAACGTCATTTAACTTTGATCGTTCCAGGATATTTTTTTGACACTTTGTTTGATTTGTTTTTTGATCAAAGTTTTGTCTAGTGCTATAGACGGTAAAATAATTATATGGAATTGGAAAAAAAATTGTATGATGGATCGGAAAAAACTTTTAACTTTAGCTCTAAGTTTTTCTTCAGTTATTAAAGTTATAGCTATTGCACCGCAAGTTTTAAAACAAAAAAAGAAAAGAAAAAGGATTTGGTCGCGAAAATGGCTTATGATTAGAGATTCTGGAAGAGTCATGGGAAATTTAATTTTTAAAGAAATAAAAATTGAATATACTGTTGGTTTTAAAAACTTTACCGGGATGAATACTGAAAATTTTAAATTTATTTTATATTATATATTTATTTTAAAACTAAAAAAACATTAACGCAAACTAAAAAATACAAACAATAGAATGTCAGATCACAAACGTCAAATCGCAACAAAGAAATATCATGAAATAGAAAATTTTCTATTTTCATGATATTTCTTTGATAAAAATTTATATGATGAAAAATTTTGACGTTCATTTCATGATATTTCTTTGAGGAAATTTTACCGTCTGACAGCAGCTTAAGACTTGAGATGATTTTAATACTTTTTAAAATCAATTAATATTAGAAATTCCCAAAGAAATTCTTTATACATAATTAAACAAATAAATGTCCTATAAAGTTATATGCTTTAAATATAAAACTGACAAACTCAATCTTCATTTCACCCCCCCCCCCTAACTCACTATTTTTCATCTTCTTTAAAATAATAATTAGTGGTGTGTGGTTGTTGATAAGGAGCTCCACAAACAAAAATTCATAAATAAAAATCCAAAAGCTAAAATTCACAAAAATGTTGGAAGAATATTTTGGAAGGAAAAGCAAAATAAATTTTCTTTTTATTTTGTTACAATACATATTTCTACATCAAATAATTTAAAATGGTACGGGTTACCGCCACCAAACCCCAAGTCCCTCTCGCTAAACAAATTAGTGAAATTCTGATTTTTTTTATGTATATTCTGGAATATAGGGTAAAAATAATAAAAATTAGCATAAAAGTTAGGTAAAAATTAAAGCTAAACATGCTAGTTTTTCGAAAAGCTATAAAATATGTTTAGATGCTTATGTATAACCTTCAAATAACTATTTGTTGTATAGAACAAGATTCAAGATAAGCTATATGTATATAGATTTACTGAGTAAAAAGTAAATTATAGTATCTAAGAAAAAAAACTTCTCCTTTATCATTTAAAAATTAAAAATATTTCTTCATTTTTTTAAGCTATACTTTAGATTTTTCAGATCTTTATAAATAAGGAAGTAGGAGTACATCAAACAACAGTTTGTAAGATTATACATACTGTTCTAAGGAAAATTATATCTAAAGCACATTATACTAATTAAATTTCCCTCTGAAAATAATTAACTGAAAGTTAAAATCAATAGTCCAAACGTTTAAGTTTTTCATCCACGTCATAGGTTGTACGCATATAGCAATAAAAAAAACTTTCTTGTTATCGTGCTGAAAATGTTAATTGCAAAGCATATTATATAACGTAAACCTTCAAACAAACGATATATGAACGAAACGTAAAGAGAAAACTTTTCTTTTTTATTTTTGTTTGAGTTGATTATAAGAATTGAAATAAATAAATAAAATAGATCTATTAATGATGAGAAGTGAACCGAGGAAAATAAATTCACACGTACATTTTTTGTTTTGTTTCGAACTACTGAATACACTGAATAAATATTTAAGATCGAACCAACTGGGCCCACACACACACATGGTATATTTCATTTTTTACTAAAAAATTTTATTACAAGATGAACACAGATAAAACTTGAAATATTCAACTCTTAAGTAATAATAAGTCCTTAGCAAAAGAATATTCACTTTCTTATTCAATTGAAATATATAGCTAAAGCTTGTGCTTAAATTTAAACCTAAACAGATATTTTTTATTCACATCACACAATGGCTCGAGTATTTACTGAATATAACATGTAATAGGAAACGTTCAATAAAATACTTAAACGCAGATTATTTCATTTGTGATTCTCAATCAAACTGAAAATAAACTTCTTCTAAACTTGTCTATGATCGTACACTGTCTTAATGAATAGTAATTTATTTCTAGTATGTATATGATATGATTACATTAATTGGAAATATTAAAAGATAGATTGTGAAATATGAATATCAATAGATCGATTTTCTGAAGAGCTTATATTGCTATTGAAATAATATTTTGTTAATGTTACTACAAATGTTTGTTCTAATGATGTTCTAAAGTTCTTTTTTATATTATTATTTTTCGTTTCAAGATTCTTAAAATTGTATTTTCCCCAATATTATTATATAATCTAAAAATATTTTATTAAATTCAATTATGTATTAATATTGAAATTAATTCGAATCCTTAAAAATTAACATTAATTTATATTCTTCAATTTATAAAACTAAAATGGAAAATTCATTCACAGCTAATAAAACAAAAGCAAAAGCAAAAGAAAAAAAAAAAAACATAATTACAAAATTTTCTTAAGCAAATATTATGAAATTAATTTTTTTTTTGCAAATTTTCAAATTTACTCACCTTTATCTTATAACTAATAATTTTTTTTTTTTATTTTTTTTCAACTTAAAATTTTGAATAGTAAACATAAAATTCCAAAGGGGTTAACTAAAATTTTACGACAAAAACTGAACCAAAAACAAACACTCATAAATTTCCACGATACTAGTAATTTGACTTTCCTTTTTTTTTATTTTTTTAATTTTTAATTTTATAAATCTTTCAAAAATTTTTCAAATCACACTAAATTTCCGAAAATCAATTCAAAATAAAAAATTTAAATAAAAAAAAAAAACTAGTAAATAAATTTTGTTTAAAGAAATTTAAAATATAATATAAATAATATAATTTTTTAATAGGGTTTTAAAAATTAATATATATATATATATATATATATATATACAAACTATATATAAAGAGAAACAATTTCAAACCAAATTTTTTTTTAAGTTATATATTTAAATTTTAGTTGATCTTATTTCCGGTTCTTTTAAAAATCTTTTAAATTCAATTATAAAAAATGTAAAATAAATTTAAATTTACTGTGTAATTCGTTTTTATACATATAAATATATTTAATTAACCGCGAACTTAAATAATTCATTATATAAAAAATTAGTATGTATATAACCTTAGATTCACTAAATCCTGCAGACAAATTATTGTGATTCATTATGGTTCATATATAACATTGATTAATGATTTACTTAAAAATAACATCAAAATAAGAAAATCACCATCAAAATCAATTATAATCCATTATAAACTACAGTTTTAGTTTATTACATAATATACATCTGTTCAAAAAAAAAAAAACAAAAAAAATCAATGAACTAAATTATACTTGTTATAGGATTGGTTCACTATATAGAAAAAGTAAGAAATTCATTATTATTTCATTATTAAGATTCATTATTAGATTCATTGTGGTATAAAACTATCTATTATTTACACCTAGTATCCTATAACTAAAATTTACTATAAATTAAAATATCAACAATTAAAGGGAAACAATTTAAAACTAAATTTTAAATATCTTCTTCTGTTAAAGAATCTAAATATAATAAAAGACAAGTTGCTGCTGCTGAGTAGCGTGCCCTACTGTTATGTTAAATGTTAATTTAACAAATTTTATGCTATGAAAAGAAAGAAACGTGTATCTAATATTTACGTACATAACAGATAAAAAACAATAAATATTAAAATGTTATCCTACGAAAAGAAAGAAAAAACAAGGCAGTGTATAAATCAAAGTTTTTAGAGGGTCGTATTTTTAAGTAGAACATTATAAAATTGCAATAATATTTTTATTTAAATTTTGCTAAGTAACATTTTCTTAATTTTTTAAAAATTTTGCCATAATATAGTACAATTTTAGAATCAGAAGTTTAGCCCATAATATAGATATATGAATAAAAATATGGGTATATACATATATTATGTAGTTAATTATAAAAAAATAAAGCAGTGCGTAAAACCAAAGCTTTTAAAGGAGGGCAATTTAAATTATAAAATCGCAATTTTCAATTAAATTTTGAATGTGTAACATTTTCTTAATTTTATGCTTCTTTTATGATTTTTATTTTCTAAATCTTAAACCTTATTTGCACAGCCAATTTTTATTGTTTTACATAAAAGGTGCGCAGAACTTACGGTGTGAAGATTTTGTAACGAAAGCTACAGATAAAGAGGCAGAATATTATTACGGATAGAGTAAAAATTTCTTTGAAAAATATAACAAAAAAAGTTTTGAAGCATTTGCTATGGCAACCATAGAAAAATATAACAAGTGTACTATATATTATAATTAGGTAAATGCATCGGATCAGTATAGTTTAGTTTCAAAATTATAAAGTTTGATACTGTATTTTTTTCGAAGCGAAAATTTTTGTTACTATTGGCAAAAATTTATTTACCATTGGTTTTTAATCCAACCTTTGGTTTTTTAATCCAAAGCTTGATAAAGAAATTTACAAGAGATGAGATTTATTAAATAATCATTTTTATTACATTTTTGAAAGAAACTACTTCACAGCATCATTGAGGTTTTTCATTATTTAAAACACTTTAGCAATAAATTTTACATTTATCAATATCTAAATATAATACATATAAGTATTTGAATAAATTTACTAAAATTAAATTGTTCATAAAACTGAGGAAACTTTCACAAAAGCTATATTTTTCTACTTATACCCGTCGTATGACGGGCTTTTTTACTAGTAATGAATAAACTATGAAAAGAATTCGTTTCATTTACTTAATAAATACAAAAATTTCCCAATAATACATCAAATCTAACGCTTTTTGTTTTTTTTTTTTTCTTTTTGAGTATATAGTTAAGAAATATTGACATTGATTATAAAGAAATTTTTAATAGGTATATGTAAAATCAAAAAGATTATCACTAAACTAACCACTTAAATTTACTAACCCAATAAATTCATAATTTTCATCAAAAAATTTTAATTAAATAATAAATATATGTATATACAATCTACAAGTAGTTAAACATATATAATATAATATATCAGTTATTTTCATATATACTATTATAGAATTTATGCTAGTTAAGCAATTGGTTTGGCAAATTGAAACAAAAAAAAAAAACAAACTAAATAAATTGCTTGAGAAAAAAAAAAAAATCCCAAACCAAAAAAATCCTACGAATTGAAAAAATGTTCCTTTTTTTTTTTATTACATACCTGCTAGATACATATATGTATGTGTATATATGTAAAATTTACTTTTTTAGCATTTTGTTCTCTTTGGAATTGGTTTTTTTTTTTTTTTTAATTTTTTAAAAAAGCCGGGTACTTGAATTCATTCGTACAAAAATAAAAAAAAAACCTTTTAAACGCAGTACCGAATATGTTCCTATATATATGTAAACTAGGTCAAAAACTTAACCATATACACGTACGTATATATTATGTATGAAACTCAAAATTAAATTGAGTACTTATAATGTATGTACATAGGTACATTAAATACGAATATACTTATGTATAAATATATCTTTTTACCAAAATAATGCATATTATATTGGAATATTCCTGAATCAAAAAATTTCAATTCAAAAGCTACTATATTTTATCCAAATAGAACAAAAAACTGTATGTACATTATATAATTTCTTTAAAGAAAAACTTTAATTTCTATTTTTAATTTGTAATTTAAGAAAAGTTTTAATAAAATCAAAAATTTCTGTATATATATATATATACAAAAACAAAAAAAAAAAACACAAAAATTACAAACTATTTAAGTTTTAAATTACGATTAAATGTTTAAACATTTTCAAAAACATATTATTTAAGATTAATTTTAAATTAAAACAAATATATATGTGCATATGTATATAATAACTTAAAAAATTAAAAGTTAAGTTCTTAAGAAGATAAACTTAATAGAATTTTTTAACACTTTTTTCGAAAATCTATTAGATATTCCATTAAATAAGAAAATATAATTAAAAATTCATTTAAAATATATTAAAGTAATAAAAATTCCATGAGATATGATTATTAAAAGTTATGATTTAATAAAATAATACAGCAATTAATTAAAGATACCTAAAGATATGCAATTAATTTGTGTTATCTTTACCATTGTACTGCGTTTAATACAAAATTTCGAATTCTTTTATTTTAACTATTTTTTATTATAATATATTAACTTTTATCTTTTAATATGTATATATATATATATATATAGAAAATATATATAGAAAACTAATAAAAAATTATTAATTTTGTATAGTTAGCACATAATTATTCTATTCGTTTAGTTCAAAATGATAGAAATTGCTTTCATCTTTTTGTCGGAATTCATAATAAAAGTTTAAACGGAATTTTCTCGTTTTTAAAAAATGGTAAGTTAGATCAAGATAGAAATCCTGCGACGATATATTGCAAGGATTTTGATAACTCGCACATTAATAAAAAAAATTTCAGAATCCTAACAGTAAACACTAATAAAAGAGAATTTCCAAAATAATGAATGAAATGAAACTGATTACTATCAAAAAATAAATAGGATCACATTTCAAAAGAAATCACTATAAAGTAGCTTTAACTTTGAATAAACGTTATATATGTTAGGTTGAGTTAGGTTAGTTTAGGTTTGTTAGGTTGAAAGTCGTATAATGAAGTCTATAATATTGTTTAAAAAAAAACTATAAAATCCGTAAATGCTTATACAAAAAGGATATATATGAAAAAAAGCAGTAGCAAAATATTAAAACAATGATTTCATTTACAGAAAAAATTTTTTTAAATAAAAAAAAGCAATAAAACAATATTGTACTTACCTTTCAACTAATTATTTATATTCCTAAAAAAAAATCTATAACGGAAACTAATCATGCTGATTACTCTATAATTTATTAGTTTAACAAAATAACAAAATTTATCTATTCTTAAAAATCGATATTCTCACAATTGACAACATCAATCGAAACAAATTATAGCTCGCACTTAATAAAATCCAGTCATTACATATCTTAATGTATATAAAATTGTTGGTGCATATGTTTGTTACCACCAAACTTCAAAACCACTGAACCAATTGACATCATATTTTGAACATATGTTAGTTTTGCCTATAAGTTGGTTTTTGCTTATGTTTCGTGCCGATAAATGGCATTGGAAACGAGATATTCGTAAAACTATATTTACTGCTTTATATTGTTCATATCAGAATAACTAAAATATCGGATCAAACTTTACTAAAAAATGATGTGCATAATTTTACTATTCAAAACATAAAATTTTAAAATTCAAAAATATTTTTTATATTTTATATTGTTTTAATTGCAAACAACACATTTAACAATGAATTTAAACGTAAAAAAATCTTGAGACGACAATAAAACATAGCCATACTCAGACATACTCGACGTAACTGAAATGTAAGTAGGTATTAGCTGCACGATTTTCTAGTAAATTGCTCGGAATTGATAATGGAATCATGACTATCAACCCTACCAATTAAACACTGCAATTATTAGAGGATTTTTGCAAACATAGTAGTGCTCATGCACACTATGTGGAACTTCCTAAATGGTACTCTACTGGTTATAGCAATTCGTTTGTTGTCAGAACTGCAAAAATGTGGAACCAATTACTATCCTCTGTGTTTCCAAAAGTTGACGATTTTTTGATTTATAATTTACACAAATTCAAGACGAATCTTAACAAATTAATGAAGGAATCATTGTCTCATCTAACTACTTTTTAGTACAAAAGAACATATTCCTAGATTGAGATTATTGAATGAAAAAAAAACCCTCCAGAGATGTTTTAATTGCCAATGTTTTTCCGAATTCTTGTGACAACTACAAAAACAATCATTATGTTTAAGCGAAAGAATTTTTGAAGTCATTGAACCTATCAGGACAATCGCCGCATATTTTTCACGTAAAAATTGGCTCTCTAATCATTTTATTATGCAACTTCAACAAGCAAAAACTATGTGTTAGATCCAAATTAGTTGTCAAAAAATGTATGGGGAATATCATCGAGGTAGGTATAATCATTGGAAATTTAAACAGGAAAACGTTGTACTACCACGAATACCAATGACTGCAGATACGCCGAATCAATTTAAACTTTTACAATTGCCAATTCGTTTGGCATTTGACATTTGACATGACGATCAATAAATTACAAGGTCAAACAATGAGCATTTGCGATTTGAACTTAGAAAATTCATTTTTTCCCATAGCCGATGATTATATGTGGCATGCTCGCGTGGTGGAAAATCACACAACTTATGTAGATACACGAAAACCGGCGAAATGAAAAACTTATTGCACCATATTAGTAATACAATAATCATTGAAAACTTTCACAAACTATCAAAATCTAGATCAGAAAAGTATAATCCAAGTCATAAGGATTTAAAGAATCCTTTTTCGAAAATTATCAACTCAACAAAAGGATCAGCCAAACAGAAACTTAAATACTTAAAATGGATAATTATACCCTTAAATCATTAGTATTGATAAGTGTAGAAAAACAAAATACAAATCTTAACTAAAAATTTTTTTAAAAATTTACACAAAATAAATTCAAGTCCTTAAAAACTATATACAATATATACAACTTAATTAAAATCATTTTTTATCAAATTGGACATTATGTTTCATGTCCAGAAATTTGGCAAAGAAAAATATAAACAAAGTATTAAAACTAATTTAAGAACTCAAAGCAAAAACAAAAAACAACTAGCAAATTTTTTTCATTAAAAAAAAAAAAAAGTAGAAACAACAGAAAATGAATCTTTTTTTGTTTTTGTTTTTTTTTTTTTCAATTTTATTGATATCACTTACCTAATTAATGAAATTTATTTTATTTTTTTTTTTTTTCTATCATTTTCTCTTTACTTTTTTATAAATTTTTGTCTTTTTCTTTTTATTAATGCAAATCTTAAAAACATTTATAGTAACATTTTTTTTTTTCTTTTAAATAACAAAGCCAAATTCCATTTAGTTTTAAAAATAAAAAAAAAAAAAAAACAAGAAAAAAATGAAAATTCCTCATTCATCAGATTGTCAGAAAGACAAATATGTATTCTGTCTACTCAAACAAATAACACAGTCTTTTCCTGTTTCTTATAAAGTAATTTTTTTATTTTTTTATTTTTTACATAATATATTATACTATTTTATACATATACATTTATATATTATATATTTTGTAGATATTTTTTTTTTTTTATTTGTATATTTCATTTAATCAATTTTATTTGGATAGATGTCCAAGTGAACTCTGCACCTAATGACAGAACGATTAAGTCATTAGTCTTCCATTGTAAGGCAATTCAAACAAAATTTTGCCATTTTATATAAACTTTCTAAAAAAAAAACAAAAAAAAAAAATTTGTTGCAAAAAATCAAAATAAAACTCAGAATAGAAGTGATTTAAAGTTGCACAATGCAATTAAAGGATAGTTTAGAGATGACTGTTTGATCACTAATATTTTACAATTGTTAGGGTTGAATAAGAAAGCTATAAAAGAAGCGTTATCATAAAGTAAAAATTGTACAACGAATTAAAAAGTGTAATTCAGGGCACAAGAGTTCAAAAAACCATTTTTTGAAAGAGCTCAAAAGCGTGAGACAAAGTTAACAAATACCTCATTACCTTTTTCTTGTTTTATAAATTCAATTGATATAAAATTATTCGATTACAAAAATTCGATATGATTTTTTTTTTATTCAAAGAAATCGTAAGTTTTTCTAAAACGAAAAGTTATTGTCAAAACCAAAAGTAAAATTTCATTATCATATAATATGACAGTATTATAAAAATAAAATTTATAATCTAAATCTTAAAATCTGCTAAGGCCGAATAATAAAAATAATAATTTACCGATGGAGAGATTTCAATTTTTTGCAACTTCTCTTATTTTGTTGATTTTGTAGTTTTATTGTTAAATTTGAATTGTAATTATTTACAAACAATTTTTGCCATAAAGTTAAAAACTTTAAAAATTACACAGTCTACATATAAATGCATTATACCGGACAAATCCAGAAAAACAGGACTCTATATTTTAAACATTTCCTTTTTTCTTCGAAAAAATAAATAATAAATGCCTTATAATTACTCTCTTTTATAATGCCTTATAATCAAACTCTCAAAGAAATATTTCATTTCAAAGAGCTATAAATAATAAAGGTTCAAAGCCCAAAGTGGCCCAAATAAAAAAAAAAAAAAATGGAGGAAAAATAATACAAAAAAAAAAATAAAATTAATTTGGTTTTTAAATTACATTTTTTCTTTTCTTTTGAAAAGCAATTTAATGTTCCCTTATTCCCAAAAAAAAAAAAAAAATTTTATCAATTAGAGTCATTAGGAACCTCTTAACTAATGTAGTAGTCACGTGGTACAATTATTCTCTAATAATAGCAAAAATATAAAAGACTAATTGTTTTATTCATTTTTATCAATAGCAGACATTATTTTGGGTTTTTCTTAATAATTTTTTTGTTTTTCTCTTTTTTATAAAAAGTCAACTTTTGAATGTAATGGCAAATTTATAAGCTTTTCATATTAACAATTAAAAAATCATGTACTGCCAAAAAAAATAACAGAAAGTTTTCTAATACTATTAACAAACAAAAAAATAAAAAGAAATAAGTTTATCATTTTTCTTTTTTTCTTATTTTGAAAAACAACATGAACATTAAAAGAACATGAAAACAAAAAGTAATAGTATAGAAAAAGATAAAGTAGTAAATCAGTAAAGTAACTTAAGATTGTTATATAGGATCATTAAAAAGTAAGAATACGATATCGTATTTTTTATTCAGTAAATACAACGTCCATTTCATTTAAATATAGGTGAGTATATGTGTAATAAGGCTGCCAGATCTTATAAATTAAATTTGTTACAGAATATTAATATATGGATGAATGGATATATAATATCAATATATGGATACATGGATACATGGATATATAATTGATATGGATATATTTATAATATCAATATCAATTTGGAAATGCATTTTAACATGTATGAACTGTTTTAATATTAACAATATCTGAAATTTGTACCATAAAACAATTATGACTTTAAGAAGACTGCGTTACGCTGTTATGATCATTTTGTTTCTTAAGAATACATGAAGTTTGTGGAATAATTTACTAACACATTATTATATAATTGTCAATAATATAAACAATTTTTTTTAATATTTCCTCCTAACTTATATTATCTAATTTCTTTCTGGATTTTTAAATTTACCTTTCTTCCTTAAATTTCCTTTATTCAAAACTAAATAATAGGTGAATAATTGCTTTTAGAGATCTGAAACTCTCATTTTTTAGAAATTTATATAGTGACTTTGAAATTATAAAAAAAAGTCCTAAAACAAAAAAAAACTAAGATGATCTTGCACATGAATATTTTCACATCTCCTGCTCCCCAGACAAAAATTCTAAAATAGTAGGTATATAAGTTTGTAATTAATATCAAAAAGGACAACACCTTGCTTAAAAAATTATGTCTGTAAATATCAAAGAAATAATATAAATAAAATATCTTGTAAGGGGAATCTTTTTGCACACTTAAACTTTTCCGACTTAACCGTAATTATCAAATCTATACTCTGAAATAAAAAAGCTTTAAATTCAATAATTAATAGTATTATAAAGAATTATGTTCATATTCATTTTATAGATATGTTTGCTAACAGAACTTAATAAACAAGGATAATGTTTTTTTTTCTTTTTTTATTATCCTCTGGCCACTTTAAAAAAATAACAATTTATATATTATTATAAAACTTAAACATTTTTAAAAAAATTTTTTCTTTTTCTTTCTATCTGAGCATATGGAACCTTATACTTACTTACATATAAAATTCTAAACATATGTATAAGTGTATGAATATTTATATTAAATTTTTATTTATGCAAGTGTACATATTATGTAAGTATATGTATATAATAAGCATATACTTAGTGAATGTGATTTAAATGATAGTAAGAGTTGGTAAAAGAAAAATAATTTTGAAGTCCAGTGCCAGCCAGTACATTCAGGAAGACAAATAATAACAAAAATAATATAATAAAACAACAACAGCAGCAACAACAACAACAACAAAATTAAAAATAAAACAAATTGTATAGCTATATAATAATATAGTATTGGCATGAACTGAACTCATAAAAGCAAAAGCAGTATAACATACATAAAAATTGATTACATTGACAGACAAAGTAAAGTCACAAAAAAAAAAAAACATATATGTATGTAGGTGTATACATACATTATACAAAATAATAATAATAATAATAAAAATATTGTGAATGTAAAAGAAAACAAAATAAACTTTTTTTTTTTTTTTTTTTCATAATTTATTATGACTATCATTTTTATAGATGAACTTATTGAATATGAAACTTGGAACTTTATGTTTTTTCTTTTGAAAATAAAAATAATAAAAACAAGAAAAATCTGTCAAGTTACACGATAATACATCAAAATACATCATTCCAAAACAAAATATATATATATGTAGGTATGTATCGTATGTATATAGTAAATACATAAAATAAAGTACAAGTAAAATAATTAGTATGTGATATAAAAAAAAAAAAAAACAAAACAAAAAAAAAAAAACGAAAGAAAAAAAAAGTTTTTCTATATTATTATTATGATTATTATTTATTTTTATAAAAATCATTTTTACTCTCATATAATTTTCTACTACCATATCATCATTCTATTCATTCCCATCATATGTACATACATAACATTCAATTCAAAATGTGTAATTCAATCCATTTCAGAACAACAGCCCGTTAAAGAAGGGAGACAAGTTAAGGGTGATAATTTTACGATATTACACACTTTTCAGATCATTATTAAAGAAAAAAAAAAAACAATTTTTTTTTTTATTTTTGTTTTCTGTTTTTTGAAGGTAAAAAAAAAAAATAAAACGTCTTTCTTTTAAGATTTCTTTTAGATCACTACTGCTGCTGTAAAAGACAGATTTTATAGACATATCATAAAAACAAACCAAAAAAACAAGAAAAAAAAAAAACAAAAATAAAATGTGTAAAAAATTTATTTTTCTTCATATTTCATATAAAGCTGTCTCTGCTGTTTTTCATTTCACTCCAATATATACTCATTTCTAATTTTTAACCAAAAAAAAAAAAAAAACATAAAAAAAAAAATATATATTATTATTATAGAGTTAGATTTAAGAAATATACCAGTTGGTTTCTTATATGCGCCTATTAATCTTACAAAGTAGAATATTTATTTTTTTTTTTTTTTATTATAAAAGCTGTTACACATATAATTTATTGGAAAAATTTTTACTAACTTAAATTATTGTATACACATGTAGGTACATAATATTACATACAAAAACTACATAAAAAAAAAAAATTATTATATCTTATAGTTTAGTTTTTTGGTTTTTTTTTTCTTTTCTTTTTTTTTTTGGTATTTCAAAGTTACAAAAACAGAAGCAGTTCTTATATGTATTTAATATATGGTGAAAAACTTTGATAGAAAATTTACCAAAGAATACCCCAGTCAATAATTAAATGCGTGTAGCTACATATATAAATTTTAAGGAAAAAAAAAAACAAAAAAAAGGAAAAAAAATAAAGTTTTTCTGTTAATAATAACAATAAAAAAAAAAAAAAATAAAGTCATATTATAAACTTTTATAAAACAAAGTTAATAGAAATTGGTACTTTAATTATTTTGTATTACAATAAAATAGTAAATTTTATTAAATATATGTATTTATAGATTAATTTTGAAATCTTTGACTGATCATAGATAACTTTTAAAGTTGTCATTTATTAAATTATCTATTAATTTAGGAATTATTTCATTTAAAATAATTTGGACATTATATACATATCAATTTGTTTTCTAAATAAAAAAATAGAGTCTGCGAAGTTTGATTTAAAAAAAATTCTATGTACTTCTACAGAATTTTTTTTGTTACTCTTTGCGAATTTATTTATAGATACTTCTTTAGAAACATACCTTTTTTATATACTCCGCTGAAGACATTTTTATGCTTCATGTTGTTGCAACTAAATTGGATTTGAATAAAAGTAAATGAAAATTATAATAAAATCATTATTTTGAAACGGATCTTTCGGGTCAAATATTTCCAAACGTGGATCTAAACAGATCCGCAACTCATCAATTTCAGGTATGAATTTTTATTAATTCACATTTACTGAGCATTATTCACATTTACTGAAATACTAGCAATATTTAATTTAAAATCAGCCTATTTTGATCCAATATTTTCTGAATTTAACCTAACCTAAAATTTTGATATTCGTTTTAGAATAAAATAGTTTAAGACATAGTTTCATTGGATTTATATAAGGTATAGTGTCATTATCCAAATTTCTATATTCAACTTTTTTCCTTGTCTTAAAAGTCATTTAATTTTAATTTCATAACTTGTCATGGCTGAGAAACATTAGAAAATGGACATGTTTTCAAACGGTAAGAGAACTAATGCATGCTGATGCAGTGCAGAATAAAGAAAACTTTAGAAAATTGTTAAAGAACAAAGTAATAGATCGCAGGTATCCAGTTCAAAAAGAAAGATTTAACTTTATACAAAGAGTTTGGAACTATTAGCTTATTAAATTCAAATAATTGACTTGGAAGTTTTTATGAAATTCATATTGAAAACAAAACGTATCAGAGAAAAATTAAATTTTTCAAGAAATACATGTTAAGATACTTACATATAACTAAAAAGGGGTCAAACTTAAGTAATTTTATTCAACTTTTTAGAAATATCAGTTTTATTTAAAATTATAACCAAGGGTTTCTTTTTAACGGTGAATATTTGTAAAAGAATGTTATAAAGTAATTCAAATATTGGAAATATTTCTGTAAGAGAAATTGTGGAAAAATAAGAAAAAAAGGTAAGATTTCATTTTTATCTCTTATAAAATTTTTTCTAAATTATTTTTAATATAAAAACTTTACACTGTCAATATGTTTTTTTTTTAAGTAAATATTTTATTTGTAAAAGATATATGGAATTTTAACACTATCTCTATGGAAAGAAAAATCAGCTGATACACTCTTATCAATACACTCTTATCAATTTATTTATAATCTTGTTTTGTTTTTTTTTTTAACACAATTTTAAAAGAGTTTAATATTAATTTATTTATTTTTTTCAATTTTCTTTATCAGTACAAAAAAAAAAACAAAAATTTTTCCTCCTTAAAGAAAAATTCATTAACATTGAAGTAAATTATAGTATCTTTGAATTTTTTATTTAAGCTGTTGAAGATTTATGTAGATTCATATTATCAATATATGTATATCATATTGTATACTTATATAGATACTTTTTAAATCGACGTCATTCATATTTTCTAGTTTAACGCATTCTTCTGTAGAAAATTAACCTTATGACGTGTGTTACGTGCATTACGACGTGGGAATTACTCTTACGACGTGTGTGGGATTCAAACCCACACTACGTCGGTGTTTACAGCGTATTTTATACACTCTTACCCACTAGATCACCGAGGCCCCATAAGATAATTAAGATAGGAAAATCTCTCCAACGTCTAACTCGCTAATAATATTTCAAACAATATTTGATGTAAAAATTTTAATAATCAATCTTTTGCTCTTTTAATAATTATTCTTTTCAAGTAAAATATATGAGCGGTTTATTATCAGTGTTTCCATTAAAATGATAGTACATATATATTTATAAAGTTTAACTTTCAAAAACAATTTTTTCACATACAAAACACAAAGAAAAAAACAATGTATTTTTGAAATAAATACAAAAACATGCGATTTAACATTTTAATTATAATATGCATAATATGCAATATGCATCAAAATGTAGATTACAACCCCATTCTAATGACGATTTGTAATTATATTTTCTCATTACTGATTTAGATTTTTCTTTTTCAAAAATCAAATGACCAAAAGGATATAAGTCGTAGTTAAAAAAGACTACCTAATGATTATTAATAAAAAAAACATTTTTAATATTTTAATTTATAGTTTGGAAACTCTCCATAAATAATATCGTCGCAGAAAATATATATTTTTCAAAGGTATCTGTTATGTCATTATGCACTGAATAGGGAGAAAAACAAGTTATGAAATTTGAAAAAGCATTAAGAAAACGCACCTATACTATAATATACTGAACACACGTATTATTTGTGCAGTTGAATGGCTGAGACGTAATGAAAGAAAAAAAGATTCATATAAATGAAAAAAATACAGATTAAAAGCAAAGTTTAAAAATAAAATATTGAATTTTTTTTTCAAATTTTTAAAAATTATAACATATAGTATATACTTATACTATGCTCTGCGAGTATTTTAATTTCGGTTGAATTAATGAAACATAATATACCTTTAATTACTGTAATAGGTTCTAGAGGTTCTTTCATCTAGATTTTGACGATAACTTTAAAGCAATAAGATAATTTAAAAAGTCATTCATCCATGTAGGGTAGAACATCACATATTAAGTCCTGTGCAAAGACGTTAATTATATTCAATTCATGATCAAGCATCTATTATATACATATATAACATAAAATTTAACATAAAATTTAACAATTAAAATACAAACAAAAATATTGTTAATAGCTGTTATTTTCAATGTATATGTTATCATTATAAAAAAAATGCTGATTTAAACAATTGATTATAGCTAAATTAAGACTAAAATTATAATATGCTAACTGGCTAAAATGTATGCGTATATATGTATGTTAAACTTAAAATATTGCACGCAATATAACCGTGATAATTTCAATTAACCATTTCTTATATAATTTTTAATCTCAAAAATAGGATTTTTTAAACAAAAAAACCAACTTCCTTGTTAACCATCAATTAGTTACCTTTTACCGTTAGCTAAATTTTAAAAATTAATATCAAAAGTTATATGTATCATTTATTTGACCCAGTTAAAAAAAAATTGGGTAATAAAATAATTAATTTTTTTTTTTTTTTGCAGTCATTTTAATTTTGTAGTGGTAGTTTGGAATATTAAGGGGCTGATCCAGCGAATTGAACATGGTATACCTTTCTTATGCCGCATGTAAGCTCAGTAGTATAAGTTGCTAAAATGACGCTAATTCTCCTTTACAAAAAAAAGCATAATAACATATAATATCTTCATAATAATCTAATATCGTTTAATATAAGTGATATAATTACATCATCATAATCAGTGTAAACAAAAAAACAAATACTTCTATAAATGACGTATGCATCTCTTCACTTCACAGAAAATGCACCAAACATTTTAAATGATAGCAAAAATGACATAAAAACTTGATTACAACTACTACCTATGTATACTACAAAATAATCCTGATGATTAGCGACATTAAAGACATTTTTTCAATATTTTATTCTACAAATATTATTTTATACAATGTTACATTTTAAAATTTTAAATTTTTTATAGAAAATAAAAAACATTTCGATTTTAATTGCCTAATGTAATTAATTTGTGAAACTTATCAATAAAGTCAAAATGAAAAAAGTCAATATACTAAAAATTACTAATACATATTCATATGTAAATGTATGTGTTAAAGAAAGAAAAAGTTCATAATCCCAGAAAAAGTTTTTCATACGAGTAATGTGATAAAAAAAAAAAAATATATACAAAGAAAAAAAAGCAAATTTAAATATTTTATACATAAAAAAAAAAAAAAAAAAAATTCATTTACGTGTTGTTCGTTACAAAATGATAACATTGATAACAATTATTTTATATATGTGTATGTGTATATATTCAATACATGCAAACTGATAATCTTTAGATTTTTTTTTTTTTTTTTTGCTTTAAATCCAAGTAAAAGCACAATTATTTTTTTTTTTCTTGTTTCTCATATGTTTTTAATTTTAATATAAGTGTATAGCTATTAAATTAAAGCATTTTTAAATTTAAATTGATATTTTTTTTTTTTTGAAAAATACTCCTTTTAATTTTAAATAACCATTATTAGAATTATAGTTTTAAATATATTACACTGTATTCCAATGTATTTCAAAATATTCTTAAATAAAATTCAAAATATGCTTTTCAATTTTAAAATTTTATTTAATGACAATAAACCGGTTAAAAAATCTGAAATATTATAGAAGAAATCTGAACAAATCCAGAACTAAATTTGATCATATTTTAGTTGCTTTAAAAAAATTTTATAATTTTTTGCTCTTGATACACCATTTTAATTGGTTTATTAGACTTTATTTACAAAATTATAAATTCATTTTCAGATCAATAGTAGTTTCACAAAGTCAGTTATCGAATCGAATGTTATGAATCTTCTAAATTAAGAGTTTGGAAATGTTAAGTTGTTGTTTATAAACAATCGTTTTTTTTTTTTATATAAATATTCCTAAATTTTTTTTTATTAGATATCAATTAGGGATATTATTGGTGGCCTAGTCGGTAAAAGCGGCGTATAAAATACCCTGTAAATACCGAGGAAGTGTGGGTTTGAATCCTACATGCTTTGTAAGAATAATTCCCCTTTACAACATTTACAGCAACATCAGAAAAGAAAAGACTGTGTAATTTCCTTTACGTGTCAAAGAAATAAACTAGAGAAAAAAAAAAAACAAAATATCAATCAGGGATGAAATCGTTTTAATTGAAGTTTCAAAAAACTCAATTTAATTTAAAATAAAACAAATCATTGAATTTAAAAATGCTTTAAAATTATAAATAAATTAAAAATTGAAATGATTTCTAATAACAGTAAAACAATTAAAAAAAAATATTATGTAATAAAAAAAAAAAAAAAAAAATTACTTAAAACATATAAATTTAAAAAAAAAGCAATAAACAAAAATTTAATTAAACCCTTACAAGATTTTCTTTCTTTTTTCAATAATTTTATAAATTATTCTTTCTTTTTTTTTATTTTTTTTATATATTTATTTATTTTGCAATCCTTTTAAGACGAAACCAAAAAAACAAATGTTTTAAGTGATTCGGACGTAAACAAAAACGTACAATAAAAATACTTCCAAATTAATTAAAAAAAAATTAAAAAGCACTTTTAAAAATAGTATAGGTATATAAAAAATAGTAGTTAAAAATTAATTTAAATTTTATTTAAATTTTTTTTTTTTTAATTATTATTTTTAAATTTATTAATATTTTAATTTTTTTTTTTTTTTTTTTTTTTGTAATAATTTATTAATGATTAAGAAAAAAAAAAAATGCAAAATAAATAATTGCACAAGACAAAAACAAATATATATATATATATATATATATAAAAAAAACCACCACCAAATATCACCACCACGGACGAACAAGACAAGACTATATGAGTTAAACGAAAGAAAGAGCTTGACTAACTAAATTATTAATCAGTATACCCCATAATTAATCAAAAAAAGAAAAAAAAAAATTAAAAAAAAATAAAAAACAATAATAAAAATACAAAATATACAAAATAAGGAAAAAATAAAAAATACATCTCAATGTCCCTTCTTTTCAAATTAAATTTGTTTTTTAAAACATTCATTGACACCCCACAAAAAATCAAGATTAAAATAATTTCAATCAAGTATCTGTAATTGTAAATATAATTGCATGTAATAAAGTTAATTAAAGCGACCATGTCTATTTATTTCGTCTTAATAATTTTTTGATTTTCCATCAGGTTAAACTTTATAGAAAATCAGTTATGATCACAAAAACATCACAACAAAAAAAAAAAAAATGTTTTTCAATAATTTTGGTTTTAAACAGATTTTACTCTATAGAAAATTAACTTTAACCACCAAAAAGCGGATCAATAACCCAAAGAAATATAAACATTTCAAAAACTATCAGTAATTTGTATAAATTTACTATATATAATTTGCATGTAAAAATCTTAATTAGAGCAACCATATCTTCTTATTTTGCCATAATTATATATATTGAAAAAAATATTAATAATTTTGATTTTATTTTATAAAAAAAAAAATAGTATAAACAACGCCTAAATTGTGGTCATCGGTATAAAAAATTACAAAGTCTTTTTAACAAAGATCTTGTAAAAAAACAAAGGAACAATGAAATAACGCGTTAAAACGTTATTTACTTTATTTCTGTTGTAAGAATAGACTTAACTTGACAACGTATGACATCTTCATTTTTGACTCTTTAAATGCTGTTATTTTATAGCTTTTACATCATTATTTGCTTCAATTGTTAAAGTGTTTTCCTATATAACATATTATGTTAATTGTTCTTCGTTGAGAAGTTACCACTATCCTATAAGTGTTCGTTATACCGACTCTGACTTATTTGAAACAAATTATTAGAAATAATAAAATGTTGAAGCTATTCAAGTACGAATGTATAAAATATATTCATACCTTAATTCTTTAAAAAGAAAATTATTATTACATATATAAATATATATATGCATGCATATTTCTATTATTTTTTAATGTAAATTATATTTTCATAACTTTTTTTTTTTTTTATTTCTAATAAAAATATAGAATAAGTATATTGACACTATTACAATTCTCTTTTTTAGAAATTTTAATACAAATTTTATGTGTACTGTATTAATTAGAAAAAAATATATATATATTGGCATCTTATATTTTACTACATATATACACAAACTTAATTTTTACAAATATATACTCATTTATTGGAAGAAGGGAGGTATATTAAATCAGTACTAAAAATTTTTTTAAATTTAAAATAAAATTTTTATTCAAAAGAATGATAAGAAAATCGATTACAGACATGGTCAATATTATTGATAACATTGACAATATTTAAGTAACAAAACCAACGAAAAACAAAAAAAAAGAATAAAATGTAGATCATTTATACGCGATGAACGGTTGGCGGAGCATATGTTTTTGTTTTTTTTTTTTTTGTTTTTTTGAATTGTAAAGAAATTGAGGACAATGACAAATCACAAAAGTCGTTTTACAAAAGAGCATTTGATCGAAAGATGTCGTCTTGTAAAAGTACATTTTATAAAAAAGACAAATTATATGTAGAAAAACTTTGTAAAATGAACATTTGAACAGAAAAGCATCAGATACCTATACCTACTTATGCATTTAGGTCCAAAAATTTGTTTTTTTTTTTCTTAAAAGAAAAACATCTTAAATTCGTCGTTTTTTTTTTTTTGTGAAACATATTTTTATCAAATGGAAAATTTGTAAAGTGTTTTCTTTTGTTTTTTTTTTTTTTTTGTATAGAACAAGTTTTGATAATTGATTTTTAATTTTTGTCTTTTGATAAAATGTACTCTATACCTAAGAAATTGTATGTATATTTTGAAAAAAAATTGTCATTTGTCTGGTTTTTGTTTTTGTTTTTTGTTTTTCATTAAAATATTTTTAAAATTAAAAATAGATAAAGTATATAATATTATATGTACGAGTACTTGTTAATAATAGTAAATCTCCATTAATAAAAAATCATTGAAATTCGTATAAATTTAAATATGTACATTTGTTAGTGATGATTTTAATGTTATAAACGTAAAATTTTTTTTATTATAGTTATATCTATTTATGTTTATATATATATATATACATCTATAATAAGTATACAATTAATTACATTTTATACACTAATTGATCGAATCTAGTCAAAATAATGTAGTCGTATCTATTCAATAATAAATTGATTTATTTTTTGTAAAGGTTATGTTAAAAAAAATAAAGAGGTGATTTCTTAAATTTTAATTTTCTTTCTTCTTGCTTATCATAATTGATGCGATAAAACTGAAAATTAATAATATTCTTAGATGTAAATCTAGAATTAAAATAAAATTCAGCCATAACATTGTAAATAATTGAATAAAATATTGCCTTAAAATTTTCTTTTTCCACAAATATTGTGGAATCTAAACTTTAATTTTGAAACAATTTACTTCAAAATATACTTTTTCTTTCAATTTATGACAATCCGAGAATAGTTAAAAATTTAAATTTAGAATAGTTTTGTTTTACGCGCCAAACCAAAAGCGAAATTCTAGAAAGAATTTCTTTATTTAACGTGTTGTTACCGGTTTGATTAAATGGAAGAGGAAGTGGTTGACATAAAAGAGAAAGAGTTTTCCTTTATTTAACATTGTTACAGGTTTGGCTAAATGGAAGAGGAATGTGGTTGAGGTAAATAGAGAGAGAGTAATTTGGCCACGGTCAATTGACGACGAACTTGAGAAAGTTCTTTTTGAATAGTTCATGAATTGTAGAATGGAACATTACCGACAGAGGGTAAAATATAAGATGAAAGATAAGATATATGTTCCACATTTTATAGCAGTTCTTACAATACATGAATTTTTAAAACCAGTTTTAAACCTCCTATAGAAATTGCCATAGTCTAGAAATGGGTACTTGTAACCTCCCTTGGATTATGTTGGAACTGTTTGCAAAGAGGCATTATTGATTTTAATTCAATAGAACAAGTGTCATTACTCATTATACCTACAGGTTATCTATAAAAGTCAGATAGCGCTCCAATATTTCGATGAATATAATTTTTTTTTCTTTGCCTGTTTTGCCGAATGTGACGTTAATAAAAGTTTCATTTTCAATAATTTTTTGTCAAATTTAAAGGCACCGTGACCTTTAAAATATTTTGAAATTTTTATGACTCTAGATTCATTGAAAATATTATATTGTTTGCAGCTTTTACAGAGCAGCCTTTGAGAAAGAGTAGATGATAATATGAGGAAAACAAAAAATTAACGTTTTATCCAACTACTCTCAACTACCCTCAACTACTCTTTTCATGTAGAAAGAACTCAAACATTGTTTTTAACATATTTACATATAAAATTTAATAAAATTTTAATTTAATATAAAATTTATCTTTAAAAAAAAAATTATATTTATTTATTTTATTATTAAACCAAAACAAGGTTTTTACAAAATGCTCTTAAATCTATAAAAAACAGTTAATTAACACTGGCTCACATGACACATGACTGGGAAAGTACACAGCATATATAATATATAGATATACACAGTAAATGTATAAATCAATTAATTAACAAAAACAAAAAATAAATTAGATACATGTTTAGAATTTTACGTTAATTTAATTATTTACTTAACTAAACAAAAAAAACATTATTAAAATGCTTACAAAGCAAAAATACCTGTAAATGAACATAGGTGCATAAAATTGATATTAATATTAAAATATATATGTCTCAAGTGTATTATATAATATTGAGAAGGTCAAGATTATTGTCTTAGGTCATGTTTCTTCAAATTTATGTTGATAATAAAAAATGACTGCTTGTTTATTGAATGTAATGCAACACCTGTTTATTGATTCATTATACAATCCTATATTCTTTTCTGTGAAAGTTTTCGATTAAACATTTAGGATTTCTTGTATAAGTCTGACAACTCCATTGTTTATACAAAATTTATTCAATAAATATTAAACGACAATGTTTTTTCTTCATATTTCAAAATTAAAGTAGGATGAAACTATTTATCCATGTGATGATAAAGTGAAGAAGTTCAGTGATGATAAAATTATGAAAGAAAATTATTCTAACATTATAGTTTGGAAGAATATAAAATAATCTGTATAGTATCATATTAATTTCAGAATAAATCGCTGAATCATATTGATTGATAAAATAAATTGTTTTTGAACAGATTATATTCTATTGGAATGAGTTAGAAATGCTGGATTCCAATCTAATACTCCTCTATACTAGATTACCTCTAATAAAGAACAGTAAAAAAAAATTTTAGTCATTGCTACGTTACCAAATGCTTTAGCTCTTCTTTTACTAAATTCTAACATATTATTTAATTTGAAAATCATATATGCTTATATTAAAGATGAAAGTTTAGCTTATCATTCAAAAGAATTCCAAGATCGGTTATACCATGTACCCTATATCTAAATTTAGGTTATCATTTATATATAAGAGAACAGAAGAGTAGAACAGTAGAGAATTTAAGAGAACAGAAGAAAAGTAGAGAATATAAGAGAACAGAAGAGTCTTTTTCATGTAAAGCTTTTGTAATCTAGCATTTTTGAATGCTTTAGTTCTATAATTTGTCGGAAATACACTATTCTTGTACGGAATATTGATTTGAGTTATTTGACTAAAATAAAGCAACATCAAAACTATCCTTAATGACATGATGTATTTTAAGATATATCGCAATCAACAAAATGTAATAGGTATGTGATTTGTCAAACAACCAATTCAGGAAAATTTGAACTGACTTTTTTAAATTGGAGTAAATGGCTACCTTTCATGGGTGATTTCTAAGTTTTTTTGTACAATATTTTAATAATTCCTCATTCGGAAATGTAACTCATTTCTTAAACAGTATTTAACTATATAGAGATGAAAAAATATAATATATTTTTTTACCAAGGAATATATTCTTAAGAACTATTCGATCAAAATTTACAATTTTGAAATACATATATGTATAAGTTTAGTTTGTCGAAGAAAAGGACGTGATTTTTAGCACATTTCCAAAAAAAATTTGAAAAAATGTGCTTATTAGTTTCACTCTGTCCGTGCGTCCGTCCGTCCGTCCGTCTGTTTACAAAACTTCTACACCGTTAAAAATAGAGAAAAAAAATTTTAACCATAGGTAGGTCTCATAAAAAAAATAATTTTGTGGAACAACTTTTTCATGTAGTCCCCCCCATTACGGAGCTACAGCCCCTCAAACTTTGAAAAAGCCCTATTTTTAAATGCATATATCTTATGTTCTGCTTAAGATTTTTTCAATCTGAAAACGTCATTCGACAGGTATTTCAGGTATATTAATATCAAAATTATACAATTTTTTTAAATTTAGTATTTAAATTTACCGTTATGTGAAAACCAAATTTTGCATGATTTTTTCACTTTCATAACTCCGGCACGCTTCTAGATAGAAGCTTGAAATTTTGAGGCAAGAAAGAACTTTTAGAATTAGTACAAATTTCCTCAGAAAATTTTTTGGTAGCACCCCTTCTTTAAGAGTTATTACGCCTCAAAAATTTAAAATTTGCTATTTTTAGACACCTGTAACTTAGGCACCTGTAAAAAATTTTCTTCGGCAAGACATGAAAATTAAAGGTTCAATAATGTATTTTTACGTGTGTTAACGGTTTTTCTTAGTTATATAGGATTTCCGGAATTTCAAAAATGTCCTATTTTCACGTTTTTTCTTATTACATGAAATTTTCAAATTTTTGTGTAAGTCACACTTCTAAACAGTTTGTATTGAGTTTTGGAAATGTGCGCTTTTAAAAACCGTTGGTTTACATTCTACCTTGTTTTCTTCAATTTTAGACTACATTTTAAACTTACATTTTATTGAAACTCAATTGCACGTTTATTTATTAAATTTTCATTTTGCTGATTAATTATATAAATTATTGATAAACATTTCATTTATAAAATTTTATTAATAAAATGTTAATTAATTTTTTCATTTAACTTTATTGACTTTGTTTACAAATATTTTGTTTGGACAACAATTTTTTTTTTTTTTTTTTTGTAATTTTAAAAACTGAAGTAATTTTATAACAAAAAATTCTATGATGTAAAACTCAATTAATTTTATTTATATTCAAACATTAATTATTATCATGAACACATTTACAATATAAATTGCATGCAAAAAAATCATTTATACTTTTCACTCCATCAAGCTTTACTATTATAATCCTATAAAGTCAATATCAGTCATTATAATTTTAAAAGTTTTATATGTACTATGTACCTATATATATGTCAGATGAATATAAACCGGAAATTATGGGTGAAAATTATATACATAATTGTATATACAACTAAAAGAAAGGAAAGACAAAAAAAAAAAAACTCTTTCTATATAATATTATATACATTATGAAACTAAACATTAAACTTGACAAAACTCAAACCTTTTTCCATACCGGAAATTTAAAATCCAATTTAAAGAGTATAAAATAATTAAAGTGACATGCAATATAAATGTATATAATATGTATATATTGTTGTGTCAATTTCAGTTAACCCAATTTAAATAATTTCCCAATTGCCCCAAAAAACAAAAAAAAATTAATAAATAATAAAAATTATAAAAATTGTTTTTTTACTATTATTTAATTTAGCACATTAAAACTAATATCAATTTATATTGATCGAATAATTTTAATCATATTAAATGTCCTTTTCATTGATTCAACACAAAAAAAAAAACCAAAAACAAAACAAAAAAAAAAGTTAAACTTAAAAAAAATATATTTTTTGTGTTTTTTGTGTTTTTTTTATATTGTAACTATCATAGATAACTATTATTATTATTATTATTATTATTAGTATATATCATTATGTAATGTTATAAGTATCTAACGACTATTGTAAAAAAAAAAAAAAAAAGAAAAGTTTTTGAAAGTCACAATAAAATTCAATAAAATTGTTCAAATTTTTTTTCGTCGTTTTTGTTTTTTTTTTGTTTTGTGATTTTAAAAGTTTTTTTTTTTTTGTCCCCCTTTTGTCCTACTTTTCAAAAAGTTCTGGTTTAATTTTTAAATCAATTTTTTTTTTCCTGTTTTTATTTTTTTTTTCCCCCTATATTTCCATGTCCTTGCTTTTGCGTTTTTATACTAAGAACACTTAATGGATTTTTGCAATTAAATTAATTATAATTATTATATTTTTATCAAAATAATGTTGGTGTTTTTTTTTTTTTTTTTGAAAGAATTGTTTAAATTTTTTATTTATTACTTACAGTATAAATTTAATAAATTTTAAAGTTAAAAGAAAGAAAGACATTATTATGAGGGAATTTTCAATTTTTTTTCTAATATAAAAAAAACAAGTAAAAGTAACAGTAAGTCGATGCAACCGACTTATTTATACCCTACACCTAAAAAATTCAAATTAATTTAAAAATCCATAAGTTATTTTAGTTAGATATTTAATATAACTAAGCTAAAAAAATAAATGCTTTTACAATCTTTGTACAAAATTTCAGATTTCTATCTTTATTAAATTCAAAAATATGCTTGTTAGGTCTTGGGAAGTGTGTGAAGGCACGTGGACCACCACCCCAATTCATCTCAAATTTTAGACACCCCAATTCAAATTTATTAATTTCGAAGATATGCTTGTTTGGTCTTAGGAGTTGTGTGGCAGATACCCGAACAACCATTCTAATTTATCTTAAATTTTGGACAAATCAGGGATTCAGGAAACAGGAAACCCTAGTACCAAATTTGAGGTTTCTATCTTTATTAATTTCGAAGATATGCTTGTTCGGTTTTGGGAGTTGTATGGGAGGTATCCGAACGACCACTCCAATTCATCTCAAATTTTACGCAAATCAGGGATTTAGGAAACAGCACCCTCGTATCAAATTTGAAGTTCCTATGTTTATTAATTTCGAAGATATGCATGTTCGGTTTTGGGAGTTGTATATGAGGTACCCGAACAGCTCCTCCAATTCATATCAAATTTTGTAAAAATCAGGGATTCAGGAAACAACACCCTAGTACCAAATTTGAAGTTTCTATCTTTATTAATTTCGAATATATGCTTGTTCGGTTTTGGGATTTGTATGGGAGGTACCCGAACAACCACTCCAATTCATCTCAAATTTTGGGGATATCAGGGATTCAGAAAAACACACCCTCTTTCAAAATTTTAAGTTTCTATCTTTATTAATTTCGAAAATATGCGTATTAGGTTTTGGGAGTTGTATGGGAGGTACTCGAACGCATGGTCCGATTTCGCCCATTTACAATCCCCGCCTTACCTTAGTCATTGTTAACCTACAGTATAAATTTCATCAAGATAGCATCATAATTTTTTGAGTTATCGTGCGTACGGACGGACGGACGGACATCGCTAAATCGACTTCGGCGGTGATCCTGATTCAGAATATATATACATGTCTATACCTAACTCGCTTCCTTTTGGTGGTTACAAACACCATACCAAAGTTAATATACCCTATACTTAATGTGTAGGCTATAAAAATAAGAAAATAAAAATGCATTTCGAAAACAATCTATTCTACAACAATGAAAGAAATATTTTAAATCATAGAACTTTTTTAAAAAGATTTTAAAAAGTAGACCAAAATCTATAGTTAAAAAAAATTACAAGATTCTCTTATTTAATGTTATTTTATAGCCCATATCAAATTCAAATGAAATCTAAATTTTTATTTGTATACTGTTATATAGGACATATATATAGTTTTTTCAACAGTTCGTTACTATCACCAAGCTGAATGAGTGAAGGAACGTTTTACTCTTCATTTTATATGCCCTTTAACATAAAATTATTCTTCATTTCGTATACCTATAGCATAAACTAATTTTATGGATTAAGAAAAGAGGGTATGAAAGAATTCCTCATAAATACTTGTTTGCCTTAAGTGGACAAGTGTAATTTAAAAACAAAAAAAAACAATCGTAATAAATAATTGACTATTTATAAATAAATGACTATTGGGTTTTGGGAAATTACGAAAATATTAAAACTTTAATAAAAAATTTTATTTTTCGGCTTATTTTTACACATAAGAATTACCAACTTTAGGGAACACATGCGATGGTATATGGTTCCACAGGCGGGACGTGCGCATGACAAACGAATTTCCATAAACTGTATTTCGCCATCTTGAAATCTCTACATGGTAGGGATGAGCTTCTGCTGCCCGCCTTGTTTCTCGCTGGAAAACTTTGAGCGGAAGCATTAACTGTTTCAATTCATTCGAGCAGGTGTTAATCCCTACGAGATATCTATAAAACAAGGTTAATGACCCAACTCACGTAGGTTCGAATCTCACACACGTAGTAAGAGTTATTCCCCCTTACGAAATTTACAGCTACGCCTGAACAGGAAAGGCTATATGTAATTTCCTGTCCACATTTTTGTGGCAAAGAAATACAGAAAAAAAAAAAAAATTATGTAGAATATCTGTCATATTGACAATGAAGTTGACTATAATAACAAACATAGAATCCATTAATCCGTTTAGGTACCATGATTCAACAAAAAAAAAATTTTTTAAACGAATTATGTATGTCCAATTTTGCACAAAACTGTGAACAAATATAAAATTTCAAAAAATATTTTTGTCTATAGTTCTTTTAACTCGTTGCGGTACAAAATTTTTTTTTAAAGATTTTTTCGTTTTTTCGCTTCGAATTAAAAACCATTTCACCAATTGACTTCAAATTATGAATATATTGCTATATATATTTATATTGTTCCTTGACAGTGTAGTTGACTTTATAATAGTAGTTTTAAAATTCGTTAACCGAAAATAAATTCTCCAAAAAAATGTTTACAAAACAAACCAGTTGCAACATAAGACCTTTTTAATTTGTTTTTTTCCTTTTTTCGTTCTCAATTCTAAATGATTTGCCCGTTTGACTTTAAATTTTTTAGATGAATACCTCCTCGTCAAACATAACAAATATGTATGACCTATATATGACATATATATATATATATATATATTGTACAACCAGCTAAAAATTAAAAATGCTTTGGGTGTTCTGCAATTTTTTTTTTTATACGAGTATGTATATATAAAAGAAACAAATATATTTGAAAGAAACTCGTGAAACGCCAAATACTTCTTCTAGTAATAAATATAAAATACACAAATATATTATATATATATGTATATAAAACGAAACTATATAATTGAACATAAAATAGTGATATGTACTATATAAAAGGGGGTGTTTTATTTTTATACAGATAAAATTTTATAAATTGTAAAACTATCAAATAATATTGAGGTTAGTCAACTCATATCAAAAAAAAAAAAAAAATGATCACAACTAAAAAATGACCATTAAATTAAATTAAATTAGAACAAATGAGTGTAAAATTAACAAATCTATCCACTTAAATTTAAAAACTGACTTAATATCTACTAAATAAAAAAATATAATATTAATTATTAAATGAAAACCAAGCATAAAATCTAAAAATTAATGAAATAATTTTGAAACTACATAAAGTCTCATATGACTTAACCCAAATAAAAAAAAAAATTAAATTATATATTCTCAAATCTAATAAGAATCAACCACTGATTAAACTATATGTATATATGTATATTATATATTTGTAACACATTACTTACAGATAAATTGACAAAAACAATAAAAAATAAAAAATGAATATTCATTCAAATTCAATTTTTTTTTTTTTTTTTTTATTTATATTATGCTATTGATGTTCTTTTTTTTCCTTAAATACATACGAGTACATATATCTTATTGCGATTCCCTAATATGTACTCTTCTAATCCTACCGTTAAGGTAATGGGTGTTAAAATATAAAAAAATGTTTACCATCTGCTTCAGAAATCTATTTTATTCTTTCTATTTTGATTTTGATTTCGATCCCAAATTTCAATTTTGTTTTTTTTTTTTTTTTTTTTGTAATTTTGCATCTTAAATAATAATAAATAAACATACAATCATACATGTATGATTTGTATTACCATGTGTGTAACTGTGGTATATATACTTATACATAGCAATTCCCCGTATTTTTTCCCTGCGTTGCTCTCTGGTTGTATAAATTTTCAATAAAGATCAATAAAATCAACTAAACCGCAAATATAATAAAAAAAAAAAGAAAAAAACTAAAACAAATATCGCAAAAAAAAAAAACAAATATATACAATTTTCTTTTTTTCTTGTTTTTATATTTTATATTTTTGGATTGGAAAATTATTTGATTTCCCAGAAGAAATCAATTTTTTCACCCAGCAATCATAAAATTGAAGCTAATAAAATGTGGAAAATGTTTACACGCACATTAGAAGTACTTATTGAATCCTTACTATACACTTACACTATATTTTAGTATTTATTTTTCCATTTTTTGTTGTTGTTCTTTTTTATTGGATTTGTTTTTTTTTTTTTTTTATTTGTTATTATTTGTAGGTTCTGTTCTAAATTTCTAATCAAATGTTTATTGGAAAAACTTAAGTATGTACACAGTACGACAAATTCATATAGTAATACATTAATTTATAAGTATCGTTGGGATTAAAATTTTTCTAAGATTTTTTTTGTTGTACATATGTACTGAAGTAATGTTCATATAAAATACAGATTCTTTTTCTTTTTTTTTTCGTTCATATAGGGTAATAATAATAACTTAACAGAATAACTTAGGCCCCTTAAATTAGATTGTACGTTATTGACTTTGACCAAACTAAAACCAACTCATTGCTCAAAGCCTGAATTTAGTCAGTATTGACCAGGCAATACATTTCTTTGACCAGGCACTACATGAGTACTAAAGGTTTTATAACCTATTGTTTAGTTAAAAAAGGGAGATGGTGTTTATAGTTCACACACTTATAGAGCACTCGTGCTCGTTTTACTCTTTTATAGTGTCTTTCGATGATTCTCACCTACCCCCGCAAAAAAAAAATAATACTAACCGTTAATTTTATTTCAAAATTTTTCTACTTCTGATATTTTTGTTCAAAGTATAAGAATGTAGATTGTATTTTAAAGATTTTTATGGGACTAAAACCAACTCCTATTTCAAAATCTGAAATTAGTCAATGTACCTATTATACTAATCATCAATTTTTCTTAAAGATTTTCCAACCTCTGATATGTTTTTGTTCAATAATGGGTATACATAATATCAAAATTGTTTAGTCTTTTTTAGTCTCCTGCTATAATAAACAGAGATTTAATTCTATTAATTTTCATATAAAAGAATCAATATTAAAATCCATTCTTATATTGAAATAGTTTATATTTAAAATAGTTTTAGATTTATTATTAACTTTCAGGTGATTTATTAGTAGAGAAATGCAAATCTGTTCCTAGCAAAGTTTAACAGATTAGAGTCAATATATTTTTTTTAAAGAAACCAATATATAAAAATTTCTTCCTAAACCATGAAAAGTCGATTTTTCAACAAAAAATTTTATACACGTTTCTTAATTATTGCTTTCTTACCTACAGGCAACCCTACAGTACATTTTAATATTTAAGATACATTTAAAGAAAATGTTTTTTTCTAAGCCAGAATATAAAGGAACCCATTTCAATTTACTTTTATCATTTTTATATTACTCTGAATCTATATTTAAAACTTCCTTTTCTTCTTTTTTAATTTTTTTTAAATTTATAAACTATGGCTATTATATGGACAATAAGTTTTTCATAATGTTTTAGATCCATATAGCACTTAAAATATTTAAATAATTAAATTAATATCAGATTGAAGTTGCATATTTTACATCTAAATAATTCTAAAATGTAAATAATATACACTATTTTTTTATATACTTAATATATGTGTACCATAATTAACAGAAAACAACATTATTTGTACACATGCACAATGCACATACGAATCCTATAAGTAACATAAAAAATATAAATAAAGAAGCAAAAAGTAATAAAAATATATTATGTATATACATACATGTATTATGTACGTAGTTACAATTTTATATTTCGTTTGCAAAAATATATTTTTTTTATTTTTTTTTTTTTTTTTTGTTTTTTCTTCGGAAATTGGAAATTTTTTGCTAAACTACATATACATATACATATATATTAAAATAAGAAACAATTAAATTTCTCTAAGCTTCGACATTCTTCAAACCTATTGTAGCTTCCAACCTCTGATCTGTTCTGAAAACTAATAAATAAACCTAATATTTCAGTTTTAAGTCTCTTAAAAATGTTTTTCAGCCTTAAATACAATTTTTGCTAAAAAAATAAAACAAAAATTTTTCCATTTTAAATTTTTAAGAATCAAATTTTTATTATAAAGCTATGCATTTACATTTGAGTGAAAATTTAAATAATTCAGATGAGTGCAATTTTTTTAGTATTTTATAAATTAAGTTAATTATTTTGTTTTGATTTTTTTTTTAAATTTTTTTATCACGTACTTTCGAAAAATTTAAAAAAAAAAATATGTTTATTAATTTTCAACTATAATCCGCTTTAAGTCCGCTTAAAATAAAGCACTGCATTTTACAGAAGATGAATATTTTTAACTCAAATTTAAATAGTTATAATAGGTATAGTTTAATTAACTCAAATTAAACTCAAATTAAACTCAAATTAAACTCAAATTAATCTAAAATATTAGATGGATATTTTTCCCATAAATAATATATAAAAAAAATGAAAGATTGTAAAATTTCTTAGAACTTTAAAAATTTTCTAAATTTAAACCATAATTTTAATATTTTTACACCATTACAATTATTAAAAGTACATAATTTTATCATTAATTCTATTCTATAATTCTAAGTATATGCGTTTTGAGTAAGAATGCTATACTACTCAAAAAACTAATAACTTTTTTTCTCCCTTTTCATTACATATATAAATACGGTAATATTTTTAAAACTCTTTCCTGTTAAAATAATTATTGTGGACTGTAATATTATTATTTAATTATAATACAATCACTTTAATTGATACTTCTGGATATACTTCACCATTCGCAACATTTTACTACACTTTAAAAAAAAAAAAAGTAATTCAGCGCCAATTATTATATTAAAAATCAACACCTATACATATACATATATACGAAATTTAGATTTTCCTTGGGGGAAATATTATATTATTATATAATACTCATTTATTTATATATTACATATTTGAATAATATTTTATAAATAAAAATATTGCCAACCCAATGAAATTCTGAAGAAAAACTAAGGATAATATTAATAATATTTAAAAGTTAAGGTACATACTAATATTTAAAACAAGTCTGGGCATATCATTAAAAATTAATTTTATTACAAATTTATAATATTTTTATTTATTTTTATTTATTTTTATTTTATTTAGTTTATTTATCTGCCACAAATGTGAAATATAAATGTCGTAAGGAGGAATTATTCTAAAGGAGGAATTATTCTATTCATGGCATTCGAATTTACAGTCCCTTAGTCTTTACATATACTCTGTATATACTACTCTTACCTACTAGGTCACTACTTTTATACGTTCTTACCCACTAAACCACCGAGGCTCCCTTTATAGATATATTTTTAAAATTAAAGAATATAAATTAATTCTCATATAAGACTTTCTTTGTAAATTTTATGATAATTTTTTTTTAATTGAATTTAGTAATTGATCGAGTCATTTTATTTAATATATATATGTACTCTATAATAGTCTAATTAAAAATGTTGAATATTTATTAATCTTTTAATATTTAATTCTTTAAATTGAATTATTTATAATAATATATATACAATAATAGCGGCTACAAAGAAACTATCTTTGGTTATATCATGCTAGAAGGTGTTATGTACTACTTTACTGCACGTTGTAATTCAATGATAATCTCTGTAGCTAGGATGGTGGTGACTTTCACGATGCTGCGTGGACAATTAGCACTAGATTGCGCCATTTTGATAAATGCCAGGGATAGTCTCTGTAGTAAATAATAACTAATACCAATATCAATAATAATAGTTGCTACAGTGACAGTGAAGTTGCTTTTAGTTAATTACCTTTTTGAAGGTTTTATATACTACTGAATGTTGTAACTGTGATGGCTTTAGTCACTTTTAGTGAACATATACTACTGAATGTAGTAAGTGTTGATGGCTTTAGTCACTTTTAGTAAAATAGCAATAATAATAGGCGGATTCATTGTTTCCTTACAGTCCCACTCCCAATTCAATGTTTCCGCAACCTTGTCCTATATTCTTCCCTATCTCTACTCCTTAGTCAATATACTGCAATAGCAGGTAGGAATTTCTTCCCATTATATTGGCTAAAGGGGGAGATGGGTTTACTCAGTGAGAGCCTGATCAATATCAAGCGGAAATTCTTGGCGTCTTTGGAAGATTTCCACCTCCCTCAAAAAAAAAAAACTATTCGGAATTTCTAAAATTCTATTCGAAAATTGAATTAACATAAAAACCAATCTCCATCGATAACATTTTCAGTTCCTGTTTTGCTCTTATTTTTTGATTAACTAATGTCATTTTACTTTGGAAGATTAATATTATAGACATCATATAATGTTATTGTTTCTGTATGATATGATGGTGATAGATTTATATATACTGGTTAAAACTAAGTATTTCATTTTTGGGTAACATTATTATTATAATCATTGGAAATCACCATATTTTCTATATTTATTACTATTATATCAACGTTTTTCAGTTAAAGGATCAAAAACGAATACAATTGACATACAAATAATAATACATATACATATGTATATAGTTACAAAATAGAAATAATAATAAAAAATAAAATACAATGCGTACACAGTGTAAACGTAAATTTTAACCAACAAAAAAAAAAAAAAACACTACAGAAGAAAAAAAAGAAAAAAACAAGAACTTTAACAAAATTTTGCAATTATTTTGTATAAGTTGTATATTACCTGACAAAACGCAAAAATTGCCTAATATAAAAGGATCATAAAACGATTTTTTGTTTTTGTAATTTTTTTTTTTGTTTTTTTGTAAATAGTTTTTGGAAACAAAAAAACAAAATTAAAGAAATTTTTGACTAAGCTATTTATGAACGTGATGTTTAATAAATATTTGTATTAAATCTCAGTCTAATCTTTTTTTCTTTTAAGTTTAAGTGCGTGACATACTTTAATAAAAGAAAGAAAACAAAAAGACAAAATACCTAATTTTTTTTTTTACCCCATGTTAATATAATACATATACTTATGTATACATATTATATAATATACATATAATATATAATTGTTATAAACTTGTTAACAAATTCAATTCAACTCCTTTAGAACTTATTTCAGTTCTGGTTATAAGTTTTTTTTTTCTGTTTATTTGAAATTACCTTTTTTTTTTGTTTTAGTTAACAAACATATTAACTTTAATCCTTATAACTTACTTTAAAGAAAGAAACGTTCAATATAATGTTTAATTTTCTTAAATTTAACACATGTACATATATATGTGATATGTACATCATATGTACCTTCTTATAATGTTTATATAAAAAAAGTTTGTACCTATAGGTTAAAAATTAAACTTACCAAATGCACCAAAACATGAAAATAAAATTTGAATATTGCTATATGAAAAGGATGAATCAAAATAATAGCCAACTTACTTTAGCATAAAATCTATCTTTTAAGTTACATATAATATATTATGTCCTTAATCATCGACTGAACTAGCATATCATATCAACTCAACACATCATTAGAAAATAAAATTTATCAAATTAGATAAAATGAAATTAGAAGACTTATAAAATCTAAAAAAAAATTAATCAAAGATGTTTGGTTAAGTGATATATAAGATAAAGTGAAAATAGCTTAACAACATTACATTACTTTAAAATGAGCCAACCAACAAGAATCATAAGTTTTGAGCTCAGAGTTACTATAGCGTTTTAAGAAAGATTTTTTAAATTAAAATAAACTCTAGCCTAATATTAGAATCAAATGGACCCCAGATATCGTAGAAATACGTAAAACCAGGAAAAAAAGGAAAACATCAATTTAAAGAAAAGAAATTTTTTTTTGTAATACATTTGGCAATCCTAAATTATACATTTTTTTTTTTTTTTTGTATCAAATTAAACCACAAGAACCCCCCATATTTTGATTTTCTAATATGGAATTACACATATAAAATTAAATTTAGTCAATGACCACACTTTTTCTTATCACCTTTATTTTCTTATTAGGACATATATACATTATAATAGTCCTGGATCTAAAAATCAAATTTATTTGAAAAAAAAAAAGAACGTTATGAATTTTTTTTTTTTTTTTTTTTGTTTTACTCTTAACTGAACTTAAACGTTTATTTGTAAAACCTAAATATTATACATATATATACTTTTATTAAATAGTAAAAAATCTAAGAAAACTGATTGGAAGAAAATTACTTTTTCCTTTAATCCTTATTAGGAAAAAAAAAAACATATGCATGCATATATATGAGATAAAAATGACTTACCAATAAATTTAACTAAAAATTAAATAAAAATCATTCTAAAAATACATATAAGATTATAGAATTATCTAAAATAAAAATAATTATAATTAAAGTTTATTAGACGTTTCTAAAAATAATGATTAGACACAAGAAATAAAAATTTTTTTTTTGGAATGAGTGAAAAAGTTCAGTTAAAAATTAAAGTTAATTTCTAGGCAATTTTTATACGTTTTTCTGTTGTTATTGAATTTGTAATTTTTCGATTCAAATTTTATCCTATTATAGAAAATTATATTATCTTTATTCTTAACTGTATGGTTTCCAAAAAAAAAAACATTTTAAAGAAATTATTCTTTGGGGGAGGCCGTCTTAACCCTTACTTAAACAAAATTAAACAAAAACAACAGGAAAAAAAATTAATTTATTAACGAAAAACATGAGTGAATAGATAGATTTAAGATAATATTATATGAACTCGTGAGTTATTTAGAGTTCCCATTAACTAACATGATAGAAAAATTTAAGATATTAGACACATAAAGAACCAATTTAATATGAAGTATCCACAAACTCTGAGTCGGAATAGATAAAAAAAACACCATAAAATTTTGGTTCGCAATGAATTGTGAATAGCACAATTGATGATTCGATCTCATTGGAATACAAAAAAAAGAACTGAACTAAATACAATGTAGCATATAAATTCTAATAAAGGAACAATTTACAATTAAATCGATAAATAAATGTCTATGTACTAGAAAAAAAACCAATTTAATAGAACAAAATATGCACAATCTCTACCAGTCGGAATAGATAAAAAAGCGAAAATGATCGGATGACAAAGTATCGTGACGTGAGTAACACAATAGATGGTTCGATCTCATTGGAAAAAAGAAAAACTGAACAAAAAACAATATAGTGCAACAATTTTCCATTTCATCGATAAATCAATGTCTATCTTAAGTTAATTTTTAAAACTTAATTAACTAGACTTAAAATAAATAAAGAATTACAATTCATTAAAAATCAACTGTGCAGTGCAGACTTAATTATTACGATTAATTATCCAATCTATTATAATTATTCTGTAATCTGTACAAATGAATAAAAAATAAGAATTTATTATATAATTTCTTAATATATGATAAGGTGACCATTACTTGACAATCAAATTTTCCATGAAATTTTTTATAAAAGAAAATATTTATTGAAATATTAAAATTATAAGAACTTTGTTTGTTTTTTTTTAAATATAATCTTTATTATAAGTTATAACCATTTTTTTTTTTTTTTTTAATAAATATTCATATACCTACAGACTTTTAAATATATGTCTTTATATTTTATCTGAATATTTTAATTCTTATATCTAAAAATTTATTTATCATTATTATTATGTATGTAATAAATTTACAAAATATGAAAATGTTTTTATGAAATTTTTTTGTAGATATGTATTTATTTACTGATTTGGTATTATAACACTGTATTATGCACTTTATTTTATTATTTGGTAGTTAATTTTATTTATGATATTAATATATTACATAAGATATGAGCCATTTAATGAGGTTGTAGGAAGACATTTAAATAAAATAAAATCTATACAAATAATTAAAACCTAAAAGCAACAAAAAAAAAAACTAAAATAACAAATCAAATAAAACTATAATTTTTTTTTTAGTAAAATTTTTATTTTTGTAAAATTCAAATATATGAAAACAAAAAATTGAATCAAATCTAAAAAAATAGACATTTAAAAATGTTTAACTTAACAATATTGAAATTAACTAAAATTAATTTGATTAAAAAAAAAAATTATTAAAATTTCACTAATTAAAATTAATTAAAAAACTAAAAAATTATAAATTAAAAATATTTTCTCACAACCACGTTGAGTTTTATTCATTTAACTTAATTCAAAATTTTATAATTAACACATAAATTTTACAATAAAAAATATTATAATTATAAATTTCTAAATAACAAAACAATTTATTCTCTTCAAATATTATTATTATTCCAAAATATAAATTTTTTAATTGGATTTTATTAATGGAATTATTTTATAAAATTTGTTGACTGTATAAATTCAGAAAAAAATTTTAAATTTTAATAGATCATAAATACAATTTTAATATTCAGCTTATAATTAAATATGTATGTATATATTAAAAACGCATTAAATCTCCTACTTAAAAGCAAATAAATTCTAAAGATAATCATGATATTATTTATTTGTTAGATTTCAATTGTATAAAATCTGATAAAACACTTACTACTATAATATGTATTTAATAACATTTCACTTCAATTATATATATACACAATACAAGTATATATATATATTTCAGTTTTACTAGCTACTATTTAATTTATTAACTTAAAAATTTTTTCTAACGTTAATTTCTTGATAAAACAAAAATAAAACTAATTAATTTGAATTAGAATTAGTGATGAATATAAAGTAAAAAAATACTCGACTCAAATATGACTAAAAAATTTTAAGATATTTTTCATATTTACAGTTATTTCGTTGAAAAAATTGAACAATTTTTGTGGACAAATATACAATATAACACATTAAATAATGATATGAGCAAATGTTAATGATATGAAATAGCACAATTTTATTAATAATAATTATAATTTTCTTAAAACTTTTTTCTTACTTATTTTCTAAGTATATATGTATATGAAAAAAAAAAAATAAATCAATAATGTAACAAAATATGTACATAACTAAATTTAAATATTTTTTTTTTTAATTAAAATAAATTTGGTTGTGTTTTTTGTTTTTTTTTTTTGCATTTTGAGTTAAAGTAATAATAATTAAATACAAATTTCTTATTTACAACTCTATATAAATTTGTATAAAATAAAATTCATTTTATAATTCGTAATTTCTTTTAAATTTTAAATTAATTAATTACTTTCTAATCTAATTTTAATAATATTTTCTAAATAATATGTAAATATTATATAAAAAAAAAAAATTTAAAACAAAATAATTACTTTGATTTTTTTTAAAAATAATTTACAAAATAAAATTATTTGAATTATTTTGATAAATTTTCCTAAATTAACTAACTACTATAAAAACGCGCAACTTAATATTAATACTAGAACTGAAATTGGAAATATAACATACACGGAAGATCTTGGATGACAAGTTGAATATAAATATGTGATATCATCTTCATCATGTTCAATTCCATCTCTAGTAGGAACTTCTACAACAACATATTCATTGCCATAAAAGCTTAAATTAAATGTACAATTTGTTGAATTAATACAATTTTGTGATGGTGTTAAATCTGATGATATATTCGAATATAAAAATGTTGGTTTAAAAATATCAAATATTGCATGAATATCATTACGAACTAAATCATTATCACTATAAAATATATAATAATAATAACCATCTTCTGTAACTTCATGCTTTGTAATCATATGTGATACATTTGGCATTGTTGCTAAATAATGTACATTTGTACACATTTGTGATGGTGGAAATCCTTCAGCAACTAAAATTTTTCCATCATAACATGTTAATAGACTATTTTCAAAACTAGAAATTGAATTTGATTCTTGTTTTTCTGTAAAATTTAATGCATTTCCTCCATGCGTTATTTTTCTATCATAGATATGTTCACGTTTTATTCGTTTTGCACTTTTACCATATAATTCATTATAAATTTTACGTTTTTTACTTTCATGTTCTTCTTTCCATTTTGTATATTCTTTATCAAATTCGTTACTAACACTTTTTTTATTATATTTTCCCAAATGATGTCTACGTCGTCTTTTTCTTGGTATCTCATCTACATTTTTAACTACAAAATTACAAACAGAAAACACATTAATTAAAATAATTTTTTTTGAGTTAATTAAATTTAGTTTTACCTGTTTCTACATCTCTACTTTTCTTTGATGTTGATTCCATATTACTACTATAATGTTTTATAGGTTTAGTACGTCTTAATTGTTGACTATCAAGATCAATTTTTTTACGTTTTGGTTCTAAAGCAGGTAAATTTATTTTATGCAAAGTATGTTTTGAATTATTTTCATCATATTTATATGGTACATTCAAAAATGTTTCATTAAAACTTTCAGTATTGCTTCTTATTGTTGCTGTTGTTGTTGTTTTAAAAATTAAACTAATATCTTCACTGTTACTTAATAATTCAGTCTTATTAATTTCATTTGTTGGATATTTTCTTTTTGATTTTGGCATTATAGTACTAATCTCTATTTGGCTGTTCTCTTTATTATTTGTAGTAATAATATCTGAAGAAACATCTTCACCACCATTATTTTCTAATTCTTCTTCTGTTAAATTTTCCTTATGTGGATGATTCATAATAACATTTAATTTAAAAACATCACCATTTGTTTCATATTTAACAGTTTTATTACGATGTTCTTTTGACATATTAAATTCTTCTTTATCTTCAAATATAACTTTAACTTTTTCATGACCTTCAGCAAAATTTGTACCAACTTTATTTTTATTATGTTCTAAAAGGCCACATGTTTGTAAATTACGTTCACCTTTTACAACTAAAATTCGTGAACCATCATATCTAGAACAAAATTTTAATTGAACTTTTGCTCCTTTTAATAAATAAAATCCCCAATATTCTAATGTATCATCTGGTAAAACCATTGATTTCTTTAAACGAATATGTTTACGATTTGTGGAAATTTCAGGTTTATTAGTAAGTTGAAAAGCATTAAAATTACTATCCATATGTAATGAATGCTTTTGACAAAATATTGAAGAAATTCCATCACGTATTTCAATAATATCAGATTCAGCCACCTAAAAAAAAAAAAAAAAAAATTTAATATTAAAGTTTTAATGTTAATTTTTCTTTTTTTTTAAATACTTACAGGATATACTACATCTGCAAAAACACTGTGCCGTAAATACAAGGGAATAATAATGAGAGCTGAAGGTATCAATACAATTAAAATGCAAAAAACAATTACACGTTTCACTCCATGCATTTTGTGTGTTTCTAAAATAAAAAAAAAAAATAAAAAGGTTACATTATAATAAAATTAATAAAAAATATTTAAAAAGTAAATTTTTTTATATTCTACCACTCATTAGAATTAATTATTATAAAAACAAAAAAAAAAAAAAAAATAAATAATTTTCTTTATTTATTTTTAATATAAATCAAAATCTTACTTTCAATTCATAACAAACTATTTGTTTACCAGTCAATAACTAACTAATAAATAACAAATTTATGTGGTAATAATAAAAATATTTAAATTTGTTTTTTTTTTAAATACTTAACGTTTTAAAAATTATTACCAAAAGTTTATGATAATCAATTTATATTTTATATATATATGTATATGTATATACAAGTATAGGCAGACAGGTTAAAGCTGATATAAAAATATGTTCTATATTCCAGTTTTGATAATGTAATGTTCGCCCACTGATAAGAATATTTAAATCAAAAATATTTCGTGTTAATTTAAAAAAAAAATTTTTTTTTCTAATCAAATTTAACAAAAAAACAGCATTAACTATAAAAATTTTTTTTCAATGTATGGAATTATGTGTGTCTTTAAAGAATTTGAGAAACGAACAAACCAAAATTGATTAAAAGAAACTTGAAAATTAAAAAAAATGAATTTCAATTAAGTAGTTAAAAATTTTAATATTGATATCATTTTCGGAAGTAGACAAAAAAGCGAAACATTTTACTTTAATTAAGTCACTATCGATTATGCATTACATGCAATATACTTATGTATGTACTACACTACAATAAACTTTAATATACAATTAACATTGGTAAATTCACCTATGATATTTAACTTCTATACAGTTAAGTTCATTGATCTTTTAACTATAAATTACATATTTTTTAATTATTTTTATTTTAATTTTATAAAAAAAAAATTTTACATACTTTTTCCATCATCAATCGCTATATATACTTTATGGTTTATCATTGTTTTCATTTTTATTAAATTTAAATTATTCTAACTATCTAGTTAGAACAACCATTTATAACTAACTTAAATTACAAAAAAAAATTGCAATATATGAGTATGTAAATAAATTTAAAAATATAATATACAATTAATTTTGAAGTGTATACGCAATTGATAAATGACTGACTGAGAAATAATAGATAACATATAGAAAAATAAAAATTATTAGGCCAACAAATTTTAAAATTATTGTTGTTATCAGATATTTACACTTAAAAAAAAAAAATAAAAACAATAAAAACAAATAAACTACTATTATCAGTTGAAAAAAAAAAGATTTCCTTTTTGTTATTATTTATAATCGAAAAGCATGTTATCTATTTGTTGTTTAAAGATAAAAAACAATACTTTATATTTTAATAAATGATTTGCATATTTTCAGGCGATTCTTTTGAATTATATATTGTATATTTTTTTCTAAATGTATTTATATATTTTATATTTTCTAAATGGAGCCAAGAATTAAGGATTAGGTAAAAGTTTTTGTATATAGAAATTAAAATATTTTATCTCTTCCAGTTTTACTGTATCTAATCTGATAGAATTTTAATAACTTAAAGATTTTTACAATATGTTAGAAGAAAAAACAAAAGAAAAACTCTGGTCTTCTAAAAATAACTAACGACCAGTTCAACAATCACTTGCTCGTGTTTCATTTTATTAAGAATTTCAGAGAAGCACACTTCAAGTAGAATATTCAATTTTGCATAAATTAAAAGTAATATAATAAGTATATGTATGTACTTACTTTCGATTTAAAAATATATCAAAATTTTTTTTGTATTTTAACCTAAAGGTGTCAAGATAATGTGGGCTAAAGAATAATAATATAAATTGTACATTGTTTGAATAGTAAAAAAAAAACTTTTTAATCTTGATTTAAAAAAAATATTTGCAAATGTAACCACAACTACATATCATTAGAAAACGAACATATTATTTTATTATAATTAAAAAATTTTAAAATAATATGTAAAAGCAATCAATAAATAATAACCTTGAAATTCAATGATTTGATAAATTCAAAAATTAATAATACGGTTTATTGAATAAATGAAAATTAAATAACAATTTACAAATAATAAATTAAATTAGTTTTGTATTTAGAAAATGGCAATGAAAATAACAAATTATTTATAATTTTTGGTTAAAAATTGTAGAAAATTTACTAAGACAAATTCATTTGTAATTGATTTTTTACATAAAACATTCAAAAAAAAAAATACCTATTAAATTAAGAAATTTAAATAATGTGCAATAAATAAAAAAATATGGTTTAAAACTTGGTAAAAAAAATAATAAATAAAAAATTAATGTTTAAAACTTCCCAGCACAGATAATATCTCAGCAACAGGTAATAAACAATACGCGGAATTAGATTTGATATTAGCTTAATAATTTGCAAAACATTACATTAAAAGAAAATTCTTGATTTTGTACTAAAATTACAGAATTTAGATGTATTACTTAAGATATTTTTGAATTTCGGAATTCAGTATGCGCATATTTTTTTTACATACAACTTGACTTTCAATCACATTTCCTCTTCATTTTCTTCACATTTCCAAAAATTTAAAAAAAAATTGCCTATTAGTTTCACTCCACCGGACGGACGGGTTCATCCGTTTATCCGTCTATTTACAAAACTTCTATACCATTAAAGATAGAGCAAGGAAATAATAATAACCATGGGTAAGTGTCATAAAAAAAAATTAATGTTGTAGAACAACCGTTTTATGTAGTTCCATCTATTATGGAGCTACAGCCCCTCAAACTCTGAAAAAACCTTATTTTGAAATGTGTATAGTTACTTAAGTTAAAGTCTGCTTAACACTTTTTCGACAAAATTTTTTTTTTTTTAATTTAGTATTTAAATTTACCGTTATTTGAGAACAAAATTTTGCATAATTTTTCTTCCTTTATAATCCGCGCCTGCTTTTAAATAGGGACTTGAAATTTTGAAATAAGAACTTTTCGAATTAGTACAAGTTTTCTCAAATTTTTGTACCCTGTTTAAGGGAAAATTGAAACACCTGTAACTTAGGTACCTGTACACATTTTTTTAAAATAAAAGGCAAAAACTAAAGCTTCAACTTTATAATTTTACATATTGGTATACATATTTTACATATTTACATAATGATTTTTCTTAATTATGTAAAAATGTCTCTTTATTTTTCACATTTTTTCTTATTGTATGAAATTCTAAGAAAATGTTTTGGTGCAAGTCACAATTCTAAACAATGGGTTTGCTACATTATCTTTTACGTCAAAATCTTGCATACAAAATCTTCCTTTCGAAAATCTTTTAAAACAAAATCTTTTTTTCAAAATCTACTAGGACAAAATCTTGTATGTATTTCAGAATGTCACATATTCTTATATATAAATATTCTGGGAAAAGCGGCAAACCTGCTTTTGAATCCAACTCTAAAATCCTCCTTAACTATTTGTTTATACATACTTTAAAAACAAAGCCACAATACATTCCTTTAAAAATATTTTGCATGATTTTGTCAGTGAAAGATTTTGTAATGCAAAATTTTAGAAAGATAGATTTTGTATTGCAAAAGAAAAAAAAAAGCAAGATTTTGTCGCAGGTTGATTTTGGCGGCAGAATTGTGACTCGCTACCCTAAACAATTTGTATTTTGTTTTGGAAAATGTGCAAAAATCGTTGGTTTACATTCTGTCTTGTTTTTTATTTAAAAGTAGATTTTAAGTAAATTTTTTAACAATTACAAAAACTGACGAAATATTTGAAAATAGAACTCTAATTAATTTCTTTTACGAAAAATTTTAATTAGTATACCTGCTTAAGAATATAATATGTATATGATAATTAAAGAAAATTTACTAATAAATAATTTAATCTCATTCATTCCATATTTTAAATGACTAGTATACTCGTATCTGACTCAATGGCGCAGTGGTTAAGTCTCCAACCTTTCAATCGAAGGATCTTGGATTCAAAACCCTCTCAGGTCATAAATAAAAAAATATGTAGTACTTTTATATCGTAATAATGTATATCGTATAATTAATAGCTGCTACAGTGGAGCTATCTTTGGTTATATCACGCCCAAATAAGGTGTTATATACTGCTGCACGTTGTAATCCACTGATGGTTCTGACTCTTTAGTAAAATAATAATAATATTAATTAGAATACTAATATATACTGTTGTAACGGCTATAGTCACTGTTAGCCAAATAGTAATAATAATAGGCGGATTCATTGTTTCCTTACAGTTCCACTCCCAATTCAATTTTTCCGTATCCATTCCCTATCCTTTCCTATCCCTACTCCCTAGCCAATATACTGCTTATCGCAGATAAGGGTTTCATCCCATTATAATTGGCTAAAGGGGGAGGTGGGTTTAGTCAGTAAGAATCTGACACTACCAAGGGGGAAATTCTTGGTGTCTTTGGAAGATTCCCACCTCCGTTAGGAAAAAAAAATAAAAAATACTCGTATACTATAAAAAATAATTTAAAAAAACAACTAATAACTTTTTGAATATACATATATATAGTATATGTATAACTTTTTCATACTTTCCAGAAAATTTTTATTAAAATAAAAATTAATTAATTTCATTATTATAATTATAATTAAAAGATGTAAATTTTAATCAAATAAATTATTAATACTACAATATTATAATTATATTTTTTTTTATAAAAGCTTTCAGTTGTTTGTTATTCGTTTCCGGGATAACATTTTTTGTTTAATATTTGGGTAAGTTCCAAAAAAAAAAAAAAATATGCAGAATATTTAAAAAAAAAAAAATAAATAAATATGCATAATGATAATTTAGGTTGCGTATATTTATATTAAAATATTTATATTAAAATATTTTATATAAAAATTATTTTAAAGGTTAAAAGTTAAAATAAATAATTTTAATTGGAAGATTTTTTTTTAACAATTAAAAGATACAAACTGATTATGACAATGAATATTTTTTGAAAAGCTTTGCAAACATTTATATATATACAAAATAAATTAAAAGACAATTTAAATAAAATCTTATTTCGAAAATCGAAAAAAAAAAAATTATCTAAGTATAAGTAAAACAGAATTTTTATTTGAAAATTTTGTTAATATGTACTTGTAAGTCCAATAAAAGAGTAATCCTTATATGGCTAAATACAAAATGATTCTTTCTCACATTAAACAGCATTCAGTTAAAATTAAAACTAATCCAACTCTAAATTAGTTCAATACACTAATATGGTTTTCTTTTGTGATTTCGCTTTTTCAAAAAAAAAAAAAAAATATGAAAATGTATTTTTCTTTAATTTAGCTTGTATCTTTCTTAGAAATTATAATAGAAAATCCATCATAAACTGCTGTATTCATTTGGATCCTTTTATGTAATTTTAAAGCAATTATCAATGGTGTAGTTGTTAAGACACCGGCCTTTCATACGCAAGGTCTCGGATTCAAACCCCGGCTGGATCATATAGATTAATAAAAAATAATAGTTATAGATTTTTGTTATAATACATAATTAGTAGAATATAATTAAATTAAAAATAAGTATATATGTCTTATAAATTATAATTAATAACATATTGTAATAGCTAATATAATAAAATAATAATAAACCATAATTCTTGTATAAGATAAATAGATGGCGTAGAAATAATAGAAATGTCTTAGTCTTGCACAATAGCTACAGCCGAGTAATCCAACGGCTTAGTGAAATTAATGATTCACGAAACTGAAGCCTAGTCAAATATGAATAATAAATGACTTAGTGGATGCCCTATACTCCTCTTTGGTGTGGCAAGGAAAAAAAAAAAAAAATAAGTAGGTACTAGTGTAATGCAAATTGATTTTTCATTAATGTTTATTAAAGAAATATCCGACAAATGCAAAATACATGTCTATTCTTAAATTTCTTCTCCAATTCGTATAATTAAACTCAATTAATGGGTTTTTATTAAAAATGATTAAAGGTAAAAAACTACTAATATATTAACAAATACAAAACTGTCCTCTTAAAAATCAACTACTTTCGAAGTTACAATTTTTTTTTTTTTAATTTTAGTAAATACACTATAATTTTTTTTCAGTGAATTCTCACTACTCTATTTTTATTTTGTGCAATTACTTTATCTTAATAAAATTATTTTGAAACAAGAATAAAATAAATAAATAAACAATTTTAATAAATATTTGCATATAAATATATATATATATATATGTATATGCATATATCTTTATTTAAGTATTTATATTTTATATATTATTTACTTGCATATGTTTACTAATAAAAGAAAGTGTTTTATAAAAAGATTAAAAGGGTATCAAAAAAAAAATAAATATTAAACTCCTTTGATACATTTGGATTTTCTTAAAAAAAAAAAAAATTTATAAAATAAAAAAAATTAACATATAACTACTTATACCTAGTATTCTTAGGTATAACTACTTAGACCTAGTATTCTTAGATGAATTTTAAGTTATTTAAGTTTAAAATATGATAACAAATTGTTAAACAAACCATATCATAACAAATTTATTTAAATTGGAATTATAAAGTATAATTATACTTGGTATATTATTATTATTTTATTCATAACTAAAAAATATAATTAACTTTTATTCATAAATAAAAATATAAATATTATATGAAATTAATGATTCATTTAAATCTTTTTTATATCAAAATTTTATATACAATAGATATCAGTTGTTATACATATAAGATTAAGTATAAAACAAATTTTTAATATCTGAAAATATTATTCTTTGTAATAAGAAAAGTCTATTTTTAAACATATCAAAAAAATTAAAATATGTACATATAATATATTAAAAAATCTGACTAAGTGATAGTGAGTTCACATCTTTTAATTAATTATTTTTACTTGATTAAAAATTTAATAATTTGCACAAAAGAAAATTTTAATATAATTGTCAATATAACTTTGTTAGTTATTGTTTAAAGATAATTAAATATATATAATATATAATATACATACTTAGTTTTTATTAAGATTTTATTATTTATAATAACAATATTATTAATATATTATTATATGTATTCATATATGTAATACTATTTACAAATATGGTGTGTTTTCATTACAATTTTATAGAGAAATTTAAAAGAATTATAATAGGCATAGGATTTAGTTTATAATAGTTAAGTACTCTTGAAATTCATATAATCTGGAAATACTTACTCCCAAAATTTTTTCAATCTGAGATATAATTAAAAGAAATAAAAGGAAAAAATTAGCATATTTTTTTTTATTAAGTGGATTTATGACTTTAAAGCTCTTTCAAGATGTTGAAATTATAATCAAAATATTATGTCACCTAAAATATTACTTTTATTATTTTATAACATTAGAGGTTTCTTCAAAGTAAATTTGTTATTTTTTTTACTAAGTAGATTCTTTAATAATATAAGTATATAAGATAAAATCAATCCGATATAATATAAGTAATATAAAATAAGAAAATTTGATTTGACACTATTTTAAAAACATGTCATGTTGGATGAAAGAATGAAAACACACAAAAATTATCGTGTAGAGCAATATTTTTTGTCGAAATTTCATATGACTCAAAACAGACTGAATTAAAAAAAAGCTGAATCTGAGCTGTGACTTCTTCCCTTTCTGCTTTCCTAATAGAAATTAACAAACTATATTTATCATTATTTATTGTCAATGTAAGAAAAAGATTTTTGTTCAAATTTTCTCTTTAAATTATCATTTTTCTAAATTCTAACGAGTAATTATTTGTAGTAATTTATTGTAATATTTCTGATTTCCAATATTTTTGCTTTTGAATATCTAGACCAAAGTGTTCATTATAAACACGTGTTATTTATTAAATAATAATAATATTCATTTTTGTTATTTTTCTTTTAACATTCACAATTTTTATATTACTACTTATTACAGTGCTTTTTTGATACATATTCATGTACACTACACTGCACTTATAATATGTAGGATTACCTTGATTAGAGTATTATAAGTTAACAAGGCCAACTACAAAATAAAAATAAAAATAAAAAAAATTGATTGTTTTTCTTTGTTTGTTTATTATTTGTAGATTGTATTTGAATCTTTGTGAACACATTGTTAAAACATTTTTCCTATAACAAAAAGAAATTTTTAAAAATTGTAATCGAATATTTTTATTTTACGTACATTTTTTTTTAATAGTAAAAATTGTTTGTTTTATTAACGCAATTTTTAATTTATAATTTTAAAGTTGAGCACATTTTATTGAAAAATTTTTAGTTAGAAAATTTTGAAACCTTTTATTTAACTTAAACTCTTTTATTTTATAAATATATTACACAACAATCTTAAAAATCTTTTTACAACATTGTAAAAGAAAATTAAAAAAGAAATGTAAATAATTAATACTTTGTAAAATAATACAAAACAAACACATACCTATAGGTTATAACCAGATATCACTTATAAAAAAAATAGTTTTTGTAATTGAAAATGTGAAAGAAGTTGCAACATAATGAAAAAAATATATTTAGATATGTATATAAAATAACAAAAAAAAAAAAGATTGTTCTTGAACTTACATTTTCCCTGATCTGGACAGTTTTCTTAATGGCCAAAACTTTATTAACTCAGCAAATATTTTTTTAATATATGAATAACTTCCACTACTGATTTGCATAATAAAATTTATTGGAAAAGAAAAAAAGATTATTTATTTTAGAGGCTATTCGTTGAACTTTTTTCCTTTTTTTCTATTATTTATATTTCTAATTCATTAATTGCATTTGAAAATTGTTTAATAACACATCCAAATAGAACCCATTACTGAGATGTTTTTTTTTTTTTTTTCTTTTAAGTTAAAATTTTTATCGTTAATTCTTTCATTAGTTTTGAACAAATAAACAATAAAATATATTTATATAATTTTAATTAAACTCAATATTTTTCTTAACAAAAATTATTACGAAAGTCTTTTTTTTATTTCAAACTAAATTTTTTTTTCTCAGTCAAGCAAAGCAAAAAATGCATTCAAGCATCCCTTTCTTCCCTTTTGTTTTGAAAGAAAAGTAAAATAAAAAATAAAAAGAAAAACAAATAGAAAGGGTCGTGCTGTCAACGATTTTGACAATTGAATCATTTTTTAGGACTGCAGTCTGCAGTTCCAAAATAATATCATCATTACACAGTACGTTATTTTTAACGCAGTTCATACATTAATACATTTCAACAACTGACACGTGCTAAATAGTTAACATTTGAAAAAAAAAGAAGTTAGACTTGGAACTACTCATAAAATAAATTAAGTGTATCTTGACTTTTTTTTAAAACTTTACTTGAAAATATTAAATTACAAAATATATAGAGAAAAAAAATATATCTTTGAATTATCCTTGAATTTTGACAGTTTTAAATAATAAAAATTCATAAACATTTTTGGGTTTTATTTGAATATGATTTAAATTGATCATGCATATTTTTATAATTATTATTATTATTTATTTCTTATATTATATAAATATTTCTTTATATAGAGGAGATAGCCTGTTTTCCTAGAGCTTTGGAAGTTATGGGCCCCTAACTATTTTTCATAACCATAATTTAGTTTTATTTCGATAAAATTGCAACGAAATGTAATAGAATATTTTGTTGAATGATTTGCCGAAACACCCATTTCAAGAAAGACCGTAGAGAACTAACACCCTGTTATTGATATTATTGATTATTATAATCAACATTCACAGGCAAAACAAAAATTTAATTTTCCACAAATATTAATATTACAGTGATTATTGTCAACTTTTGTACTTTGTACCGTTAAAATTAATCAGTGTTTGGGCGCACACAGTTACAGTTATACAGTTCTTTATTTGAAACCTATGGTTTAAACATTGCGCTTGTGTTACAAGTTAAAAATCTACCTTTTGTTTCTAATATTTTGACAATGCAGTAAAATATTTAACAAAGCCTTAAGCCACCTTTATACTGAGAAGCCGAGAAGCCTCATTTAATTTTTGTTTTTTAAATGGCGGCCGTAGAGGTTATGACAAATATATGTGAACAAAAGTAATTAATTTTGTATGAACTTTTATTCTTGGGTATTAAAAATTTATATAAAATAATTTTTAATTGGAAATAAACATTAGATTTTTTTAATACGAAAAGCAAAAAATTGTAAAAACTCACATTTATAACTTTTTTTTAAAATTTAAATTAAAATTTTTGGTATAATTTAAAAACAGCATCAAGTTTTGACTAGATTTTATTAATTTATTTTTAAAATATTCATTAAATTATTTTATAATAATTATATAATGTGTTCAATAATATTGTTGAACGTTTCTCAGAACAAAGGAAAATAATCTAACTTTTAGGAAGATTTGTAAATTGTTTAGTTTTTTATTTTATAATTTATTTTATAGATATTATTTATAAAAAAAAATTTTTTAATTATTTAAAGAAAATTCTCTACATGCAATTTTTTTTTTTTTTTATTTATGTATTTTATTAAAATCACGGTAAGCCGTAGTTAGAATTTAACTTTTATAGTAAGAAATAAAAGTTATATATGTACACATGTAAAGTAATTTTCTTTTAATTTCTTCATCATAGATATGATTGAATCAAGCAAAAATTGAAAAAATATTTTAAAATTAATAAAAAAAAATAAATTCCATTAAATTATAAATTTAATTTAATAATAAAGAAAAATATAATTATAAAAAAAATGGTATTTAACCTTTATATTTATTTCAAAAGAAACAGACGAAGTGTAACGACATTTTTAACCATCAAAAAATAATTCAAAGTTTCAAATAATAAAATATTAAATAAATTTTACAACACATTCAATTATATACATAAATATGCATGTATGTTTTAAAAAATTTTCCATAACTTAACTAATGCTAATTAAAATATGTACATAGTAATTATTTATATAATAGCTGTTAATTTAATATTTTAAAGCTATAACTTACTGTTATTTAAATGATAAGAAGAACCAAATTTATGGCAACTATAATGATAATAACCAACATTTTCAACAGCTCTATTAGTTTTAATCAATAAATCCGATGAAGTTGAAGGCATTATTTCAATATGTTTATGAATTTATAATTATATGAATCAAAAATTTTTTAATTATTTTTTTAATCTTGCTGCACTGAAAGGTATAGAAATACTGAATATAATTTTTGTAATAAAATAGGTTTTTTTATGAGGCCTATAATAAATTATGTAAATGAAAGAAACAACTACAAAAATCATTTAAATTTATCTCTATTATCATTTCTAAGATTAACTTGAGAAATCAAATACAATATGTAAGTCAATAAACTCACTGTAAAAAAAAAAACAATAAAATAAAAATTAGTAAGAAATGATGAGATAAGAACTCATATAAGAATAAGCAATAAATATGACAAAATGCATTGTTGTTATTTACACCTTCTACACAGATAAATAAAAACAATAAAAACAAATTTGAATATCTACCTACAAAAAATAAAAATTAAAAAAATAGTAAATTATTTTAATACTTGGATACTTGTGATTTTATTTTAGGAGCATATCTGAAATTTCATAAATTTTAAAATTAGTTTTAAATTTTAGATTCAGACTTTATTTAAGTTCGTTTTAGAATTAGATATTTCTGCGTTCTTCAAATGTTTTTTTAAGAATTTATTTTGGTTTTTGTTTTTTTAAACAAAACGGCACGATATTAGTTAGACTAGACTATGTATGAGGTTTCAATTTATGATGATTATGATCATAATAAAAATAGACGTTCCTCTATATCTCTGTATATCCTTTTCTGGTTCTTTACAAATCAAAATTTATTTTTAAAAATTTCAGATAAAAATGAAAATAAAAATTTTTTTCTTTTTTCTTTTAATTATTTATTAAAATTTTTCTAAAATTTTGTTAAATATTTAAAAAACGAATTTTCTGTAACTTAATTAAAAAGTGAATATTATACAAAATGTCTATATACAAATTCTTTTTGTATCTATTTCATTCTTTTCATATGTATTAAATGTTTTCTTAATTTTTGTTGTTTTTCTTTAAAACTTTTTTTAGCTTTTCCTCTAGCTTTATGTCTCATCATCATAAAATTCTTTGTCTTCTTTTTTTCACGATTAGTTTTTGAACAATTTTCATTTTGTCGTCCATCTTTATATCCAAATTCTTTACGATCTGTTCGACCAGCTTTAACTGTTTCTAAACGTGATTCTTTATCATGTTTTCTTTTTTTATAAATCATTTCAATATTATCCAATTTAACAAATTCTGTTTTGTCGCCTTCTAATGGTCGTTTTCTTGCATTTGTAATTGTTTTTTTGATATTAGCTGCATCAATCTTTTTAAAATCTTCATCGGTGAAAATTTTAGTTAAAGCAATTTCTTGCGCTGCTTCCTTTTTATTTAAAATTTTTAGATTTTTTGTATTCACTTTATTTTTGTCTTTTTTTAATGAATTTTCGCAATTTTCTTGATCTGTTGGTAAAATAAGCGACAATGAAATAAATTTTATTTAAACAAAAAAAAAAAAAAACTTACCTGATTTGTTTACATTTTCTCCATCTTCTTGATTATTTATTTCTGCATCTTTACAAATTTCCGCATTTGCGTCGTCTTCATCATCTTCATTTTCCTCATCATCTTCGTCATCACTTTCATCAGCATCCGAACAAGTTTCAATACCATCATCATCTCCATCACCGTCACTTTGTGAAACATCAACCCAACCTTCATCATCACTGGCATCATCATTTTCATCTTCTTCTTGTTCACTGTCCTTATCATTCACTTTAATTGATTTTGCCCCTTTTAATAAAACTTCAGCTCCAGGTACTGTTTCATGAGCTATAATTTCACCATATTCTTTTATTTTCTTTTCAGCTTGTGCTTCTGTTGGTCGACCTCTATCCTTTTTATGTAGTAAAGCTGGTAATTGTTCTCTGTATAATATAATCAATGATCTAGCAGCCATCATAACAGATTTTTCTTTGTATTGTTTGTACATTGCTAAATCTCTTAAAAGATCTTCACCCATTGCTAGTGGACAACGTGTACAAATTTCACGAACTGCATTTAAACCGATAGCCATAACATCACTTGAATTTCTTTCAGTAATAAAATTATTTGCTATTGTTTTTAAGACCGGTTCAATTATATCACCCGGAACAAGTTCATGAGATGCTTGTGCAGCAAATTGTAAAATTCTTGTGACTAATCTTTGATGTGGTTGCAAAAATCGAGTGATATATGGATAAAAATTGAATAAAAATAATTCATGTATACCAACTAATCGTGAAACGACATCTAAATGCATCATTTTTACTTCAAAACGTTCATTTGTTGATTGTATTTGTTTTAAGAGATCTTCAGCCATTCCTTGGGGATTGTGAATTAAATGAATTGCTGAAAAATTAAAATTTGGAGCTTGTTTTTTCTTTTTTGATGCTTTAACTACTGCTTTTTTAACTTGCTCGAGCTGTTTTTTTCTTTTTTTAGTTTTTTTATTTACACGGTTTGTCATAATAGCTGCTTTTAAATCAATATCATTATCACTATCTGAATCAGATTCATTAATTTCATGACCTAAGAAAAATTTTAAGGAAGCAACTAGTACCTAAAATTTGATAAAATAAGTCAGTTTCTTTTGGTTACAAGGGTTTAAATGTTAAATATTTATATTTACCTTTGTAATTTTTGAAAAACATCCAACATTTGCTATAACGTTAACTGTTTTTGCATCATTCCAAATATTTTTCTTATATAATTCAATCATAATATCTACAGACATTTTCGCAGCTTTTGGATTTGAATCTTTTAACATTGTAAACATAAAATTTTGTAAAGCAGAATTAAGTTTCATATCTTTCTGTTTAATATTCATATTTTTAATATCATTGATTATATGATTTTCTAAGAAAGCCCGTAATTTTTTATCTGGACAACGGAGTAATTGAAAAAATAATTCCAATAGATCTAAAGCTGGTATCAAATTTTTATTACGTAAAAGAATTAAAGCTTTAACAAAACTATTTCTCATATTTGGATCTAAAGTTGTTGAATGATTCTTTAGTAAATCCACTAAATGTTGAGGAAATTGCATACATTCAGCAGGATAGCATTGAGCTACCTTAAATAATATGGTAGAATGAATATAAAATAAATCTTTAAATTAATAATTTTTAGTTTTTTACTTACCTGGGCAATAAACATAACTAATTCATGTAAACTTTTGTTTTCATCACTTGGGTTAATCTCAAATACTTCTAAATTATTTAAAAAGTGCCTGAACTGTTGTTCAAAATCTTCTTTATATGATTCAGGATCTCGTTTAATTAAATTTTGAAGTTGTGGAAGATTGTCTGGTAAATTATTATTATGACGAGACATTTTAATATTTAAGTTTTAATCAGAACATAAACTTAAAAACGTAACAAAATATGAAGAAAAACCAAAACAACTATAGCACGTTTTTAATTAGAATTACCAAACCTACACGTAAAAATAGTAACTTTACTATGTTTTCATATTGTAATAAAATAACATTATATAAAAACATTATTTTCTTCATCATAATTATTAAATTAATTAAATTATGTGATCAAAATATATAATGATATTTAATAAAAGTGAAAAATTTATTTAATAAAGTATTAAAAATATTTTTTAAAACTATTTTTCGAAAATTTACAATTTTATCAAATATTAATAAATTTTCAAATATATTTAGACGGTAACACTAGTTTTATTAAATTTTGACATTTTACTGGTATTGCCATATGTAATAAATTTTATGTGAAAAATTAAATGTACTGCCAATTTTTTTCAAGTGGTTATTTATGGTACTAAAATAAAGTGGTTAGTTTCAAAAATATTTGCTAAAATATAAAACTTTCTTTATTTTAAATTTACATAATTTTTGTTATTAATCAAAATTGAAGTTTATTTGATTATTTATTTTTATTTGTAATTTATTGATTCCAATAAAGTTAAACTGAACTGTAATAGTTAAAACAATAAAAAAAGACAGGTTTCAATCTCATATTGTAGAGTTTAGAAATCTGTTTTAATAATATGAAATTGAATTTTTATATTCTGAGTTGTAAAACGATGATGATGATACTCTTCGTTCTTTTAGCTAATTTTTAAATTATATTATGTAGAATAATAATAATTTAATTTTTTAACCCTTGAGGATATTGGAAAAAATCAATAAAACTTTAAGTCAAAACAATTATTTTTTATTTTTGATCACAATATGAAGGAGAATATAAGAATTGTCACAACGAGAAGAGAACAAGGCATTAACTTTGAAAGATTATTTATATTTGCATGCTTATTGGTGTGATAATAAGGCTATATTTTTTTTATATATGCAAAATGAGCTCTTCAACATGTATATAAAAAAGATTATTATAAACATATCCTTATCATGGAGAAGAATGATTATTGCGATACTGCTTTTGTTTGCTTGTAATACAAATTTGAAAAGAATATAACAATAAACCAAAATAGCCTTCAAATGTCATTGTTTACTTTATGATGTTTTGCTTAGGTTGTGGAAAGAGTTTTACATATAGTTTAAGTATATAGTTTTAGTCACCGGCAATATAAAAATACTATTTTTCAATATTGTTGTTTGGTTGGTTTACATATGGCTGATCTGGTCTTTCAGAGTACAAATAGCACAAATAAGGTGACGTTTTGACAACATTAAACGGTTTTTATTAATTTATATTATATTATGGTCTAACTAAGGAAATTTCTAATTAAAAATTGATTTTTCAATAATTTTTCTAAAAAAAAAACCTCTTTTACGACCTGTCCAGGAATTGAATACACATATCCTCAGTTGATAAGCTTAGTTACATTTATATTTTATAATAGAATTGATCTTGTTAAATAAATACATATGTATTATTAATATTCTAATATTAAATTTACTGGTATTTAAATTAAGAGAATTTATACTATTTATAATACATATGTATATTTATTTTTTATAATTATTTAATTAATATTGTAAAAATTCTACATGAAGCAACAATATTATAATTACAAAAAAAAAAAAAACAAAAATAGTTCTAAATAACTAATTATACTAATAAAAATGTCATTCAATATAAGTTGAATTGAGTTCCAGATAGTAACATGTTCATATAATGTTCCAAGAACTGCAATCCATTAATAAAAATATAAACAAGAAAAGAAAAAAAAATAAATGAGTTCACTATGAAAAAGAAACAAAATTCTTTTAAGGAATAGAACCACACTTTCTTATCTGATCTTTAGCATCCTTATGTACATTTATGGATGATATTTAATCAAAATTTCTATGCAAAATGTAAAATGGAAAACATTGTAATACAGTATGGTTACATTTTTTTTCAGTATTTAAATTTTTTTTTTTTATTTTATTTTATTTTGTTTTTGTTATCATACTTTTAAACTACTCCAAAGGCATTGCAATGCAATACTCTGATCGACTATTCAACAAACCAATATTCTGATGATGGTGTACATCATTTGTAATATTCAACTTAATTTTTATGTTTTTTTTTATTTTTTTTTTTTATTTTTAAAATTTAGATGTAAAAGTATGAAATTAATGTTATTATTCTTTTTTTTCTTTCTTTTCATTTTTTTTTACAATAAAAAAAAAAACTAAAAAGAAAAGAATTCTTTTGTACGAAAATGAAATCAAGAAGCAAAATCAATAGCTAGTCATTTGTTAGAACAGCATGAAGCACATGCTATCCTGCAGCGATTATTATTGAAAATTGATTCTTGTTGCATAAAATATAGTGATTTACGCGATATAACCTTCATTCCTTTACTATAAAGTTTAATTTCAACTGTTCAACTACATACATACATACATACGAAATATTTGTGTTGCATCATTTATAGATAGAATTGAACATGTAACATTGTTGAAAACGACGCAAATCTGTTGTTTAATGTCTTAAAGTTTAAGTTCTCATTTTTTTTTTTTTTTTTAATTTTGAATAAACAGACAAATAAACAAAAATAGAGGTTATGTTGTGGACATTGAGTTCATTGCACTAACATTAATTTGATTAATTGAATATAATTTTTGTTGTACAATACAAAAAAAAAAAAATAAAACAAAAAAAAAAAAATAACAATAGAGTTCAACAAAAATATTTTTATACATATTACAAATTTTTGTTGTAATATTAAATATTAAAATATATCGTTGACAGTTTTCATTTTTGTTTTTTAATTCTTATTTTTTTACACCTCAATACAATAAAGTTAATATTTACCGTTATGATGATAACAGTTGTGTGTCAATTATTAATAGAAAAGTTTAAAAAGGAACTTGTTTTTTTTTTTTTTAGCTAAAATTATTAAAAGGATAAAAGCTAAAATATTGTTTCTAATTGTAATATGTAATGAAATGACAAAATAGAAAAAAGAGATTGAGATTTTTATTTGAAGAATTAAAAAAAAATAGGGATTCTCAAATTAAATTAAAGAACAAAAGACTGAAGAGAGGAACTGTAGTTTTGTTAATAATGAAGAAAACAATTTTAAAAAAGCAGATCACACTCTTCCAGGAACTCCTTTATATAAGAAATTAATCTTTACCAGTACAATAACTAAAAGACAGTTTTTTTTCACGATCTAAAAAGTCTAACTTAACTATAGAAAATATTCTAGTATGATCCATTGGAAAATCATAAGTAACGACTGCAGTACGTCTTCGAAATTGAATTTTTAAGTTTAACTTTTTAGAATTTCTCCATTAATTTAATTCTATAATAGCTTTTAATACTCTTTTATCATTGAATATGATCATTTATAATCACTAATTGGCAAAAAATTCTACAAAATTGACTATGATTTTGAGGCCTTATTGTTGTTAAGCGAACAATGATTATTTTGAGGTCTTATTGAAGTTTTATTGATAATATATTTGATTTAAAATTAAGTTTTTTAACATTTTAATTTAATGTGGTTTTAAAAGATTCTTTAAAATTTCGATTAATTCATTTGGTTGTCTTTTATTTATTTGTATATTTGTATACATCTTTATACGTATTAATGTCTTCTGCTCGTAGCCTTAGTTATTTTATTTTCTCATTCGATGTAAAGCTTTTTATATTGATATTTTGAACAATCTTAACTTTGAATTCTTTTACTTCTCTTACCTATAGTATCATTTATGTAACCCTGCAATTCTATATAATATTTGGATATTAGCAGTCCGGCTGTATATCCTTTAAAATTTAATCTATTAAATAATATAAATTTAATCTTTCAATTTTAATTTTGAAGGTAAAGGACAAATATTTAGCATTAGTTTATTTTCATTCAAATTAATATACTAATATATATGATTTTTTTTTCTTTTGATTATGAACAACTATCGGCAATCTAAAACCAAAATACCATATTCTATATTAAAATATATTAATGTTAATAAAAGTTGAAGTTTCCTGTAGCCAAACAACATTTACATCCTACACAATACTTAAAGGAAAATACAAAATTGTACTAATAATACACTGAACAACAAAATTATTCGTTTTAAATCATTTAAACCATTTAATTATCTGTTTATTTTTTTGCTTCTTCCAAAATTTTATTTTCTGTAAAGTTAAAAATCGATATTTGAAAATAAAAAATTTAAAAAATTATAATATTAAAGTTTGTTTGTTTGTGTATTCAAAAATCAAAGTATCTTTAAATTTAAATAATAATTTTCATTCGATTATTGTTTAGTTCATTTTCTTTCATGTGTATAACGTATAATTGTGGTATTAAAATTTAAAAAATTTGGCTGGAAGAGATTGACTCGTGCGGATCACGATTTATATACGTACTTATATTTTGCATATTTGTTAATCCTTTTTTTATTTTTATTTTTTTTTTGTTTATATCATTATAAAGAAAATCTGTGTAAGAGCATTTAAATCACAGTCTATTATTATTTTAGTATACTTATATAAATTGATTTGATACACAGTCTTGGTTATGCAGACTAAATTTATGAATTTGAATGCTGTGATTATTAGTTGATGAATTAATTTATGTTGATCTTTAATTCATAAAACATTAAAGATAAGAGAAGGTGTTTTACAACGATATTTTTCAATTTAAAATGATCCATAGTGACCAAGATTTTTAAAAATAAGATTTAAGGAAACAAAATTAAACATAAGATCTTAAAGTACGAGATAAAAAAAAAGAATTTCGTACGTAACCCATTTGTAAGATTTCTATATAGATTCTGATAAAAAATATAATTAAATAATATAACTAATAACTGATTTCTAATACTATTTGAGAACATTTTATTAAAATAAAATTATTTTAAACGTAATAAAACGGCAATTTTCTGTACCAAGCTCTTAAGGACATGGGGCTGAAAAAAATATATATTTTAATAAATGCATATTAAAAATTATAAATACTGGATTTAAAACTGTTAAATACATTTGTTTTGTAAGTCATTGATTACTCAGTGAAGGCTGTGTATGTATTGTATAGGATTATAAAACACAAATTTTTTTTAGCATCTATTGTCTTATATAAATTTAAGACAATTAATATTACAATAGACAATATTGTGATATGTAAGCTACTACTAATTTGATATGATTTTACTGAAGTTTGATCCTAAGACTTTTGATTAAAAGGACTATTAACCACTAAGCCATTAGTCAGATATAAGTTGGACTGTTTGGAGCACCTAACTTTCATTTATGGGGTCCATGTTTCCATTTTTAAAATATTTTTCAAAAAAACATTTAAAAGTTTGCTTACTTGATTTTGATAAAATTATTTAATAGAAGTCTAAAGGTGATGATCCAATGCTCACATCGCTTCTAGCGTCGCTTTGACATTTAAGTAGAATACATTGATTTAAATTAACCTTGACCAAATAGAAAAGTGACGCTAGAGTAGAGCAACTTTCTACTTTTACTCGCGTTGACAATAAATTTGTTTGGATTTTATTGGTATTATATTTATATTGGTTGTTTGTCATAAAGCGACGCTAGCATTTGGTTTTTATTTTATTTAGAACGCGACGCTAGAAGTGATGCGAGCATTGGGTCATCACCTTAATGAAATTTCACTCATTTCATTAATAATATTATTTCACTATTTGCAAAATCTTGTTCCTTTCCTTTACTTTACAATCGTACTTTTTTTTAATCTTCTTTTAAAAAATCTTCTTCTTTTTTTTGAACATCACTTTTTTTCTAAAAATCTCCTTTCTTTAAGATAATATCTCTATTTTTTTTTTCAAAACAGGAATAAACTTAGGGGTCAGAATTGGTTATAAAATCAGAATTTCAATAATTATTGTATTAGGTGGTGTTTAAAGGCGGCAACCGCACTAATTTTAATTCTGTGCTATTTTATATATATATTTATTTAAATTATTGCACACTGATACATAAATATTCCAAGAAACATAACTTCTTACATATGCATATGTTGAAAATAGACGAGATTTTGAAAAATAAAATTTTGAAAAAGAAGAAATTTTGTTGTGGACCCCCCGCCCCCTTATCTAATAACATTTAAAAATCGTTCTTATTCATAAGAAACGTAAACAAATTCATTGACAATTAAATTATTAAAAACATATCATTATATGTTATTTTTGATTTGCAATCAATTAAATCTTATAAAAAAATTATATTGCCTATAAAATGAAACAAAAAAAAAAAACGTACTTTATTATTAATATGTATAACTATGCATTTTTAAGGAAAATAAAAAAAAAATGGTATTCATTCACCATCACTCACAATATTTCACATATTTAAGTAGATAAATATATTGTATCTTAAATATCATAATTATATTTAAGTTTTAATTCATTCAAATCATTCAATTACTTAACAAATTTATTAATTTTGAAATTTTTTTTTTTTTAATGCTTTTTTTGAATAATCATTCTAATAATTTTGTGATCTATTAATACCAAATCCATCTCTTGATCTTTTTCTTTTTCGTTTTTTTTTTTTTTGTAAAGGGGTTATAATATTATTATCACATTATAAATATACTTAACATTTTAATTTTTTAATTTGTTTTCATTTTATACCATACCATACCATAACATTACTTTATGTCCATAAAGAAAATTATTAGACTATTGTTTATTATATGTAGATCTGAATTTTGAAATATTGGAAAAAATAATAAGTAAAAATTAAAAAAAAAAAAAAAAAAAAATTAATTTCACCTGTCAATAGTTTATTTGATTAAATCTGGCGCCTGATTGTTTACAAGATGTTCCGTAAGATCTGAAAGGGCGTATCTCAATTACAGATTGAATGAAAAATTTAAAAGAAAAAAACAAAAAAACAATAAAAAATACTTCAATTTTATTCGATCTATTGAAAGAATTTCATTTGATGTTTTTATTAAATTTTTTTTTTCTTTAGATTATTTTTTGTTGTTTTTATTTTATGACTTGCATGTCTTACAATCTTTTCATCAGACATGAAATTGTTTCCCCTTTTTTTTCTTATTGTTTTTTTTTTTTTTTTTTGTTATTACATTGTTACCTTAGTTAGATACTGTCTATAATAAAACAAAACAAAAAAAAATAATAGTAATATAAAATTAATAATATAAGTTAGCATGAAGTAGTTACAATTTAAGTAAAATATATCTATTGAACTTTTATACATACTATTTATTCATATACAGTAATCCCTCTTTAAATCAGATTCCAATTAGGTTTATTTATTTAATTTAATTTAAAACAATAAGTTCATCCAGCCATTGGTGCAGTGGTTGTCGCACGGCTTCTCATTCATAAGGGAATGAGAGGTCTGGGGTTCGATTCCCGAGGGGTACAATAATTATAATATAACAAAAAAAAAAATATTCATATATCGCAATATATAAATACTTAATATATCATATAATATCTCGTGCACCCCACATTCCTACCAGGATACAGGGGTTATAGGCACATTTATGTACCACGGTACCTCTATATAAATAAATAAATAAAACAATAAGTTTTTTTTTATAATTAATGTTAATTTGAGAAAAATATATATTTTTTTTTAAATTTTTTATTATATTATTTATGCATATATAGTATATATTATATACATATTGAATATGTATTTTATCGGAAATATATTAAGGATTTGTTAAAAGGATAGCGTTTATAAAGTTGATATCTGTCAATTTTAGAATTTAATTATTTTATGCCTTTTTAACATTTAGGTTTCCATTAAAGTAATAAAGATTAACTTCCACTAAGTAATAAAGATTAACTATAGACAACAGAAATGTGAGTGATTAAAAAAATTTAATGTAAAGAAGGTAGTATATTGTTTAAAAATTAATAAGATAATATGTCAAACTTTAAAGGTTTTTAAGGGCACATATTTTTAAAAGGACAATAAAAACCACAAGAATTGCATTCAAACTTTTATTTTTTTTTAGAATTTCTTAGAAAATTAAAAGTCACTTTCTCCAGTTTTAAAGACAATTATAAAAAAGCCTAATATAATTAAAAAAATAGCCTTTAACACATGTAAAAATATAATGTAAATATATTTTTCTTACTTATAATAAATTTGCACAGGTGCCCAAATCAAAAATATCTAAAAATAGTTAATTTTAAATTTTTAACTGCTAATAGTTGTTTAACAATGGGGAGTATTCACAAAAAAATTTTCTAAGGTTACTTAGTACTAATTCTCAGGTTTAGAGTCCTTTACAAAATCCGGATTTCAATAATTCGTTTAGCATTAAAAATTAAATGCAGTTAAATGAAATACAATCAAATAAAATACAGTTAAATGATGATAAAGACAAATTAAAATACAGACAAGTGACATAGAGTGACATAAGTGACATTAAATGCAGTTTTGTGATAATAATACCCGTAAATTCAGTTCCGATAATAAACAAAAAATAGCAGAGGAAAATATAAATTGATATTGTATGATTATGTGGAATAAATGAATAGCAATATCGTAAATTGAGGGATTACTGTATATGTATAAATTTAATACATATTTCTATTTATCTATTGATATTTAGTATACGCAATAGACGGAAACTTCATAAAGTTTTTTTTTTTTTGATTGCTTTTTTTAATTCTTTTTTTTTTTCTTTTTGTAATTGAACAGATCTTATTATTATTGAAGTTGGATTGCGGCTAATTAAATTGGAATTTGTTAAGAAAATACTTTAACACTCAAAGAATATAACAAGTGCTAATGAATTTAACTTTCATTAAATAAAAAAAAAAATAAAAAAAAAAAAAAACTAGATAATAATATTATAAAAGAGTTATAAATGTCAGTATTTTATTTATTTTGTTGTACATTGTTTTTTTTTTTCGATTATATTTTTTATATTGTTATGTATTGTAACAAGTAAATTAGGAGGATGAACCGAACTTGTTGAAAAGAAATTAGAAACTTTGTATAAATATACAAAAGCAGATCATGATAATTAAAAATTATGTTTTTCCTTTTTTGTTGCTGTTGTTTCTTTTGGCCGAAATTGTTAAATTAAAAATAAAAAAAAAATAAAAAAACAGAAATAGTTTTTTATATTTATTTCTTAAAGTTAAAATGTTTTCTTTTAATCAATATTTAATTTTTAATTTTAACCGTGCAAAAAAAAAAAAAAAAAATAACAAAAAACACAATTTGTATGTTGCAAACGTTATGAAAAAAAAAAATAAAACAAAACATGAGCTTTTAAATTCAACTTTTAATACTTAGTTTGACATTAAACAAAACAAAGAATTTGAAAAGAATTAAAATAATAAATAAAAAGAATTAAATTTTAATTAAAAATTCTTTATTAAATATTTATTTAAGATTATACTGTCCTTGTACTATTTTTAGTTATTATTTAATGTACAAAGACTACAAGTTAGTCTTATACTTCCTATAATCATATTTTGTAGTAAGTTCTTGTAATATTATTAATTTTGTCCCAGATTTCATGTTCAGTTATAAATTTATAAATGATATCAATAAAATCTAAAATTATAATTTAAGGTCCTTTAAATTTTCATATGTTCACTTAAATAGAAACTATGTTCTATTTGTCAGAAAATTGCCTTCTTTACTATTCCATATCAGATATGTACAGTAATTTTTTCTTTTTTTTTAAATTATTATGTCTATTTAGGACAGTGAAGATACGAAAAGCTTAGTTCATACTTAAATCTTAAACTTAATAAATTTAAATATCTAAAAAAAATACTTTAAAAATTAAAAAAACGTGAAGAGTGTACAGTTAAAATAAGATACTTAATAAGATACTCAGTACTTAATAATTAGGTCAGAATTATTAAGTACTGAAATATATTAATGTAAATTTTAGAGTTGTATGACAGCTGGTCAACTCCGTTGCGTTAAACCAACCACATTTTGCAGATGTTGTTGCCTCAAAACTTGATTATCTTTTACAACATTTCAGATGGCTATACGTTTTTTAATTAACAAGATAAGAGCATATAAATTTCGCAGTCATCCGAACCTATTACGTTAGACTAACTAAATTATTAAATTTTTGTCATAAAACTTATCTTCTTTTGAGAAAATTTTAATATATCCATATTAATTAGACACTCAGTTATATCCATATAAAAAAAGAAGTTATATGGTAGCAACTTGTAATCGCCAGTCAAACTTGTTCAATTTAAATAAAAGTTCGAAACTAGCATTTACATTAAAATGAAAGGGTAAAAAAATTCAGAATCATATAGCTCTATTTTTTTTTTAGTTATCGTGGGGATGGACTAATGGATGCACATAGCTAAACTGAATCTGAATTCAATCCTGAACAAGTTTTTTTTTTTGTTTTAGTGCATTTTATTTTTTTGTTCTCTGCCACATAAATGTTAACAAGAAATTACACAGCCTTTCATTTTCAGGCGTGGCTGTAAATCTAGTAAGGGGGAATAACTTCTTTGGTGTTTACAGCGTATTTTATATACGCTCTTACCCACTAGGCCACCGGGCTTGAACAAGAATATATATATACTTTTACAATTTATCTTTTCTAATTACACGTCTCACAAATGTAATGGCGAAATTATTATAACTTTGAACTATGTTCGTATAATCCGGGTATAAAAAAGTGCTAAAATATTTCCATTTTAAATCTAAATAGTTTTCAAAATTAAAATGGCGCGTTTAATATTGTGATAAATCATTTTAAAGGGTTTTAAGTCTGTGTCAGCATATCAATCTATTATCATCAATTAAAAGAACTAGTTTTTGCACAATCTTTGAAAAATTTAAATTCTTCAAATTTGGATGTGACTCCATAAAAAAATTAAAACTAAAGATTTCAAAATATTTAAAATTATTAATTAAAAATTGCATATAATTTGATTAAAACTGGACACTTTATTAACCAACATATAAAAAAAAATATTAATACTGTATTTAAAGAAAACACAAGAATTTTAGCCCTAACTTTTGTTTTTAGCAGATTTTTAAAAACTTTTATAAGTTTGACTCTGTTAACAAAATTAATACAATTTTTTTAAAATAAGCATATTATAAATTAACTCTTAAAAAATGTTTTGTATTGATCACCATTCCAATTAAGAATCAAAGAAACTGGAACCTCGAACTTTGACACTTTGTACAATTATTTTAAAAGAATAAGTGTCTCAAAAGATTCATGATTTGTCATATAATTAAAGAAAAACTCGTAAAAAAAAATTCAATGTAAAAAATTCTTACAATAAAGAATGCTTTCATATATTACAGTTTTAAAAATATTAGCCAATGTAAAACATTCCATATGACAAACTTCCAGAATATATAAAAACGAGTATAATTATATATAAATTAATGACTAATAATAAATGGCATACGATTTTGAATATAAAGCCATAATTCGCGCTTTAGATGATAAAAATACTAGCAGACATTAGGTGAAAAATTTTGACACGCCGCCGTCTTCTCACCGAAATACTTATAATTTTTAAATCTATGCATCAAAAAGAATAAAATTTCTACAGTAAGTCAATCCTAAGCTTAAATAAAGCTGCAACCCCATAAAAAAAAAATTTAAAAACTAAAAATATAATATATATGTATATATAGGCACCGATAATTGGTTAAAAATATCTATAGTATGGTTTAAATTTTATTGAAGTTAAGATTCGTTTATTATTTATTTAATATGATTTAAAAACTTTTCGAATAACATAAATTTTCATTCACACAAAACCGTAAGAAAAAACAAAATAAACACCAAAAAATAATTCATTTATTTCATTAATTATTGTAAAATTATAAATAAAATCTCTTAGAAATGATTTAATCATCAATATTTTCATTATATATACAGAATAATTTTAGTATAATAAAGTATCTTTAATATCATATTAAATAAAAAAAAAAGTTTTACCCATTGTTACATTACTAAACTATAATAAAATCATTCTAATTAGTAAAATCATTTTATTATTATAATATAATTGTATTAAAAATAAAATTTAATTTTATTGTACAATTTTAAACAAATTTTTAATTTGAATTGAGAAAAAACTTTATAATAAAAAAAAAAACCCATTGCTATTATTTAAAATAATATACGTAACATTTTTTTTTTTAACTCTTTACATTCTAAATAATTTGATCTGATAACCAAACCCACATAATGATTTTTTTTTAGAAATAAAGAGGGTAATGTAATAAAATAAATTCTAATGAACAAAGTGAAGAATCATAAGCTATACAATTTTGTTTTTTAAGTAACTTTTACTGGGTTGGATTTTAAGTCGTAGTGTGTAATTTCTAAAATTTCTTCTAACTAATTCCATTAAAAAAAGCGTTTGTACTTAACAAAAATGTAGCATAACAGTTAAATCAGTGTTTTCAGTTTACTTAGTGTACTTCTTCCAGACAGCTGTCAATTAGCATATGTCACTTATCTTACATAATATTTTTTTAAATGTTTAAATATTGTCAAACTGATGCAACGATTTCAGTCTGAATAATCAGAGTTAATTGTTTAATAGCTTATACATTTTTATGAATTATTTCAGTCCTGTTCATTGGAAATAGTTTCGACTGGTTCTTTTGACGTATCGTCATATCTTATAAAATAAATAATTAAACTCACCCAAATTGATATAAACATTTTAATACTTATAACATCTTTGATATGGGTTACTTATACAAAATATTTCAAATCTTATTGGTGCGTCCAAAATAAATTAAAATATGAAAAATAAAAATAAAAACAAGATTTTAAAAATTCGGTAGGTATTTATTAAAACCTGTTTTTTTAACTTATTTTATTTTTAAATTTAATTTTGATTGTCTAATTTTTTAACCAACACCCAGTAAAAACGTATATAATCCTGATTTTGTAATCAACTGTTAAACACCTCCTAATATACAAAATCTTGCTTATGAACATAAAAATACATCTGGTATACTTTACGGCACAGTAAAAACATGTCTCTCTCATTAGATATATGTAATATAACCGGCTATAAACTAATTTATTTGAAATAATTTTGTACCTCCGAAAAAACGTGCTATTCTCACTGCATTTCAGCTTTAAGATCAAGATTTAAACAAAACACAATTAGATTTTGTACCGCTACCTTTTGTATTGCATATTCAAACCAAAAAAATGAACTAAAATAGAACCTTTTGATGACCAACTATAACACGTATAGTTGAATATCTAAAGTGGAGTAAGTATTATAGTGAAGGTAGTTCAACTTAAGTTGTTCAGTTCAACTTAACATTATAAATCCACTGTATATAAACTGTATAATGCAAATGCATCACTAACCGTACAAAAATGCTCTAAGATCAAGAAAAATTTTTTGAAATTGAATTACTTAAAAAAACGTATATAAATTCTATAAAACAATTAAAAACTAATTTTTGTTTTTCAAAGGGTTAATACATATAGACATATTCCTTTAAGATATTCTTTAGATACAGTTTCTTTTTTATTTTTAAGATATTATTTAAGATTACACCAATTAATTAATTTGTGTGATACTTCCGTTTTTTTTAAAATTTTTTTTATTAGTTTTTCTTGTTACTTTCTTGTTTTGTTGTTTTTATTTTTATTTTGTAAATTAAATTCTTCTATATCTTGTTCTAATAATAAAAGATGCAACAACAAATGCAACAAAACTAAAAAAATACAAAAGAAAAAAAATATAAATAAGGATTCGTTGTTATTTTTTATTATTGGTAATTATTACATATAAATGTTACGATAGTTATTTAATAGCTTCTGTTTTCTTCTGGTTTTATTTATTTAAATATAGTATACCTATATATATATATATATATATATATATTCTTTTTTTTTATGTTGTTACTGTTGATGATGGTTTTTTTTTTTTTGCTTTTATTTAATAAAAAAATCATTAATAAAATAAAACAAGAAAAATAAGGAGAAAGGCGACCGGAAAATTTAAGACTTCATATTTTTAGACACTAACTAAAAAAAAAAAAAAAAGACAATTCTTTAACTATTTTTATATATTATGGATATTTATATATATATATATTTTTATACATATATACGTAGATATATAAGAATATAATATGTATAAATTATTTTATAATATTATCATAGGGTTAAAAATATGATTTGGTACAGTTCTTGTTTTGGTTATTTTTTTTTTTTTTTTGGTTCTTTAAAAAAATTTAATATTGTATCTTGTATATACTTATGTATATACCTAAATATCGCGTAGTACATGAAATTATTCGTTTAACGCTCTGGGGTTATTTCATTAAATTACTTGAAATTGCTTTTTTTTTAGTTTTTTTTTTTTGCCTCTTTCTACGTTGTTTTTCTTTTTTTATTTTGTTTTAAAGCAATGAATTACATTTTAAGTTAAAGATGAGATTTGCAAAATGAGAAAAACAAAAAAAGATGGAAATTTAAAAAAAAGGGTCCCCCTTTTACTCTTTATACATTGAAAAAAAAAAAAAAAATTCCAAAAACAAAATTAGTAGTATATACTGAGACGAAAATGATAAATTAAAATATATGCGTTGAATTCTTGGGCTCCTGTTTGCGTTTGGCATGAATAAATTTTCTTCAATTTACAAAAAAAAAAAAAAAAAAAAAGAAAATTAAAATCAAAAATCAAGATGCAAAAAGGTGCTCAGAATATACATAATATTTGTTGCTCCTGTTTTTTATTTTTATTACTGTTGTTGTTGTTATTGTTGTTATTATTCGATGAGTTAAAAATAACAGCAGACTACTTTATAAATTATAGTTGAACTAAACATATATATATATATATATATATATATATATATAATATGACGTGTATATATTTTATAATACATATATACCTACATGTATTTGAATATAAATAAATAGTTTGATGAAACTGATGATGCATATACAGTCATACAGTAATATATAATATATGTATATATAATATGTAATAACAATAAATGGTTATGCGCGAAATGAATTCAATTTTTCTTTTTTTTTTTGTTTTTATTTTTGAATATTGAGTTAGATATTTTTTGTTTTTCTTTTTTGGTTTTCAAAACCAATTATCTTAAACTTCTTGTTTTTTATTTTGTTTTAGATCTTTACCTTGTATTTTTGTTTTTTTTTTTAATAAAACATAGTCTATACTCATTTTTTGATTTCATCAAATTGCGCATACACAAGTTGCAAATATGGTTTTAATAATAACAATTTACATACATATACGTACATATATTTTAATGTTTCATAACTATGCATAATAAATAACATAGCTATACATACAATGTTACATAAATATGTATAGAAAATTTTTTTCAATCTTTATGAAAATATGTAATAAAACAGAAGTTAAATAAGTTCATATACATAATATATGTACATATTATATAAGTATATATTATATTATAAAAAAACATGAACAATTTTATTTATGTATACATAATATATATATATATATATATATATATATATATAATGACTATAATGTATATATATATGACATGTATGTTTGTACTAAATATTATTAGAATTAAAAAAAAAAATAAAAAATTAAAGAAAAACCTAAAGGAAGAACGTAAGACAGAAGCATCCTCATAAGGAGTTTAATTAAAAGTTGAATTTACAACATATAAATTTTAATCGAAGGCTTGGTCTTTCTCTTTCTCTTTCTCTTTTTTTGTTTTTTTTTTTTTTTGTTATTTTACCTATAAAGGTAACATAATATAAACTACAAAAAAAAAAAAAAAATTAAAATCAGATAAACAAAAAAAAAATGAATGAAAAATAGATTGCAGCAGATGAAAATTATTAAACACCTATCAGATATTCAATGTGAATTAATAATTAAAATTCCAAGATAATGTATGATATTATTAAAACCAATGTATCATTTTAATACATAACATAGTAGAAAAAGGGTTAAAAATTATTAGATTATAGATACAAACCATATGGAAATAAATTTGTAAGATCATTTTTATAATTGAGAAAAAAAACTGAATCAAAAAAAGAATGGTTAAGTTACAACCCTAATTTCAATTCCAATTCAAATAGAAATTTTAAGCTAAAATTAAAAAAAAAAAAAAATATTGGTGAAATAATTTTTTCACTATCATAAAGACCAAACGGCGAAAAAATTTATTGGATTTCGGAAGCATTAATTTAAAAAAAATTTTTTTTTGCATTAAATTGACTATAACTAAATTTAAGTATTTGTACTTTAATTAATGTAAATCTAATTAAGTCTTGACCACATCCGAAAGAATACGGCTATTATATCACTTACCTTTCGGCTACATCATTGCATATTGTACAAAACTTTGTCAAATAACTTAAATAATTAATTTTAAAATTATTTTACAATCTTCAATAGAGACCTAAGTGGCAAAGTGGTTAATCTCGTGGCGTATTAACTCAGGCAATCCGAGTTTAAATAATGTGCAAATCTCGTTTCTAATAAAAAAGAACACATATACACCATGTATACAGGGTGTTTTCTAATGCATTACCCTGATATGTACTGCTGCATAGACCCTTATGAGTAGCTAATTTTTTTTTTGTCGGCTAAGCTGAGGCTAGTTTCATTATTTCATCATTTAAGCTCATCATTTCCATTACAAACTAGTTTCTCATAATTAAAGAGGAAGAAGAAAATTCAAGAAGAAAATGGTGAATTAATTATAAAAATTTCATCTGTTTTATGTATCACATTCTAGTCGAAAAAGTTTCGAAATCTTGTCTTATTTTTGGAAACTATAAGAAAAAAAAAACAAAATCTCATCAACATCTTATATAGTGTAGTGTTATATGCTTTAGTTAGGGAATCTCATTGGTGTCTAACGTAACGTATAGTTTTTTTAAGATACTCTGCTTTTAATGAAATCATCTACTCTTGAGTCTTTAATTTATACATAGTAAATCAAGTTAAAAGAAAGTTAAAATTGATTACATGATATATAATGGAATTAAATGAGACTTTAAGAAAAGACATTCTTAAAAAAAATAACTGATTTTCAAATGGATCTAAATGCTAATAAATAAATATTAATAAATATTATAATAAATCGTAAAATAGAAAAAAGATGAGTCCCTGCAAATTTGCGAATAGATTTTAGAAATAAAGTTTAAAATTTCATTTTTTTTTTTTTTTGGACTTTAATAAAGATAACAAACAAAATCTAACTTTAAGGTGAATACGTTCTGAATAATTTTATCAATTATGAAATTATTTATTTTGTATTACTACCTATTTTCGATAAAATGTCTAACTATGAATAAATTAGTTATCTATAGACCGAAAGAAAAAATTTCAACTCCTAGAATATCATAACACCTAAAATTACATATTATAATAATAGACATAGGATCATTAAAAAAGCATTAAGAGGGTTATTTACAGCTCAACAAAGAATAATTGAAAACAGCGGAGAAAATTTTTTATTTTTAAATTTATAAAAACATTAACTTTCTTTTTCTTAGATCCTTTTTTTTGGGATTTCTTATCATTTGTATTTCTTTGCGATTTTGTTGAGCTCCCAAAAAAAGTATGAGCCTGCAGCCTAAAACATCACTATCACTAAACATTGAAACATCACTATTGAAACCCTTATTTTATAATTATAGAGTTCTCAAATTTTTTTTTCCTATGAAAAAAGGGAAATTTAGGTCTTTAAAATGGAGTTTTTGTACCCAAAAGGAGATTTTGCAAAAGAAAATTAAAAAAAAATTTTAAAAAACGAATATTTTGAAAAAAGGAGATGTTACAAATGAAGATTAACAGAAGGAAGATTTAATAAGGTTACTGTCTTCGGACATATAAAATTCACTTTTCTATCCCTATGATGTCTTTTGTTTCCACATTTATATATAATCTGAATTTAAAAAATTAGTTTTTTTTTTTTTAATGCTTTTCTCTGCCACATAAATGTTGACAAGAAATTACACAGCATTTTTCTGTTCAGGTTTTCTGTTCAAATGTCGTAAGGGGGAATAATTCTTACGACGTGTATGGGATTTGAACCCACACTCACTCGGTGTTTACAGCGTATTTTATACGCTATTATCCATTAGGCCACCGAGGCCTCATATTTATTTTTTAATTGGCAAGTAAATAAACGGCTTAATAAATTGTGGCTGCTAAAGAAATTTTAAGTCAGAAATATGATTTTTTTTTCCTTTATATTATCTTCAAAAGAAATCCTAAATCTTTTTGAATTGCCAAATTTTTACTCATTGAACTTACATACTCTTGTTGCCAAATAATGCAATTAAACAACTGAAATTCTTGCGGAAGTCTGACTCTTAATTGCAGGTTAAATAAAAAGTAAGTGATATTTTTAATTAAACATTAAACAATTTGTTTTTTTTTGTTTTAATAGAAAAGCAATTTTTAAATAAAATAAAATGAAACATTGGTTAAATAATTTATGATTCTATAATAAAAGAACAAATGTTAGTACACATTTTTAGTACACAGTGTATACATTTATGTTTCGATATTTTTCTTTCTTTCTTTGTTTTAAAATTCTGGGCTGTTGGGCTGCTTCCTTTACAATTTAAATTTAAATATTTGATTTGATTTTTTTTTTTTGTTTTGTTTTTTAAACAAAATAAAATACATGATTTTGATTATAAACGCGGGTCATTATTTTCTCATATAAGAAGAGGACAATAATAAAAAAAAATAAATAAATTGATGAATCGATCGTTAGCAATCTTTTGTAATCGATATTTTATAAAAATTATTTTAAAAAAAATTTCTTTACTTAATTAAGTATTCACAACAAGTTCAAATCAACATTTTTTATAATTAACTTATAATAACTGCTTTATCTAATTATTTATAGATTACAGATTAATTTTTTTTTGTCCATCTTTATGAGATATTTAATTTAAAAAAAAAAAAAACAAAAAACTAATCTCTATATCTATTTTATATCTATCAAATGATTATTATCATATAACAATCTCATCTGTATTTTAATAAATTTTAAAATAAAGAAAAAAATCTTTTAATAGGAATATCAACTATATAGAATAGAATATCTACTTAAAAAGAGATTTTTATGATAGAATTTTATTAGTAATTTTTTTAACTGATTAATAATTACTTTAAGTCTTATCAAACTTGTATTATAGTTAGTTGAGTCTTAAATGAATTTAAAATTATATTAATTGGGTCATGTTATTAATATAATATATACATATATATATATATATAGAATAAATTTCCTGTAATCAATATTTTTTGAAAAATATTGTTGACACTCAATCTAAATTGTATAAATATTAAAATGCTTTAAAAATTATTTATTAATTTGGTTAATTAGTTTGAATATAATTCAGCTGTATTAAAAAAAATCTGTTAACACAATAATGTTTCAGTAAAAAATTAGGTAATATATATTTTATATAATATACATACACAATATATTAATTATTTTTCCTGTCGCACCACATCCTATTTACTTTTTTTCTTTTTTCTTAATTACTTCTGAACACTTGTGCTATACGCAAAGAGTCAAGATGATTATTTTATGGTACAAGCAATACTATGGAGGATAAGGGGTTTAGAATTTTTTGATAGTTTTTTTTTTAAATATTAACATCTCTCTTTTGGGATGTTCCTGGATATTGAAAAGCTGTAATTAAAATATTATACCAATTTTATAAAAAAAAATCGTATAAATCATAATTTGATTTTAAGTATATCCAATTAAAATAAATGAGAAAAAAATTCATTTTTTTGTTATTATTTAGATTTGAAGGCACGATTTATAGAATATTTTGATCTTAGTGTAAAACTCACACAAAATAGAACATTTTTTTTCTAAAATTTAGAAAGTCTCTATATACATACATATAATAAAAAAAAGGATTCTCTTGACGATTATATTTTACACTACTATCAAGACATAAAATGCGAGAAAATAATAAAATTTAATAAAAGACTTATAATTAAAGTATATTAAAATTCCTATATTTGAAAAATTTAACAAAATAATAAATCCATAAAACTTTTCAGTATTGGTTTATTTCAAATTTTTTGATCGTATTTTTAATAAAATATGATTATTAGTTTCACTATAGGTTTTACTTTATTCGTTCGCTCGCCTGTTTGTCTGTAAGATCTTTGAGAATAAGCATAAGTTATCTTTTTGTATAATTCCTTATGTACTTACTACTAAAACTGTGATATTTTTAGATACTTGTGAAAATTTGTTTAAAGTAAAACAGAATAATTTAAGCTCCCAGATTAGTCCGTCTTATTTATTTATTTATTTAAATTCTAATATTAGAAAATAAAAGGACTTAAGCAATATTAGTAATACCCTCAGCTACATAAGCAATTATGGGAATAACTTATGATTAATATGTTATTATTTATAATTACATCTTATATTTTACATATTTAGTCCGTCTTGTATTATCTGTTCTTTAGAAAAGTTATCATCATCAATTTTTTGCATAATTTTAGGGGCGTAACTAGAATCAATTTTATGAAGTTTTCGGGGGGTCTTTATTTTGTGTTCTCATTAAAGATATTAAGGGGTTGAAGTGAGCGTTTGAGAAAAAAATTATAGATTCTCAAATAACTGTAAATATTTGTAAATCTATTAGGACTATCTAAATGTTTTGGGTACCTAAAGATTATATAATTTATATTGAATTTAATATACCATTTAATTTTTGAATTTTCATCATAAATTTCATAATTTGTTTTTTCCAGCAGTTTAAGGTGCAGGGCGGCTGAATTTTTTCCATATTATATATTCTGAAGAAAGCTATAACCCTGTTTTGTAAGCAAGTAGAAAATCCTTTCTAATAATGTTTTTTACACATACATGCATATTTCAACAACAAAGCATTTACTCTCCCAAATCTTTGCTAATAAATTTATTGAAACAAAACAGTGTAGTGATTTAATTTCATGTGATTTGATTTAACAAAGTTATTTCTTATTCGAATTTTTTGCTTTAAAACGTGAATTTTAGAATTTTACTTAAGATATTTGGCAGTCGATGTTTAAATTTTTCAATTTATAAAGTCAAAATTTCAATACGAAATTTAACATTAAATAATTTTAATTCTCATTAAAATTTACGAAATATTTAAAAAAGTCATTTACTTATTTGAAAATAAACTAAAGTTAAAAATTTTCTACTTTAATTTATATAGATCTACTATTTGCTGTGTAACTGAGAAAATATATAAATAATATATAAAAACAATCGACCCCATTTTAAAAAGATAGAAAGAAGTGAAATAAAAATAAATAAAGTTAAATGAACCATTGGAAAAAATAAATTCTACATTGTTTTTTATTTAAAACCCTATTTGTTAACTAATAATAACATAACGGTAACTTGATTTGGTATCAATATTTTCAAAAGGCGATATTTACTTCTTAATGGCTCCGATATACCAATTCAGACTATTACAGAAGTTCATTATCTATTGTTATTGAATTTTGTTTGTGCAAAATTGCAAAACAAATCGGCGTCGACACTTATTCAAAAGAACAGTTTAAAACCATTCATGTGTTAACTATTTTTAGTAATTATAATCGTTCTTTTGCTTTTAATTATATAGGATCTCCTTAAAATTGATGAAAGTGTATTTTGTTGATTTATTAAAATTAATTCTTACATATAAAGTTGCAAATTTTAAAGTAAGGAAATAGTTTTGTTTTACTTACTATTTTGTTTTTTGAATAAAAAATATTATAGAGGCCGACTAATTAAAAAAACTGGCAAATCAATTATTAATCAAAGTAGAAGAAAAATGAATACAAGTTAAATGATTTCCTCAAGTATAGTTGCTTCGCAAACAACCCAAATAAATTGATTTTATATAAATTATGTAGAATAAATAGAGAAAAAAAAAACTACATTACACCTTCATAGTGACAAATGTTGTTTTAATTTATGTATTGTAAAATATATATATGTGCATATGTAAAAATTTTTGTTTTAATGAATTTTAAAATTTATCTTATAAAATTCGATTCAAATGCTTTATATATTTTTTTTTAAATTTTTAATATTTGCTTTTTATTTATTTATTTTATACCCGACGACCTACTATCAATATTATAATCGATCGATATATTTATCTACCCTTTTCTTGTTTTATGCACCCTATTAATTGCATAAATATATAGTTCGATGTAATATTTATTTGGATATCGGAATCCGAAATAATTTTGACTAAAAGATTCGGTGATTTAAACATCACGTCAATGATTAGATTAATAATTCAAAATAATATAAATTATTTTTGTAATTAAATAAATTTAATAATGTGTTCAACAAGAAAATAAAAAGAAAAAGCAAAAAAAAAAAATATTAAAAAAAAGTTTTTCCATTATATAAAAGACCCGTTACAAAACAAATTATATCATTAAAATAAAGTCATTTTATATATGTGTCTTGTCTTGGTGATAATTACAAAAAATTTAATTTAAACATATTAAAATTCTTTTAAAAAAATTTTTTTTTCTTTTTTTTCATTCATTAATTATTTATTTTATATAATATTGTTATAAAACAAAAAAAAAAAACACAAAAAAAAAAGAAGTTAATGTATATCTAAACATGTGAAGCTTTACTACTATATTATTTAACAAGTAATGCTTACTATTTTCTATATTATTAATTATACCCAGTCGCTTGTTTCATCGTCAAAATAATGTTTAATTTACTTTTATTAATTAATAAAAAAAAAAAAAAATCATCACAAGTTTAAATTTTAATAGTTTTGAATCATATACAACATAAATTAAATATGTGTACAGTGTTTGTGAATCATTCATTCATTAAAAGGCAAAGCAAAAAAAAAAAAAAAAATAGAAAAACAGAAAACCTATCAAATGAAGAGTTATATTTTATATGATTAGTATTAGTATTTCGTTTTTTTTTTTTTTTTTTTTTTTTAATATCTTTTCAGTGTTTTTTTAATTGTTGAACACATTATCAACAACACTCGTTACAAAAAAAAATTACTTTATTTAATAAATTTTTTTTTTTATCAAATTCTCTTAAACTGATTCAAACCAATGTATTTTTGTTGTAAAACATTTTTTTTTTTGTTTTTTTTTTTTTTAATTTCATTATTTTTATATTTGTATGATTCGTTTGATTTTTATTATTTCCTTTTTTTTTTTTTCCTGTATGATTTGTTTGTTAATTTTTTTTTTTTTTTTACTTATTATTATTATTTTTTTACACATTACAAAATAATAATAAAATTATTGAATCAAGAAATCAGGTATTATATCTAATCACATTCTTTCGGTCAATCATCATTTCAATCAAAGAGCATCGGTCAAACTGTTTAATGTTTTATTTCATACATATATGTACGGTGTATTGTATTGCATTTATGTGATTGTTTGTTGTATTATACTTGTATAATTTTTGTAAAAGGAGATTTGAGATGTCGGTATACTGCTGGTGACAAGAAATATATGTATATATATATATATACAATGTGCTTCATTACATTTTATGTAACGTATATAGTAAAATAACAATTTTTATTTAATTTTTTTTTTTTGTTTTTCATGAACCATTCATTCATTCATTCAAGAATTCTGTAATTTTTAGTTTTCAACCAAAACCATTCATTCTTAAAAATTATATAGTGTTTTTTTTTTGTTTTTTTTTTTGTGTTTTATTTTATTGTTTTTACTTTTTTCTTTTTTCATACCATTCATATATTATAGATATCTTGAATGTAACTACGTAATTCATACAATTGCTGGCTTTTGATAGAAAATTTTATTGCAAAAAGAGCAGATGAAATGCAAAAAAAAAAAAAATGAAAAAGAAAAAAAGAAAAATCAAAGAGAAAAATTAAAATATTACATATATATAGAAAGTATAATATCTGCGTATAACCGCGGATATTAATAGTTAGAGTTTTTATTATTTTAATATTATTACTTTTGATTTTTATTTTTTATTTTTAAATACATACATAGATGATACACACAGAAAATATCGGAAAAAAATATTAATTAAAAGATTCAGTTTCATTGAATCAATTTGATTCATTCTTCATGACATTATTTTTAAATTAAATAATTGAACCAAAATAGTTTAATAGTGATTTTGATTTAAAATTTAAAAATACATATTTGTATTCTAATAAAGAATTAATAATTTTGTTATGCTCCACACGAATGACATAGCCACAACGTTTTAACATATCAAAACCGTGAACCATGACGTGTTTAAAATTTTTTTATTGTGATTCATCTAAACGTGATTGATGTTAGAACAGAAGAAAATAATAATAATTATAATAAAAATAAATTTTACTTATTTTAATAATTTTTTTTCTAATAATCCTCGTTCTTTTGCTTTTAAACTAAAACCAAAATAACGGCAAAAAATAAAAATTCAAATTTTTTTATTTGTAAATAAAATTACATTTGAAAGCGTTCTGGGTACTTTAAAATATAAATTGGTTTAACTTGGTCACATTATCAATAATAGACGGTGCGTTTCTGGGGGCGTCAACTGTAATCGCGTTCATATATTTCTGTATATGAAATAATAATTTTTTGTATTTTATTAAAAATTTGTTCAGAGAAACAAATTTGAGGTATTGTTATTTTTGAATCACCATTGAAAAAATAAAACTTAAAATAATTAATGTTGAATATAATTTATATTAAATTCACCCTAAGCAACCGGTCGATAATATTGCAAAACAGTTTTTCAAATGAAATCCATAGAACACTAGCGGTGTATTAAAACTAAAAAGGATATGAAGAACAACTATTTAAAGCGAAACATCTCAATAAAAAAAAAATTTCAAATGATTTAACGGTGAATCAAACGAATCATACAAATATAAAAATAAAAAGAGCTTGTTACCAGCCTATATTCTTCTTAAAAGTTAAAGGATCAATAGAAAAAGAATATATTTTATAAACTAGAATAGTATAATACTAGCCTTGAATTAGTTTAATTTTGTTAACAAAAACTGAATTAGGCAGATATGTTTGAAAATCTCATTAAATGATTCTGTTTCATAATAAATAAATATTAGTGATTTAACGTTTATGCAGGACATAAAATAGGGTCTAATCGTAAATCGTAGGCGCGTCATTTTAGTAGTTTTAGTTTGATTATTTATAATAAGGATTATTAAAAAAATTAAAGTATTAAAAGCAAATCTATGATTTATTAAATATCAAAATGCTACAAAATAGAATGATACAAACTTTGGACTCTTCTAAGCAGCAACGAGTTTAAATTTCCTACAATTTCTGGAAGATTCCTAAAAAAAAAACATGAATAGCTTAAATTAAAATCGATTTAGGAATTCTAAGTGTAAAGGAGGACTTAAGAAAGGATGCCTATCGGAAGACGTATGACAATGTAAGATATAATTGATACTCGACTTTAATGGCATAAGCATGATAATGATAAGTGAAAAATAGGTTTGGTATTAGGCATTTATTATGTTTCATTATAACATTCAGTAAAAAAAGTCTACATATTAAATGATCAAAAAAATTTAAGGATATTACAGTATATAATCTTCATTTAACTGTGATTAAATCTTATTTCCTTGTAATTCAGCATCTAAAACTAAACATTAACCAATTCTTTGTAACTGTAGAATGTAAATTATTTTCAAAATGAACTTACAATAACCGTTTAATATAAGTGTAACTGTACTTCACTCAGTCTTTTTAATTAAATCTCTGCTTTTTTTTTTTAAGGTGTAAATTCAATTTTAGAATGTGCAATGTAACAAAAAAAAAAAAAAATATTAAAAAAAACAAGCATTAGACGCGAAATATGGCTTAAGTTTGCCGACTGATGAAGTTTATCGTATCCTTCTAAACTAAACCAGTTTAAATAAAAAAAAAAAAAACAAAAAAAAAAAACAGAAAAATTAAAAAAGAGTAAAGAAATTGACTTTATTTTAAGTATAAGTTGCATGTTTTTAAAGATTTATCAGTTCAATATCAAAGATTGCAGTATATAACATTTCATATGAAAGGCATGGAAATGAAATTTCTACACTCTTTGAATAACTATCGTATCCACATACTATATAATGAATATCCGTTCATACATTAATACATATTTTTATTTTTATATTTTTTTAAAAATTTTTTTTTATCATTTTCAATACTTTTAACGCTGATTCAAAAATTGTTTATTTCAGATGATTTTATTTGTTGTTTTTGTTGCTTTTGATGCACACAGTACATTTTCATGCATATGTTGGTTGCTATAGTTTTTGGTTTTTTATTTATTTATTTATTTTTTTTTTTTTGGTACTCTAGCTGCTATAATTGCTGAAGGGTGTTTATTTGATATTAAATTTAATTAGGCTGCAGATTGCTTTGCATTTATATTATTTTATTATTACTTTTTTTTTATGCTGTTTTTTTTAATTTTGTTTTTTTTTTTTTTTTGCAGGTTAATACACTCTAAGGATCTCGTTAATCTAGTACAGATCACCGCTACCGATCGGAACCTTTTGATTTTGTACATTTGTTTTGTTTTTTTTTGTTTTTTTTTTTGTTGCCAGAACAGAATACAGAGTCTTTTTTTTTAATAAAAAGAAAAAAAATTCGGAATACAAAATTCCTTAGATGGATATGATGCTTCTGTTTTTTCACTCTCTCTCTCTCTCTTTCTTTCTTTCTTTTTCTGTTTTTTTTTTTTTTGGTTTAGATCGTATGCGGATTGATTATTTTAGTTTTTAGTGGAGGTACTGAGCTGAGGGGTATATGTATGTAAGTGTATCTAAAGATAGTAACACATTTGTTAATTTTTATATTTTTATAATTTTTATTTTATTATTATTTTTTATTTTTAATTTTTTTTTTTTTTTGGTAGATTCCACCTTTCTTGGTTGATTCTCTTATTTTTGTTCTTTTTCTATTTAGTTATATATATATATATATATATATCTGTCTCTTTCATTATTTTGCATTATTTTTGTGTTTGATGATGATAGTCTTTAATTTAATTTATTGTGGCGATGCTGTATTTTGCTACTGCAACTATAACAAGAAAATTATTTATTTTTCCTCTTTTTTTTTTTTTTCTTTTTGCAACATATTGCGCATATATTATGCATATGTTGTGTTGTATGTATGTTACATTTATGTATGAAAAATAAAATAAGAAAAAAAAAAAAAAATAAATTTAAATAATGGGTTTTTCATTTAAATCAGATTAATTTGAAACAAAAAAAAGTAAAAAAATAAAAAAAACACAAGGAAAATTGTTTGAAAATTTTAATAATTAACATTTTGAAGAGAGTAAAGAAGCATTTAAAAAATAATAAAGGAGAGAAGTTAAAGTTAAAATTTTTTGATTCAGTTTTATGTTTATTTATTTATTTTTGTTTTTTTTTTTTTTCGGTAGATCTTTTTGAATTTTGTTTTTTTTTTTTAGGCGAACGTTTAAATTGTTTTTTAAAAAGTTGATTTAAAGGTAGATTTTATTTTGATTGGAATTTGTTTATAAATTTTTTCCTTTTCCTTTTTTGTTGTTATTTTGTTTTTTTTACAGTGGCTAACTTTTATGCAACACATTTAACGTAAAAAAAAAAAAAAAAAAATTAAAACCAAAAAGATGAGATGAAAAGAACAGATAGATTATTGAAATACTATAATATAGATTAGAACTAATTTTTACTTTTGAAGTATAAAAATTATAAAGATAATTTTTTTTTTCTTTTTTGTTTTGTTCATTATTTTTCCTGCTTCTGTTTTGTATTGTATATTATTATTATTCATTTAACAAGGATTGTTTTGTATCTTTTATAGATACAAAACATTCTTTGTATCCTTTAAAATGAAAGTAAAAAATTTTTTGAACAATTTAATGAAAAAGGTATAAAAAGCAAAAAAAAAAAAAAATTAAAAACAAAAAACCTAGAACTAAATTGCAATTAAATTATTTGCAAAATTACAATGATGAAATGCAGGTGCACTTAGTAATTTAATAATGAAAAAAAAAAAAAAAAAAAAATTAATAAAATATAAGAAATAAAATGAAAAATATGTATTAACAAGCTGTGATGGTAACACTTATATTTAAACAAATATTTGTTTAATAAAGAAAATATTTTTTTTTTTTTTTCATTATTAGAAAATTGAATTAAAATTAAATGTAAGGTTTTTTTTTTTAAGTATAGATGCTGTCTAGATATACGTAGTATATGTCAACATTTTTTGAATTTTATTTTAAATTGTTTTAATTAAAGTTTAATTATTGATTAGGTCTTATTAATTTTTTGTTTTTTTTTTTTCTTTCAAAGAGTCATACTATTAAAGAGTTTTAGTTTTTTTTATATTAACTGAAATATTACTTTTTCATAGAATGGTTTTTATTTTTTTATTTTTTTTTTTGTTAAATATATAATGGTTTTAATTGGATTTAATAATTATTTTTTAATATATCAGGTGTCAACACCAAGAGCTTTTTCATAAAAAAAGTTAAGAAATCATTTTTTTACAATATTAAAAATCTTAAAATTGACGTGACATAATATTTTATTTGGTTTAAAGGAAAGGGGCAAACGTTTAGTTTGCAATACGATGTCAAAGATAATTCCCATTTTGTCCCACTTGATACATAGCAAATTATTACAGAAGCATTTCATTGTCAAATGGTTTTAAATTTGATTTAACAATTACATAAAAAAAGATATGAATTTCCGTTGTATAATTTATTCAATTTAACGATGAAAAAGAATGGATTCAATTGCCATTTCTACTAAATAATAATAATCATAATAAATTTATCTATAAATCAATAATAATAAAAAGTTGTGAAAAAAAACCAACAGATTTTGTAAAACAAAAAACTCTAAATAAAGATCTATTAAATATGATCCATTATATATAAAGAAAAAAAATCCTCATTCATATCCCCATTCCTTTAGAGAAATAATAAAGTAGCGTTCGCCAAGACCTGGGCCAAGATCATATCAAAATACAAATTTAAGGTTCAGTATCATTAAAAAGAAAAGTATTCTATCATATTTTCCTTCATTTTTACATAATATATAAAAAATGTTTACACATTATTATTATTGTTATAAGTTATAATCTACCAAATATCCTAAGGAGTCTAAAACCTGGTCATTATAGTGTGAGAGATTTTTATTGAGTTATATTTTAAGAAAGTTTATTGATCTAAGCAGTTTGTAATTCTTAGTACATATAATGAATAATGAGGTGTTATAGAAAATTAAGTTGTTTAGGAAATTAGTCAGAAATGTGGTCAAAGAAAGAACTTTTATTATTCAATTATATATCTAAGTAAAAGCCCTCTTTTATTTCAAAGTTTAGTTTGTCGAATGAGTTCGACAACATATATATATATATAATATATGGAGTATTTAGCATATTACTGTATACCTAAAGGATACATATATAAAACGACTTAATTCAAGAACGAAAAGCCTATTGTTGCTTCATTATTTTAACCATGAACTAAACTTTAAAACTAAACTTTTAAATTTAGGAATAGGGTAAATAGATAATAAACATAAATTGTAGTCACAAGTATAAATTTATAAATTCAATTTTAGAATTTGGTTTGTCATTTCAAAACTTTCATATATTATAATTCTAGTTAAAATACATATTACGATATTAATATTTTGAAAATGAGCGAATTTTAAGATACTTTTATTTGACACGCTTGTTTTTATTTTTTAAATTGGAGGCCTCGATGGCCTAGTGGGTAAGAGCGTATAAAATACTTTGTAAACACCGAGGAAGTTTGGATTAGAATCCCATACACGTCGTAAGAGTTATTCCCACTTACGACTTTTACAGCCACGCCTGAAAAGGAAAGGCTGTGTAATTTCCTGTTCACATTTATGTGGCAGAGAAATGTACTAACAAAAAAAAATGTTTTTTTTCTAAATATATATAAATTTTTTCAGTATTAAATTAATTAAAACTTTCATCGCTAAAAAAATTGACAAAACACTTTTAACTATATAATTAATTTATTAATTCAATATATACGTACAGATTTATTTGAACAGGAGCCAGGAAGTATTTTTAAATAAACAAAGCGTACATAGTACATTATAATGAGTCTATAAACTTAAATTTCTTAATTGACAAAAGAATTGACTTTGAGTTCTAATTTACAAAATTCTTATTAAACTGTTTTTTCTTTTTTTGATTTTTGATTTTATGTTGTTGAAACGGAAATTAATATCAATTTTCATAGTTTATATAAGTAACTAACTAACTAGGTATATATAAGAATATTTATTTAATTCTTGTTTTTTCTTTCTATTTATTTTAATAATCATAAAGTGTTAAGCATTTCCTTAATTCCACAAAATAATGAAAATTCTATTAAATGATTGCAACAAAAAAAAAACAAAAAAAAAAATAAAAAGATAAAGCTTATTACTTACCATTTACCAGTTATCAATTCTGTCTACAGAAACGTCATCTCGCAGTCATCAGTTTCAACATCAATGTATTCATTATTAAAGAATCATTCAATTTTATTTTTATTACATCAGAGATTATTCGTTAATGTTTATAAGTACTTATATATGTATAATACATATATATATACATATTATGTATATATAGTGTATATATTATATACTCACATATTTTCCAATATTTTCTTATTATTGTTGTTATTTTTGTTGTAGATATTATTATTATTATTGTTGCTGCTGTTGTTACTGCCTCTTTATTATACAAATCAGAAGGCTCAAAAAGTCATCATGAAAAATAATTTTCATTGCCGTATTTATTATCTCTGGTACCATAAATCATTAACTGCAACTCAGGTAGCAAGGTGCATTTTATTTTAAATTTAAGATCATTATTATATATATAATATTATATATACATATACAAAACATATATGTATAATCAGTAACCAATACAGAACCAGTTTATAAGGAGTTTTTTTTTTTTTTTTTTTATAAAAAAAAAGATTGTAGTAACTATTAAACAGGCAGCAATAGCAATATTAACCACAATATTTCATGATCAGCATCTATATCAATATCAATATCATCATTTTCATCAGTTCATCATTATCAATAATAATTTTTGCAAGGTAGCTTAGCTAGCTGTAAAGGAGTCTTTAAATATATATCAGTACATCCGGTCGTTAATACTTTACTGCATTTTATATTATGTTACATACATACATACATGTTACATATATATATATATATGTATATATGTATTTATATTATCATATAATATATTAAAACAAAAAGAAGAAAATATGAATGAATGGTCAATATTAGCGGCAGCATCAGTATCATCATCATAATCATCATTAGTGGTAAAATTCGTGTTGATTTTGAAATTGTTCGTTGTTCAGTTTTACAACAAATTTTCATTTATGTAAAAAGTTGTTTGATTTTTATGAAAGTCAAAAGAGTTTCATTGAACATTGCAGAATAATACATGGTTTTGGTAATCAAAAATAGTTTAACACAAAAAAGTCAATTTTTTCAATATAATCCCTATTTATTTTTTAGTGTTACATTTTTACAAAATTGACAAAGGTGAAAATACAAATTTAAGACCATATATATATTGATCCGAGAATGAGATAGTGATGCGCCAGTAATCGCTAGACTCTAGATCTGTGGTACAACTTCAAAACGTAGAAAAACCTATTTAAGAGTTGATATTAAGTTTGTCTAAATTTACGCCATGATTATACCACTCTGACGGAAGCAGTTTTGAAAACTTCACAGACAAATGTCAGAGTGTTCACTTAAATCTTATTCCTGCTTTTTTCTTGACAGACCAGGTGTAGAAAAAGTGCTCTACGCTTTTTATACCATCAATTCTTTCGCTCAATCTACAGTTAATATATATACCTTATCTTATAGCATGCCTACCGATAAGACAATGGCTTGTTATAAAACAAAATCTAATTGTCTTATTAGATATTATTAGATCTATTTAGAGATAGAAAGTACACATTTAGATCTTTTTAAACTGAAATTCGACAACATTGCTCCCTCGCCAACCCTACAAAATTATTCTTAATATTGAATTTGACAGTTTATATAGGTACGTGGGTAGATGGGTTATTCTAGCTAAGCGTTCTCAAAATCTGATCCGGAAGATATTGTTGATTTAATATTTCTAAAAAATTATTGAAAAGCTTGTGCAAAATATATCAATATGAAATTAGCGCCATATTACATATATATAATTAAAACCAAAATTGATTTTAAAAAATTTTTCACTTACGCCAGTATTGAAGTGAATTACCAAAATGTACATAAAATTTTGAGGGAAAGAAAACGAATATGTCGTATATAACTAAGAGAACAGAACAGAAACAGAAGAGAAAACCGAGGAACAGTACCGTTTATAAGTGATCTTATGTGAAAAAAAATTTTTTTTTCTTTTATTACTTTTCAGTTATTTTGTTTTTTAAATGGAGAAAAAACTTAAATTAAAATTTATATTTTGCAAAAAAAATTCATTTAAATTTAAACAGAAATCAAAAAATTATTTTAGAAAATTTATTAAAAAATTGCGAAGATAAAAAACAAAAAAACAATAAAAAAATAGATTGTTAGATTAATATGGATCTTCCTGTTGTCATCTCATTTTCATCTCATCTTATCTCATCCCATCAGATTAAAGTGAATTTAATATTTATTAAAAGATTTACTACGTGGGTTTTAAAACTTTTATTTATTTAGAAATAGAAAAAAAAAAAAAAAAAGTTGGTAGCAAATACTTGTAATTATGTTATTATAAAATTATTTGTTGGAAAAATTAGAATAAGAATAAAAGCAAAACAAAAAAAGAAAAATGAACAGAGTAACTTTTTATTATTTTACACTTAGTAAGACGTAGTACATTTAGTAGATATACGTATAACAAAAAAAAAAAAAAAAAAAAATCAAAGACAGGAAATGAAAAGATAATTTCTTAATTTTTTATTTGTTTTACAAATATGTTTTTCATTTAATTTTATTTAAAAAAGAATTTTCTTTCTGTTATATATTTTAGAGTTAAGTTTAACTAAGTAAATTATAAATTTTTAATGCGATCGTAATTTAAAATTTACTATATGAGAATTACTACAATATTTGACATTTTACTTCATTTTGTTCTTTGAGCGGAAAATATCGTTCAAAATTTTAGCTTTTTTTCTATTTTTCACCAATAAATTCTGCACCACTTCATCCTTGTTCTAATATTTCTTTTATGTTTAATGCTACGAAATATATTTATTAATATATTTATTTAAAAAATTCTAGCTCCTGAGAAATTTTAAAGACTTTTTTATTTAATTAAATTTGTTAATGATTAAATGGGTTAATGATGAGTTAAAAAAAAAAAAAAATTTTGGCTATGTTCAATATAATTCGAATTGAAAGATATTAGATTTAGCTTTGTTTAATAACAAATTTCAGACAATATTAAGTTGAATAGAATACGAAAGATATAAGGTAGAAGTATAAAAATAACCGTAACCTGGCCTACAAATATAGAAACTCTTATATAAGAAAAACTCCTATAAATTATGGAAGGCATTATCATAATTTGTGTTTTTCAATTTAGATGTTCAGTTACGGTAACTTTATCCTATTATATTGGCAACAGGACAAGGTGATTTAAGTTATTAAAAATTTTACACTATACCAATAAAACAATATAAGTTTTCTTGGTATATACCTTAGGGAAAAATTGCTATACGATAAGCAGTTAACAACATAATATGAGCCAGAATTATAACTAGAAATTGACCGGTAGTAAAGAATAACTGAAAATTAGAAGGGATTTATTATTTTGAGTGCCATCAAGGACCAGCGTTTTTTCCTAGTCTGGAATCGTTATAAACTAACCATCATGGTTAAGTAAATTAACTGATTTCAATAAAATGAATAAGCCTTATTTTTATACTAGTATTTCGTAAATAAATCATAAAATTGAAAATTTTCATTAATTTAAAATGAGCTCTACCAATTTTTTTTTTTCAAGTCAAAATAAAATTTTAAATTTTGAAACAAGTTTTCAAAAATTTCCAAACAAAATTGCAATTTTTTAAATATCTTTAGTTACGGAATATCTCAAAAGATTCTTGTAAATTATTTATTGAATAAATCTTTCTTAATAAATAAAATTCTACATAATATAAGAGTGATACAAATTACAATAATTATCATTTTAGATAATTCAATTGTTCTCAAAAAAGAAAGGACATTTTAATGGATTCTATACGCCATTTAAGTTAAGGATATTAAGAAATCGTTTCTTTTTTTTTTTTTTGTTGCATTTTATGTTGTATAAATGATATTAAATTAAATTTTTGCAGTTGTTTTTATATAAAAAAAAAAAAAATCCTCTTCTTCCTAATGAATACTAAAGTTTTAATGATTTCATAAAATTTTTTGTTTTTTTTTTTTTTGTGTTCTAAAACACCTTAAAAATGTTGAAATGATAAACTTTCTTTTATATATTTTTTTATTATTTTCATTATTATTATGATTATTATTGTTCTTGGCCTTCCATATAATGCCTATAATTAGGATAATAATAGCTTGAAATCACAGTAAAAAAATTTTTATATATATATACAAAATGTATATATAATTTTCATAATATTTTTTTTTTAAAAAGTCATTCTCTGGAAATATACCATCAGTTAAAAAAATAAAAAAAAAAAAAAAAAATGAAAACAATATTTTTGTGCTTTACTAAAATATATTAAAAATTTATACTGATGGTATTTTTATGGGCTAACTACTTATGGTTCCGAGCTACATTTATGATAAAATAACAAAGAAAAAAAAAAAAAGTTAAGTAAAGGAAGCAATAACAGAGGCTAAAAATTACCATAGAATAATATTAAATATGTATATTATAAAAAAAAAAAAAAACAGAAAAAAAAACTAAAAACAAGTCAAGATATCATTGGAATTGGTTGTGTTGATGTAAAATGATCTTAAACTGATATTCACCTTTAAAAAAAAAAAAGTACATACCAACATACATATCTATTTTATACAAAAAAAAAAAAAAAAAATTGTATATGGTTTTATAAGAGAAGAAAAAAAAAAAATTGGTGAATTAATATGCACGCAAGGACCAGACATAGCCAGCGGATAAAAATTGTGAATTAAAAAACAAAAGTCAGCAAAAAAAAAAAAAAAAATATATATATATATATATATATATATATATAAAAAATAGCAACCTCAGAAACTTAAGAAACTAATGGAACCTCAAAAAATTGTATACAAAGAGAAAAAAGTGATAATATATTTATATAACAAAATAAAAAATAGAACTGAACATTTTTTTTTTTAAGGTTTTTTTAAATCTTTTGACTGTTATTAGGACAAAAAAAAAAAAAACGATTATTCGCAATCAAAAACAAAAACATATTCCATTCATTTTTAAATTCCAACATATCATTTAAAAATACATTTTTGAATATAGTATATATAGAAATCTCAAAATTTTTAACCAATTCTAATTTTTTAATTATACTTTAGATTAAATCTTTCAAAAAAAAAAAAAAAATATATTTGAATTTCTTAGTAATTATTAATTTGCCATTAGACACGTTCCTTTGAATTTGTTTTCTTTTTTTTTTTTTTTGTGAAGAATTTTACGTTCCTTTGATTTTGTTTTTGTAGTGAAAAGTATAAATTGTTGGATTGAATTCCATTCCATTCACATTTAAATTAATATCGATTTGTCTGGTATTGATTCGTGACTGATTTCTTTTCTTTTTATTTAAATTTTCTTCTTTTTATAAGATTCCTTTTTTTTTCAATTTTCCCCAATTTTTTTTTTGTGGTTTTGAAGCCTTGAAAATGCAGTAATGAAAGAAAAAAAATCATTAATAATTTTAACCCTTTCTTTTTTCCTCGATTTAAGGATCTATTTGTAAAAAACTAAAATTTTCTTTGACTGTATCTGAATTAAAATTATAAATTTAATCTTTATAGTTATATCTGTATGATTTGGAGAAATTCATAAGATTTTAAGAAAATCTTAGAGAAAAGTCGGCATTAAGTATTTATATAATTTTGTATAAGGAAATACTCTTTATTTGGTAATTCGTTTGTGTCCGATATATTATGTAATAAAGTTTGAGAAGAATATTAATATCTTTTTTTCAAAATATTCTCTCAAAGGGCCAATGTATTCGCCCATCCTGCATAATCCTGAATTAGGAAGTAATTGGGAAAATAATGAAATTAAATAAATTCTCTAAAAGGTATTGTTTTAAGAAGTTATATTAATAGCATTTTAAAGAGTATGTGAAATTGAAGAACTTTGTAATTTATTTGAAATTAGCTTGCGATGTTCTTGTCTTTCTTTATAAATCTCATAGCAACATAACATATACCGTTGTACTTTAAAAAGCACTTCAAATCACCTTCCAAATAAAACATTAAAATTAACTCTACCAAAAATTAACTAAAAGTAAATTATTTATAGCTAAAATAAAAATAATAGCTACTATACAATGCAGCTACCTTCAATTATTACCTCAACCTCATACAGGAAGATGTTATAAAATATTGCATGGGGTAGATGTTGATAGCTTCGTCATTGATATCAAAATAATAATAATATGCGAATTCATTGTTCCCTTACAATACCGCTTTCTCATTCTATGTTTCCGCATCCCTGTTCTATCCTTTCCTATCCCTACTCCTTATATACTATGTTAATAGTATTGTATTATATATACTGTGTTAGTAATATTGTTTTGGATAAAGTGAGAGATGGATTTAGTAAATAAAAATCTGACACTACCAAGGGGATAGTATCTTTGGGAGATTATCACCTCACTTAGGGAAAAAATATAAACTAACAAAGATTGAAATAATCAAAAATAGTAAACTGCGAAACTACAAAGATAATGAATTAAAAAATGACTCGTCAAACGATAAAGGGTTAAAGAATTGCTGTTTATAATATAATTAGTTTTATTTTTATTTTGTGGGGGTTTGGGTATATTTTTTTTTATATTCAAATTAGTTCTATACTAAAAGTGAAAATACAGTAGCAATATTTTTAACAGATAATTAGACCAATTTATTAATTTAAACTTTCATCAAGTATATGCAAAAAAAGGAAAAATACTTAAAAAAAAAAAATTGCATAAATAGAATCGAAAATTAAAAAGGAATTCATTAAAACGTTAATAAAAAAAAACAAAACGAACGTGTTTAAAGAATGCGTTTTCTTTTTTTTTTTTTTGCGTTTTTGTATTTGATTGATTTCTATACGTATTTGCATTCTTAAGTTTTTTTAGTTTTTTTTTTAAGATTTAAATAACTTTCATCTATCTGTTGGTCTGTTCATTCGTAAAATTTAAAAACAAAAAAAAAAGTTTTAATTTAATGTAAAGCAACTTCTTAAAAATTTTAAATGTAAACTTGGTCAAATTCTCTAATAAGCTCTAATTATTTTTTCTTGTCACTTTGATCTAAGCCATACCTAATGTCAGGTTCAAATCATACTCAAACCAGACTTAAGACAGATTGAGAAATGGATTTAAAATAAAAAAGCAAGCAGCATTTAATTCGACCACCCCTTTTGAAGTACCTTAATCTGTGACTTAAAACACCAACATTAAATACAAAACAAAAATTATATAGAATTTGATGTTTGTTCTTTTTCGTGCAATTTAACAAACCGAATTTTTAAAAAGCAAACAAAAATTTTTTTTTAATTTGTGTTTTTTAAGTGCATTTTAAAAAACCTTTACATCAAAAAACTGTTTTTTGTTTTTTACCTTTCAGTTATTTAATTTTATTTGCTTTTGATTTATTTAAAATTCATCCGAAACCGTTTTATAATTTTTTTTTGAATTTTTGATTTATGAGGTCAGTTTGTTTAAAAAAGAATAGAATCTAAAGATAAATATGTTCAAAACAGTAGCTAAAAGAACAGTAATATTACGTGTCTAATTCGTCAAAATTAAATGAAGAGTTGATTAGTTTGTAAAATTTTAAACATAAAATTTTTTGATAATTTTTCTTTTTTTTTTAGACATAAATTGCGTGTTTTAAAGGGTCCTTGAATTTCTTCTAAGAATTAACAAAAATTTTATATTAGAAGATTTTTATTTCGATATTATTTTGGTTTACTTTTAAAATTATTAAGAAATATTTATAGATCTATACTTTTAATATGACGCCATCTTTTAAAATATTCAGATAATATTAGTAAATAATATTAGTAAGAATACTTTGGTATCTTTATATATAATATTTTTTTTTTGCTTTTGTAAAAAATTATTAAATTTCAAAATTTTTTTCTTTGAACTTATTTAAGCTGTTACTAATTTTTATATTCAAAATTTTTAAAATTATAAAAAAAAAAAAACCATAATTAATAAAAGGAGTACGATTTTAGTTACCGCATTAAACTTATTTGTTTTTCTCACAGCTTGGTAACCTACTGAGAGACTAGGTTAATCTACTTTTATTATATTAAATTTCGTTAAGTCAGTCATTATAAGACTTCTTAAAAATTTCAGCCGTTCAAAGTACAGTATATTTATTTGTTTATATTAATATTATAAATCACCTAAGATAATATAATATTTACTAAACCATCGACTATTATTTTATTAACTTATTTTCCCTATTTTTGGTGAAAAGCAAAATTAGTTTCAGTAAATTTCCCTTAATATTTTTCGTAGTTGCGTGTCATATACTTCAACTATAATCCTGTCACAAAACATTCTTTTTTCTTGTTGCTCTTAAATGCAGCTTTTAACCTTCTTCTTCAAATCCATTAAGAAGATGTCAAGTGATTCACCTTCTAATTGACTTCCTGACTTGGTTCTTTCTTTTTTGGAGAACAAAATTCTTTAAATGGCAGCTTTTGGTGAAAAACTTTCTATTTTTAAGTATATTAATTTTGTTTTTTTTTTTTTTTACTTTTATTGGTTCTTTTTTCAAAATTTAATAAAATGTTGTAACCGGCTGCGCCATGTTTTATATCTGTTTATTTTTATTTTATTATAATGATCTTATCTTTTATAAACTACTGTTGATGTGAAACTGGCTGAATTGATTTTATAATTTTAGATAAAATAGAATTGGTAACTCATGGTAGTGTTGCCATATGAAACACCTTCCATTAAAATAAGTTGCTACCTGTACAGGATTTGAATCACCACTTAATTTTGGTTAATAAGACTTGTACCAAGATACCAATTACTGTTGTACTATATATGTACTATATGTACAACAGTAATTGGTATCTTGGTATCAATTACATGGTGGCCCAAATAAGACCAAGTGATGTAAAACACATATAACACTTGTAATAATCGTTTTTTTTAATGTTTTTTTCTTATATATTAAATACATTTGGAAATTTAACGTGACTATGTGGGAAATATGACATAAGAAAAATTACCACCATTTTGCTCGATACAGGCATTGCCTCTTTTTAGAGCATTTTGCATTACACCACCTAATGTTTCTGGTTGCAGGCTCCGTATTTCGTCTCGAATATTCTGCTTCAGCTTTTTGACATACACATTATCTTTTAAATATCCCCATAAATCCCCATATTAAATCTGGTGCACGAGGTGAACAAGGGAAATCTGAATTTTTTTAAATTGTGCGTTCACCAAAAAATTCACGCAGTATGGCCATAGTTTGCCTAACAGTATGCGCAGTCGCTCCATCTTGTTAAAACCACAAATTAGCATGTTGCTCCACCATTGGCCGCAAAAACTTGTCGATCATTGCTCGGTAAGAAGCCGCGGAGACCGTTTCTGGCTTTTCATCCTCATTCTCAAAGTAATATGGATCGATGACTTTTGTGGCCATAACACCGCACCAAACAGTGCATCTGATTGGGTATAACCGCACCAAACAGTGCATCTGGTTGGGTATGTATTGATCTTGGATTTTCAGTGCCCCACAATCTACAGTTTTGTTTATTGACATAGCCACTTAAATGGAAATGCGCTTCATCCGACCTCAAAAGATTATTTAAAAAATCATTTTGTACCGTGCCTAAGAAGAGAAGAATAGAAAAATTCGATAGGCTTAATGCGTTGTTATGTACTGTATGTACCTATTCATTTTAAATTTCCAATTGTTCAGTTATAATCTGCAAAAAGAAAAAATAAATTATGTTAGAAAATAAAAAAGTTATTTGTGTTTCACAATCAGTTGGTCTCATTTGGGTCACCCGTTTCATAAATATTAAATTTTATATTTGCATATAATAACTTTGCAATTAGCCTAAAATTATGTAATATTGTATTATCGTATGGAATATAAATTTACAGCTCTTCTCTTAACATTAACTTTTATTTTAAAAAATGAAATATGTAATTATTCCTTAGTTCTGCTATTTAATATTTACGTTACAAAATATAGTTTACAGAAAACTTAAACATCCAGAAAAATAGTAATAATAAATTCAATGTTCCTATTCTTTAGCCAATATACTGCTTTAGGAGGTAAGAGTTTCATCCCATTATATTGGCTAAAGAGGCAGATGGGTTTAGTCAGTAAGAATGTGACACTACCATAGGGGAATTCTTGGTGTCTTTGAAAGATTTTCATTTCTCTAAGCAAAAAAAATATTCACCCCCTCTTTAAATAAAGATTATACAGGGTGATTTATTAATGATTACTTTCACATAAACCATCCTGTGTAGGGAATAATGAGGAAACAAATCTTTTATATGGGGATGAAATTATGCGCCCAATAGAGCTATGAACCCTTAAAAGAAATTTGGTTCAATTTTCCTTGTTTTGATTAAAATACTCACTCTGTTACGAATAAGATTATAGCATTATGGAAAATGTTTTTAAAAGCGTGTGAAAGGAGCTTTTCTAAATGTATTCATTTAAATCTCTATCTTTTTTAGTTTTTACTCAAAAGTTAAAAATGTAAACACAAATTAATATAAATCTTTAGAAAATTTGAAGATTCAATCATTTTAATTTAAATATCGAAGGATATAATACTAATTTTTGTTTTTCTTAAATAAAAATATTTATGTTCAAATTATACAAAATTCTGATTTTTTTTTTTCTATAATTTTCCTTAATTGACCCTAGACAGAATTAAAAATACAGTTACAAAAAAAAACAAATAAAAAATTTTTTTTTGTTTAACCATGATTGTATTTTTTGTATTTCGATTTTGTTTAAAAATTTAAATATTTTACAGATTTTCTCATTTTTTTTTTTTTTTGTTTTTTTCAAAATTCAGCAAACAAAATCTCAGATACTTATGTGTTTTGTGCTTTTATGTTTTATTATTACTTTTTTTTTGTTTTTTACAATAAAATCTAACAAATCCATTTGGCTTTGGCTATAAAAAGAAAAGAACTAATCGTCTTCTATACAAAAAAAAAAAAAGAAAAAGAAAAAACAGCAATAAAGAAGAATATAAGAAAATGCAAAAAAACAAAAAAAAAAAATTAAACTCTTTAAGTACATTGAATTTTTAAATTAAGGTCTTGTAATATGCAAATTGATTGATAATCTTTGACTTTAGTTGGCATGTCTGAATTAAGACATAAACCTGGCAATTCACTTATTTATTGATTTTTCTTTTTTTTTTTTTCGTTTGCTTATTTTTGTTTTTTGCTGTTCCTTTACGATATTTTGTTTGGTAAGGCAACAAGCCACTATTTACCAACCAGGCGCACCAATCTACTACTATTGTTAAAATGGATACATACTTTTAAAATTAAAATTGATTTTTTTTTTTTTTGTTTGTTTGTTTAAATATAATAAATATAGAATACAGTAGCTAGTACTGAATGCATGTATCGATGAATAACTTTCAATTTTTATTTTATTTTGTTTTAATTTTTTTTTATAAGGTTTTTTAATTCTTATATAATTTTAAAAGTTAAAGTGCGAAACTCTTATGACGAGGTGACCTCTTTGTATTTTGTTAGTTTTAAGATATAGTTTAATTAGGTATCCACATGCTAGTTATTCCATAATAATGTGATAGCTTGATGCCTAGAATATTTAATAAAATATTTTTAGTAAGTTAGAAAAAGCTTTCCCCTTTTATTAGACAATGGTAAATGAAAAAAGTCAAAAGTTTTCATTGAAAGAAACGGCGGATGAAAAATAGGAACTGGAAGTGATTATTGTATAGGTAGTATTGACATTTAATCAACTAAAACTACCACTTTGAATCTAAACTTTTGCATGAGAGTGTTTTTAATACAAGTGGTCAGTTCGGTTTTGGGGGATGCTTTGTTGTTGCTTTAATTGAAAATTATAATTCACAACATTCAATTTTTCACCTCACCACATTTCCAATTGTTGTATTATTTTGGGAATTAATCTTATCACAGCTTTGAAATTCATTGTTAACTTTAAAAGAGTGCTTCATTTGGCACAAATGTAAATATGGATTACAAGTTATTGAAAGTAGTTTATTGTTAAATATTGATAGAAACAATTTAAATATTAATTTAATTAAATCCTTAAAGTCAAATTTTATGCCACTGTTGAAATAAAATTGTGAGAATATTTAATTATCTTCTCAAAATTATTTCCTTATAATACTAGGCCTCATTTAATATTTAAACAAAATTAATCTGTTATTCAAAGGACAGTGCCTGAAGATCTATTCAAAGGTTGAAAAATTTGATTTTACTTTCTCTATTGTATGCAGGATAAAATGACAAATTTTTTAAAATATTGTTATGATCCCTAAGGGAATTTAAAATTGATAATATTTTTTTATTTAATGGCACATAAATGTGGACAGAAAATTACACAGCCTTTCCTGTTCAAGCGTGGCTGTAAATGTCGTAAGAGGAAATAACTCTGCTTCATGAAGTCAATATGATCAATTGGAAAAATTTTTATGATCTTCTTATTTTTAAATTAACTCTCTGAATCTTAACAAAATATCCAAAATTTCAATTTTTAAATTCCAACTTTAACGAAAATCTTTAGTATACTGATCTGTATCTATTCTATACCTATAACATTTTTGGTTCTTAAAACTGTTTTAAATTCATTTACTTTGTAGGCAATTCTTTGATATAAGTTTCAAAGAAAACTTTCCAGCACTTCTTATAAATTTAAACAAGATATATAATATAATTACTACGATGTTTCTCTTTGGGTCTTGAATATTTATAGGGTATATAAAATTTGCTGGACAGTCAATTTTAAAAATTTTTTTTTTTTTATTATTAGTTTCAAATTTTCTCTATTTATAGATGTTATTAAGATATCATTATTTTGGCATTTTTCGATTATTTAAAAAATGCTCTTTAATTTTGTGAAAATCAATTTTATTCTATTACTTATAATTATTAAAAGAATTGAGGAAGAAAATAAGGGATGAAACGAATAAAAAGAAATCTTAAAAATTAGGTAGGTATATTTTTCCATATTTTTTTTTTCGTTTAAATGCTTATAACTTTTAAAACGATCGGTATCTAAAATATGGAAAGACGAAGAGTAAAGTTTTTTTTGGCGGTGTATCAATTAACTTATTAATTATAGTTGTGGATAGTTTTTCAGATGTAAACAAATTAAATTAGAACTAAAAAAAATTTTAGCCTCAATTATCTTAAAATCTGAGAGAAATATATCCCCCCAACTTCCCTACAGAGCAAATTTTGGTTCGTTTTGGTTCCCTAAATACACTCTATAAATGTTCAAGACCAAAAGAGAATCATCTTGTATAAAAATATAAAAAGTTATTTACAGTTCTAAAAATTGATTAAAAAATATCATTTTTTATTTCAATATTGAAGAATCTTAAGTAATAAACCTCGTATTTTTTTTTAGAATTCATAAAATCTTCCTAAAATTAAATATAAAATTTCTAGTTTAAATCTATAAATTTATATATATTGTATGCATGTATGTATGTATATATATCAAAAGTAAATTACAAAATTAAATCTATATATGAGTCTATTGGTTGCAAAAAAAAAGTGATTAAAATTTTTAATGTAGGACAAGTTAATTTATTATCTTGTATTTTATTTAACTGTTATTGGTTATATTGTATAAGAATTAAATTGGTATACCATTCTAAAATTATTCGAGAATAAGAATTTTTACCTATAGTGAAAGTTTTTTTTTTTTTTTTTTTGTATAGTAGAGAAGAATTTTAAAGTTCGAATGAAAATTGCGATTTTATAAGAATTGTATATATATATTTTTTTTTTTTTTAATTTTATAACAAGTTGGTACCAATATTTGGTCGGATTTAAACTAATTAACTTTAAAACATGTTTTTATAAAAAAAAAGAAAAAAAAAGTGAATGACAAAATATATTTTTTTGTTTATTAATTTTTATAAACAGACAAACCAATTAACTAATATTCCTTAGGGTACATTTTCACATATATATGTATCTATATACAAATATGTATATATCTTCAAGTATATATATATATATATATAAATATATATATTTGGTATATAAAAATGATAATGGTTCCTTTTAAAATATCAAAAGTTTGAGTGATTGGCAAGGTGCATTGAATCATACTATATGCAAATGATTTTTAGCGTGACAAAGTCATTCTTTTATATTGTGTTTTTTTTGTTTTTTTTTTGTTTTTTTCTGATATTTTTTTATGTTCTTTACACTGAAGATTTCATGTAACTATCAAAATATCTTTAAGAACATTGAACAGTATTATGTTGAATAGAGAAATTGCCATAAGATCTACTAAAATAATCATATATAATTGGATTGTTGGCGCCATGTTGATGGTGGTTAATGGTTAAATGGATATTTTACATATAGTAGACATATACATATATAAATATAATATTGTAATGATATTCTTCTTTTAATGTCCTTTTAATATATACATAATATAGTAGATATGATATTCTTCTTTTATAGTTTTTTATAATATTTTTTTTTTTTTTTAGTGTTTGAAATTATTTTTAGTTTTTAAATAAAACAAAAAAAAAAAAAAAATAAAATAAAAATATGTATGTATAAATAAAAAAAAAAGGAAAAAAAATTTAATTGAACAACAAAATTGGCGTTATAATAATATAATACATATTAGATAATTTTCTTAAGATACTTACTTAAGATATTTATTATTATTTAATAAATACATATTAGATATTTTATGTAAGAATAATTTATTGATGATCAAAATAATTACATCCTATTAATTTTTTTCTAATAAAATAATAACGTAAAAAATGTTATTTAATGTTTTGAGTTTCCGTAACGCCTAAATATTACAATATTATTTATTGATGAAATCTAATTATTGAAATACATATGTAAATTATTTTGACTTCTCATTAATAATTAAAAACTATAATATTAATTAATTTAAAATAACAGAATTTTTACATTCGTCTTTAAAAATTTTTTAAGTTAGAGAAATACAATTTGCGGGAAATCTTCTTTCGGGAAATGAAGAAAATAAGAAATAAATTTTTGTTTGAAAGGTTTTAAAGAATATTGTTCAACAGTATAACATCGTTTTTTAAGAAAGTCATCCAATTAGAGAAGATGTAACAGATAGGTATTTTATTTATTTATTTTAAAGGCAAAGACGAGGAATAAAAATCTTTTTAAGAAGGACACAAAATGTGAATAAGAAGTTTTGATTACTTTGTTGTAGAATTTTTATTATAAATAAAATAATTTTCGATATATTTTTGTTACGTATACAAAAGTACATTTTAGGATTATGGAAGAGGTAATTAATGTTCGAATAATACACATTTTTTTTAGAATTTATTTATCTAAAATTATTATTATGATAATAAGTAAAATAATTGAAATTAAATTTAATACAAGTAATAAAATAATAAATGAGTTATGGGAAATGAATGAATTATTTTTGTTTACAACGACTTTACGACAATTTCCAAAATTGCTGCCACAATGACATTTAGAAGCGTAAAAATGGCATTTATTTTAGTGTTGAGATTTATTTTGATTATTAGAAGTTTACATATATTTTGAAAAAATGAATTTTTTTTTTGTATATTACCGGATTTTTTTTTTTATTTTTCAATTAATTTCTCTGTTCTCTCTGAGAGAGACAATAGATTTGACATTTGGTATTTCTCATGTCATTTGTCATTTCACAGTACATTTGACATTTCAAAGTGTATTTAAAACGTAAAAGTTAAAAGTTGGTTAACTTTTCTTCTTAAGGGCTCAATCAACCTAAATAAAAGCATACGGCGTATATTTTCTGTTAAAATATTTTTAAATACATTTAAATTAGAACTTTCGAAATACGCGACGTATATCAAGTTTTTAAAATTTTGAAATTGACAATTGACAAATTATAAAAATGTTTTTGGTGTTTTTTGTTATGTTGTCAAGACATTGTTTTTAAAAATTAAAAAATTTAAAAATGAAAGCACAAATGAAAATTTTACGCACGTATCAATTTTGGGATACGTCGGCGTATCGGAGCACTGGCGAATAAAAATTGTACGTCGTACGCTTTTATTTAGATAGAGCCCTAACTGTGTAAATAAATGATATGACTATACGTCTATACCTTAATTGAAGTATGTTCCTTTCAACTCAATTACATTTTTTTTTTTTGACAGCATATACGTCACGGCTAAGCTAAATTGGATTTGATTGTAACAGTTTATAACAAAAGTTTTATAAATGTTTTTGTTAATGGCTATATTAAAAAATTTTAATTATTATTTACAAATAATTTCGGTACCTAATCGAATTTAAGCTCTTTGTATATTTGTTTTATCACTCTACCCTTTATTTTTTTCAGTTGCTAAAACTTTAATTACAAAAAAAATTAATCATCTTTCAATTATTTATTGATTCCTGGTTGTTTTGTATTAAACCATTAAATTTTCAGTTTTTCAAAAAGAATTTATTAGCCTTTTTGGGTTTTCAGTAATTATATATGGTAATCAATCAGAACATTTTCAATAATAAATATTAAGGTAGTTAGACAAATTAAAAGAATGAAACGTGAAACATTTTCTTCATCAATATTATGTTTTGGTTGAATAACAGTTTCTATTTTTTGGTAGCAAATTTCTTAGAGAACTTTATTACATAATTGTGATGCAAAATATGTCGAATTATCTTTGATGATGTTTTTAACTAAAAACCTGTCGTCTTTACGCTAAGATCAAAAGTAATCTGTATAGTATTTGAAGCGTTTAAAAATATATAAAAATGTAGTTATTTGTTCCTAATTCTTAAATCCAAAATTACAATGTACTAAAAAAAACTATCATTTATTTTTTTATTAATTAACAAAGCACTTTACCTACGACTTTTAATCTTAAGAACGGATGTCATATAAAATAAATTAATAAAGAAAAAAGGAAACTCATAAAATGTTGCCATAAATCAAAAAAATTAAAAAGAAAAAACCCAACATTTGTAAATAAATAAAATATTAAGTGATTCAATTTTAAGTACTAATCATTAATTTACCAGGTGTTGAACTTTTAATTAACAATTTAATATAAATAAATTAAATGTCACCCAATCAAAGAAATTTTTTTTTTTTTTTTTTATCTAATTGTGAATCTTATTCTTATTAAATGGGTTGGGGAAATGAATAAAGATTATATTAAAATGTAATTAAATAAAAAGATGAAAAAAGTATGATAGTAATAATTGTTTACAGACTATGCGACGATGTATTTAAAAATTGAAAACAAATAAAAATTTTATAAGTTATTGCTTCATTCCTATACTGAGTAAAATCTTAAATTAATTTTAAAAGTGTAACATATTTAATTTTAAAAATAAATTGTATATAAAACATTATAATTATCGAAACTTTTTTAACTTCCGTAAACGAAACTTATATGTGTACCATATTTGCAACTGTACTCTTTATTTTTTGTTTAAATGATTAAAACCTTTTGATTTAACGATAATTACAGGTGCTATGAGAAAAATTTCAAAATATTAATATGTAGTATAGAATAATTTTATTAAATTTTTTTTTTTTTTGTAAATTATTTAATGTTTAAATAGGTTTGGTATGTAATTCCAAAACAAAAAATTAATTCCAAAAAAAAAAAAAAATTCAACAAAAAAAATTCCAAAAATTTAAAATTTAATAGCAACTACCAAACTCCCCTGCTTAACAAATTATTGAAACTCTGATTTTGTAATTAACTATAAAATCGATTCTAATTCTGAATCTCACATACACATATATACATATAAATATTGTAGAAAAGGGGAATAACCTGGTTTTTGTAATTAAAATCCCTTCTAATTATTTTTTTACATGCATACACCTGTATAGAGTAGAACATTTTCTTATGGAATTTGTTTTCGCGAATTTTTTGTTTTTGAAATATCATACCATCTCGTTTAAAAACCAACGTTAAGTCAGAGTTTATAATTTGGTGATAAAAATATTTATTCGGTTCATGTATTCTTTATACATATATAGAACGGGCCAAACTCTTGTAGTTAACAGTTTATGCTTTTTATTCTAAAATAATTCATGTCATTTGCTTATTGAAGCTTGCTGACTTTACAAATTGAATCAGAACTTTTCAAATCCAATTGTATATATGTAAGGAAAATAAAGTGTTTTAAGATAATATTAAGAACTTTTTTTTATGCATTTAGAAACCATGTATGTATTTAGAAACATTTACTCGTACATCTAATTTGTCATCCGTTTATGTATAAAATGTATGACGGTTTGTGTCGATTATTTTAACTGCATAATTTAGAAAGTTTAAAGTTTATTTTTGTCGTAATTTATAGATCCAAAAAACAAAAAAAAAATATTTCGAAAGTCTGTCAAATCTACTGTTTAATAAAATTAAAAATTCAAAACTTAACTCGTCTCTTAAAGTCTCATAAACTCGTCTCAAACTTAAAATCAATAACACCGAAAATTAAACGGTAAGTCTTACAGGTAAGTTGCAAAGTTTTATATAACCAATTATAGTACTAAAAGAGTCGAAAAAAGAGAAAAAATATAATAAAAAATATGGTATATAGTTTCTAAAAAAAAAAAGTGGTTTGTGTACTTTCAAATACTATTTAATTTGGTAATATTTCATGACATTGCAATAAATTTTATTGAATGATTTAACAATAAGATAATTTGCGTTTTGAACTTATTTTGGATAAAGTAACCGAATCCATATATGTAAGTTACGTACAAATGTATGTTATGGACATTATATATAATTGTCGGTAAAGATCAAAAAAGTGCCGTCGTTTCAAGTGTACTTTATCAAGTGAATGCTTTTTTGTTTTTGTTTTTTATTTTTAGTTGAATTCTTTTTTACTCTTCTTTTTTTTTTTTTTATTTTGTCCAAAAATGAAACTTTTAGGAGTTTTGAATGGGTTGTAGAGTCTTATTTTTGTTTTGTGCTTTTTAAAAACCAATCTCTAAAAATTAAATACAATGAAAAACGATGCGCATTTACAATTTTATCTTAATTTTTATTAGTAACAAAAAAAAAAAATTATTCAATACATAAATACATATTCATATATGAATACGTGTGTATGTATAAGAAATATTTCTATAATTGTAAAATTAGTTCTGGACATAATTTTTGTATTAGTTTGCGCTTCTTCAAAAACTATTCAATAAAAGAATATGCAAAGAATTGTCTGAAAATCGTGGTATTTAATGATTGGTAGAAATTCGGATTAAAAATTAAAGTTGGTAGATAGGTAGTTATTTTTTTTTTTGCCGGAAAAATTAAAAGCATTTGATTTGATTTAATTTTTTTTTTTCCAAATAGTTAAAGAATTGTTTTCTTTTTTTTTTTTTTTTTTGACTTTCATGGAACACTGAAAATATTTTTATTTCGCCAAAAAGTTATGCATGTGTATGTGTACAAAATATAAATTTATTTTGAAAATGACGTTCTAACCGAGAAATATATATGTATATCTATTGTTTGGTACCTACAAGAATATAATATAATATATGTATGTATATATATATTTTTTTTGTTTTTATATTTTGAAGAGTAGCTGTTCAACTACAAATCTTAAGTTACGGCAATACTTTACAATAGATATTCTAAGCTTCAGATATGACTATTTAGTCAAATTTATACATATTTAAATGTCCTTTGTCTGTGGAGTTTTTTTTTTTTAAGGGTACAACTATACCATATAGTGTGATTGTTAAGACTGTACTCTATAACCGATTTGTAATCAAAATATCTTGAATTCAAATGCCGTCGGTTGTCGTCACAAATACATAGAGTATAATCAATAATAATCAAATATAAACATATATAAATGTTTAATAAATAATAAAATTTAATTAAATGAATAAAACTTAAAATATAATTCTAGTACCAAATAATAGATGGAGCACAAAAAGCTTTTAAGTATAATTATTGTAATAAAAGGCTTAATGATATTAATAATGCTATGTTCTGAAATTTAATTTAATTTAAATAAAAGATTTCTCTTTAAAGGTGAATGTAAATTATAAATTAGGTGGTAAAAAAGACATTAAAATAAGTCATTAATTTAATATCGATTTTGCATATCATACATTACGAATATTCTGGTAATATATAATAGATTATGGTAAGGAATGGATAAAATGGATTCGGTTCCAGAAATTGGAAAATAAAATTAAAGCTTTAATTTAATGTAAACAAGACATATTTTCAATTATTCTAAACAGTCTATAGCAATTCTTTACGGTTTAGCTCTTTTAATTTTAGTTTATATAATCAATAGCGCAGTGGTTGTAAGTTGCCAGATGAACACATTTCATCTATCAGATGAAACAACTCGCCTAACAGATATTGGTTTCATAAAATATATCGACTAGTATAATTGATAGTACATTGCTATATAGGTACTTTATAAGTAAATAAATAAATCTTCATACTAAGGATTCGAAGTTATACTGACATCTACACCATAGAAAAGATTTTAAGGAAAGACTATTTTGTGTTACACTGATTAAGATGAGAGATACTAAAAATGAATAGAGTTTAATGCCTTTTTTGCAAGAGTAAATGGAAATCTCAAAAGACACTAATGAGTTCAACTATCAACTAAACTCCACCTCTCTTTTAAACCAAACATTAAGTTTGATGTATTGTTTAGTTGATTTGGGAATTGGAAAAAATTGGAATAGGAATAATGGAAATTGGGAAATATGGAAATTTATTGGATGTTGGAAGGAGTGTGTAGAACAAAGATGTTTCGCATTTTTCTCGAATTTAACAATATTATACACGTTATTGTTGCCAACTTTAGAGAATCATTCCGGTGCCAAGTTATTTCATTTACGTTGAATTTTCATTAGAGGAGCTGTGTCATTATGCGATTTTGAAGGTTAGTCTGTGTAGCTCTCTATATATATTGGTCGAAATTTCCAGGAGAAGGCATTAAGTTTTATATTTCTTCAGAACATTTTCCTATACCAACAAAATATATATAAAATACAGTAAGTGCCTCAATAAAACGTCGATTACCTAGTGATTGATCTGTTTTGCATTTTATCTATAGGTATCCCAATGCTGTTTGTGGAGGTCCTCACATAGGATACTAAAAATACTCTATTCTACGCCCGATGATGAATTTATAGATAGTTAACAAATTTGAAGACGAAAAGAAGTCTTACAGCAATATAGAAAGCCTAATCTACTTACCTTCGCCATTATAGTTAATTCCAATAATTTTTTTAATCTTGTATTTTTTCATAGCATGTATTGTCACAATTTTCAAAGTTACACATACCGTTACTCATCAATTTTAAAATACATATATGTATATAAAAATTAAAATATAAAATTAATATATATTATATACATGTATATAAAATTAATCATCTTATTTCACGATTAATTATAATTCTTGAAAAGTTTCGTTAAAAATCAAGTTTAATAAAATTTAATAATAAAATTTTCAATAAAATATACAAATTATTTATGTATTGTGTGATCACATTTATTATGCACGATTCTAACTCTTTTTTTTTTTTTTTTTGTTTATTTTTTATGTTTTATTAAAGTTTGAATCACAATTAAAAAATTTGTTGAAGTGAATTACCTATATTCTTCAATACTGGTCCATGATCTTAGAAAAATAAATATAATAATTAAAAATAAAATAAATATTCATTTTGTATATATAATACTTATATAGCTATATATATTTATGTATTATTATTAAACTATTCAATATTTATATAATCGTAGGTTCTTTTAATATACATATTATAATTTACATGTCTGTTAAAAAATACTGGTTCACTTATTACTTATGTACGAGTATTATTATTTTGTTATAATTAATTTATGTTTCTTTTTTTAATAGTTAATAGTTTATTTGAATAACTTTGGCTGTCCTTTCATTACTTTGCAATCTAATACAAAAACAAAATTGAAGATAAGTGTCTAAAAGATAAAAATTTTCAAATAATTATAACAAAATCAATTAAGGGGTTACTTCAATACACCTTCTGCCTATTATTGGCTTAAATAATATGTGAAAAAATGACTTCCAATGACTGTTACAAGTGCTAAGATTCGATTCATTTATTTATCGGAAAACTTGGTCGATTTATAATTTCCTGATCTTTCTTTTTTTTTTAAAAGTTATATTTATTTTTTTCTTTAAATGTTTAAACTCAGAAAACGGAACAGAGCAGAATCCAATGAATGAGAATATTTTGAGTTATAATATATAGTGAAAAGAAGATAATATACATGATGACATAATTTTGTATGAAAATTTAAAATAAAAGTCTGTAACAATTTTTTTAAAAGGCATCTGCATCTCTAACGTAACGCAAATGTATTTGTATCTAAAAAGTAACGTACAGCATCCGTATCTTTAACATAATCTAAAAATTATATTAAAAATATTGCACTTTGAAATTACAAGCTAAAATTAGTTAGTTTTATTTTTGATTATTAAAAACTAAATAATAGACATATAAAATAAATATGTTGGACAAAATTGAATTGGTATTTAATTGATTAAAAAACATAAATTCTGAGGCGGTATACACACCATCTTTTACAAAACAGAATCAGATATAAAAGTAAGTAAGTTTTCTAGCAACAATACAGCAACAACTTCCACCAAAAAATATGACTTTAAATAAAATGATAAATGGGATCAAGAAAAATCAAAAAAATTTATCAACGTTCAATGTCACCAGGTTCCAAGAATTAAAAATACAAAAAAACGAAGGAAGGGATTATTCTAGTTAGTATTATTTAGTTTTTTATTTGATGCACTTAAAGAATAACGCGTCACCTTACAATTAGATAAACATTTTACTGAACTTCTATTACTTAAACTGTACATAACCGTTATCATTACAACGATAAAATTTATATTTATTTTAATTTTAATATTAATTTTTTTTTTTTTTTTTTTTACACTCTCTATTATTATTTTCCATTTCTTGTTTGCGTTGTAACATACTTAGGTAATTTTCTTAAAAGAAAAAATATATCACATTACCAGTACATGAATTTCAATGTTAAAATCTGTCACGCATGCTTGCTTTATCTCACGCATATGTCAATTAATATCTGTATTTTTTTTTTTTTTTTTTTTGTATTTTGTATTTTGATTATTATTCTGGAATTTTTTTGAATCCATATTGCTATTAATATTATTATTCCATAAATAAGTTATGTAAGGGATCAGAATGTTGTACAATTTATTCCCATATTTTATAAGCAATTCGTTCAATATTCTTATGTTTTGTTTTTTTTTTTTTTTTGCTTTTTTTTCTAATCTTAATAATTAAATCCTATGGATGAAGAATTCAATATGAAAATAAGTATATAAGGTTTTAAATAAGAAGAAAGACGGAGAATTGAAATATTTTTGAATGGTTGACTGGTTTTTCTTGGAAGATGGAACGTATGTACATGTAATTTAATGAGATTTTCTATTTTTTTTTTTTTTTATTTTCTTTCTGATTTAATGAATATAAAATAAAACAAAAACAAAAAAAAAATTAACCTGATATATCAAATGCCAATAATTCTAGATAAAAAAAAATAATTAGTAAAAATATATGTATGTAATGTATATATAATGTATACGAAAGTATAAGTATTTATAAAGTTAAAAATTATTTTAGATATTTAAAAATATTCAAAGTTTTAGTTTCGAAAAAAAAAAAAAAATTAAAAAATTGTCATCTATTTTGATAATTTTTTACAATTTAGACCACCAATTCATCTAAATTCTCAATGGTTCTAGTAATCAATATGTTGAAGTTTAAAGTTGTTAATTATGATAATTTTTTGAAGTGTATTTTATGCAATAATGATGTGATGAATGGTCATTGCAACAAAGTAATTTTCTTTGTTATTTCTGACAGGAGAAATATAGAACTTCTATGTACACATATGTATCTAGAATTTAGAAATACATAATACAATATAATCAAACATATCTTCTTAAAAGTATGGTAATAAAAATTCTTCTGGGCAATATTAATGGTAAATATATACGTAATCCAAAGAATTAAGTAATTTCACAAACAATTATATTTTAAAGCCTTTATGGCTAGGAAGTCAATTTGAAAAGTCGAATTTTACAAGCTAATAAAATTTACTTATCTTACAACCTTATTTTACAAGCTAAAAGATACTTATCTTTAGTTATTTACTTAGGTGCTTTAGATGATGTTTTATCTAAAAACTATAGAGAGCGAATATTGCGTTTTATTTCAATCTTGTAGAATATTTGTTTAATTACGCGTTTGAGACCTTTTAAAGTTTTTACAATTTATACAAATAATCTCTTCAAACTTAAGTAAATGAATTTTTGAAAATAATTTTTTCTAAGTAAGGTATTTTATTGCAAACAAGATTCTTACTAGCTTTTTGAAGTTAATTTTTTAAAAAAAATTATTTTAAAATTATACTTGTATACATCAGACATAATAATTTTGGGGATTTTATTTTATAAAGGAACATAAGATTATAATAATTTTTTTCACTTTTCTCTTGATATGACCTTTATATATACAGTTGATAATAACCTTTTCTATACAGTTTCGCGTCTTTCAGAACCTTTCTTTTTCCTGTATTGCGAAATCTACTTACGCTCATTTAGAAAATACTCATGAAATAATTCAAGTTCTTACTATGTGATAAATCTAACGCCACTTTCTTTAATATATAGGCTCTTTTCGATGATAGTTAAAAATTTCAAATTTTTAAATTTCAAAAATTCTGTATTTGTTAAAGATTTGTTACAATTTTTGTCTAGATTTCATAATATATATTATTGTAATTGTCTACTCTAGAAGATATTTTTTCTTAAGCATTTCTTGGTAAAAGTTAGTTTTATAATATTAGTGGTAGCATTGATTTCACATAAGAGGCGTCACTTAATTAATTTGATTCATTTTCATACTGAACCCCAAATTGCAATTCTAGAAACTCCTTTTGAAATTAAAAATTTAGAATTATAAATTTTTAAAAAAAACTTTTTCCTTTCTTCCAATTGTCATGTATAATTATAATTTTACATTTAATTATCATTTGAACATTCATTTAATTTCACTTTTTATTAAAATAACAATCTTTGACAAAACCATAATATGACACATGTCAATCTGGTTTGTCCGTTTAACTTTATTGAGATTAAAATGTAAAAAAAAAAATTTATTTACTGGTTTTTCTAAATGGTATCAATATTTTTTTTAAAATGAATGATCTGTAATTTTAATTTCTTTTTTAAATTTTTTATTGGTAAAAAAAAAACGTTTATCAGGTTAACAATAATTACCTAAAAATGTATATCTATGTATATCTTACCTATGTATAAATAATAAAAAAAAATATCATATAAATATGTAGTACAAAAACGAATATCACATCTCGACTAAGAATTTTAATTTACACTTTATAACTCACAAATAAATACTTATAATATTTTCGAAATATAAATAAACTGTTTTTATTAAACCCCTTCTAACTTAAATATAAAATTAATTGACAATATAAACAAATACTTGTGTTGTATATCCATTACAATTTTAGCAATATGCTATATAATATTGTGATAATGTTTAGTATATTAGTCTTACTTTTGTGCATGTACAATTGAAAAATAATGAATTGAGATAAATTTTAATAATAAGAGTATATCCGTGACATTCCCGATTCAGTTCCCTTATCCATTATCCATAATATTCCCAATTTTCTCATTATCCCCAATTTTCTATTATACCTTCCCTTTTTTTTTCCCAACATGTACCTGTCGTGCAGACAGACTTACCATTTTAATCATTAATCAATTAGCCAAAATTAAAAATTTGAAGCTCTTTAAATTTAATTTTTAGTACATACTTTATAGGACCCAATAACCAATTTTAATATTAAAACTAATGATCTTTGACAATGCTATAAAAATAAAAGTTGAAAGATATAAAAAAAACTTTCAAGGATCAAACAAATTTTATTTTATATTACAAAGTAAAAGTTCTTCATAAAATGACAAAGTGATCAATAAGAAATAATTATTTAAAAAAAAAAAAACCTTTTGTATAAACCAGAATTCAATATTAAAAATAAAATGTTTCATGCCGAATTCAGATTTTTTTTTTTTTTAACTTAATACAATTTCAATTTATTTTAATTTTTAATGCAAAGAGCAAAAAAAAGAAAAATACCGATTTATGTCAGTTGCAAATAGTTTTGTTAGAGCACTTTACCACATCTTGTCACTTTGATTAAAAAATTATAATCAAAAATACATTCACTACAGTTTAAAATATCGAAAATAAAATGAAAACGAATAAAAAACAAAAAAAAAAAAAGAAGAAAATTCAAAAAAGGATTAATTTTTATCCTTCTTTTATTTATTTGTTTTTTTTTTTTAAATTCGACCTCGACCAATCGTTATATCATTGCAATCAGTAGAAATATTATAGATTTTGTTTATGGGTTCCATAAACAACAACAAGTTATTCACAACTATAAGTATATAAGAATAATATGTAAAATTTATACCAGAATACTTTTATTTTAACGTCCAACACCTGTTCTTCATATAATTTTTTAAAATTAAATTTATTAGAGCACATTAAGAAATCAATAAATATATATTTATAAACATATATATTATCTATATAAATATTCGTATCTGTATCTGTCCGATTGTAACTGAAATAATTTGAAATTAAAAAAAAAAAAAAAAAATTAAAAAAAAATATTACAAAATATGCACTCATTCAATACTTCTTGAATATTGTTCCTAATAGCATTATTAACTTTAAGTTGGTAAATTTTTTTTATTCTTATTATTATTGTTATTGTTGTTGTCTTTTTTAGAACACCGACTGTTTTATCAATTGCTTATTCCCAATCCTACAAATAAAACAGGCACAAAATCATCCAGAAAAAAAAAAAAAAATTATTATTATAAGGATAGTAAATAACAAGTTTATATACTGCTACATTGCTACTAATATATAAAATAAAAAAAAAAAGGGTCCTGTTGGTCAAGTTAAAAATTAACAAAACAATAAATTTAAATGATTAAGTTAAAATTTGAAAAATTTGAAGGTTGTTTTTTTTTTTTTTTTAAATTGTTATAAAAAGAAAACAACTATGGTTTTATTTTGAGTCACTTGCTTAAAATTAGTGTAGTTTTAAATGTCGGCAATCTCTGTATAGTATTAATTGCAACGCTTATTCTTAATTTTTTTTTAAGTCATACTGATTTAATTATTATCTATAAGAAGTACAGGCGCAGTCATATTTTGGAATTTGAATTTTATTTTTCCATTTGTTCGGTTTTTCTGACGTTTCAAACAGAATCACGAACTAAATTTGAATGAATACTGGTTCTGGCTCAGAAGTTTAATTTGACATATAAGCTCATTGTAACTTTGAGTAGAACTTGTTGAATACCAATAATATTATGATTAGTGTATAGGCATCATAATGGTTCGCATTTAGTGCCATCAAATGTTTAAGGAATATTAATAAAACTAATTATAAATAATAATTAACTGATTTCAATTTTGTGAAAGAACAGACAAACGAACAAATTCTATAAGAAAAATAAAATTAATAAAAATTTTATAAAAATAAAAACATTAAAAAACAAATTTTAAATAAAAATCGAATATCTATAAATACTTATCTAAATAAGTTATGTAGTATATACGCAAATACTGTGACTGTCATACAAAGTTTTTAAACTGTAATTTCCGATTTTATTTAAACCTTGAAATAAAATAATTAATGCTTCCTCTTAAAGTTTTCTAACGTTTTCCAACAAGAATTATGGAACACGTGCCCATCCATACACTGTTGTACTGTTAAGATGGCGTAAAACAGCATTCGGAAATGGAACCTTATGCCTGCACATGTGTTGCAAAAAGTTGGTAATTCATTTATTGACGTTATAACGTAATTTGAGAAGAACATTAACATCCTTTTTCAAAATCTATCCTCATTTTTTCCTTCATTCTTCCATAATCCTAATTATCACAAACCCAATTTCCCAATCATCCAATTCTTCCCACATCTTCTTCCCAAAAATACTGTATTCGGTTTTTCCTCATGTAGTAGAAATTACTAGAAAATTTAAAACAATATTCGAATTTTTGACATATACCAAAACTGATTAACGGATGGTAATGGTGGGTTCAGAGGAAAATTCTTTCCAGAGGTTTATTATTTCTGTAAAGTTGAAAGTCAATCGGAACATAAAGTTCTTCAAAGTTGTACATTTTAAATTATGTTTAAGAATCGAACGCCACATAAAATTACGAATCTAAAGAATAGTTCTGTAAAAAATTTCGTTGATTTGGTGATTGTGATTTTGACGTTTAATTTTCCACAAACGACATAAATAAATTATTTATAAGATATTTTTGTAAAATAGTTAAACGATCCAAAAATTTAATAAAACTCATGAGTATTATATATAAAATTGTTTAATATTTTACTCGCATAATTTTTAAGCATCACTGTACCGATCTGTTTATTTAAAGATTTTTAAAATTTTTAAAGTTGCAATGTGCAGGTGCCATGACCTTAATCAATTCTTATACTGTTTCAATAAAGATCGTAGAAAATGTATGAAATAAATTTAAAATAAAAAACAAGAAAACATAAAAAATTTATTTTATTTTATTTTACAAGAGTTGTAGTTGTAGTCGTTGTTGTTGTCGTCGTCATTTTATACTATTCAACAATTTGATTGAATGAAAATGAACTTAACTTATGGAACTATGGTTTGCTGCTGTTGTTACTTAATATTGAAGAGGGATATTTTATATGTAACGTTACCTTTTTTTTGAATGTATATAAGCGCCTGCTGTTGATCACAAAATACATAAGTATAAGAATATGAAGTACAGAAAAGAATAACAAAAAAAACAAAATATCAGGTGGAAAATTTTTCTTCAAAAAAAATAAAAATAAAAAATTAAACTATCAGTTATATTACAGTAAAATCTATAGTATAGTATCTGAAGAACGTACGATTAAGAATAAAAAGTCAAAACGATTGATCCTTTGATGATTTTTTTTATTATTAATAAGTTGTTGTTGTTGTTATTTTTGCTTTTATTAATGCGTGTTTTTAAAACGTCGGTTCAGCTGTTTCCCTTTGGAATTCATTAAGATACAAGGAATTGTTTTGGTGTGTATGCCATCAGTAATATTATATATAATATTGACTTTGTGTTTTTTTTTTTTTTTTTTTTTTACCATTTAATATGCTAAGAGAAAAGGTGCAATAGTTATTCGTACATAATAAAATATGATAAGGTTTTAAAAGAAAAATTAAAAAAGATTTTTATATTAGTTTATAATGTAATAAAAAAAAAAAAAGTAATGAAAAACTGTTGGTTTTCTTTTATTTATTTAATTTTTTGTTTGGTTTTACTTTTTTTTAATAATTAATCTGCCAAAAGAAAAATTTTATAGTTTTTTGTCCAATGTTCATTTTAAAAATACCATATATAAGGCGATTTTATTTAAAAAAAAAAAATAACCTTTTAAAATCCCTATTGAATATAATAAGAGCAACGGTAGTGTACATTTGTATAATATGTTAATCCTACAAAAATTGATGGTTTGAAATTGAAATATTGTATTTCAGATTTTATGTATATGAAATAAACTTTAAAATAATATATTATGCATTAAAAATTTTCGCGGAAAAATATACGTACATAATAAATATATGCAGTAGATTTAAAGTAAAATATTTGTGTATGAATTTATATACATGTATATATACATATAGGTTCAATTTAGTTTGAAACACAATATTTAAGGGAAAAAGAATACCTGTTAAGAAAAATGCGAATATGTAATGTTTAATAGTAAACCGGAAACGGATATTATTAATATTAACAATATGTTGTAAATAAATTACATGAAAATATTTTATTATATAGTAGCATTTAATTAATATAAAAGAAATATATGTTTAATATGTTTAAAGGTAAATAAATTACTTTTAACTGAACTTTTTTCATTGAGTTTAATTTAAAGTGTACTATTGATTTTCTCATCGTAAGTCATAAAAATAAAAAGTTTGTTTGAGATTCTATAGGTGAAGCACTGATCTTATTTTATTACTCACTATTCGAGCACCAAAACTACATTAAAGATCAATATTTCTGAAGATCACAGATCCATATTTCTAAAGATCAGATATCCATATTTCTGATGAGAAAATCTGATTCTGACTACGATTCATGTCAGATATTTTTTGATTATTTTTGGCAATCGCAAAATTTTTTCAATATATCTCTAAACATTTTCTTAATTTATGTAATGATCTTATTTTGAATCGATAATTTGGATTTGTGGTTCATCTTTTGCACTTTAATCATTTATGAAGTGCGGATATATGTTACATGAGAACGAATCAGGTAATAATTCAAGATTTCTTTACCAATCCAGCTTTTTTCTTTACCGAATAATGTTGGAAAATATGAAAAATACCTTAAATTAGACTCTTGAATTCTTAAAAATTAATTTTGAAAGGAGGCTGAAAAAGGGGTTTTATTGAGATGATTGATATTTTCAAAACTGAATAAACTTACTTTTCAGTTTTAACTATAGATATATATGAAATCCTATAATGAAGTTGATTAATGACTTGAAATGTATATATACATATATACATTTGTAATATTTATATACAAATAAATAATAAAATTATAATATTAATATAGAATTCATTAAATACCATAAAAATTCCATTTTCACTTCATAAAAAAATTAAAATATAATTTTGTATTACAAGATAATTTTTTTATATGTATTAAAAGTTGTTAGTTATTTTTGTTAAACATTAGTAGTTTTTAAAAAATAACATTTAGTAATTTGAAAACTAACTTAAAAAACGAACATATGTATATTTTTATATTAGGTTTTTTTTGTTTTTTTTTTTTATTTTTCTTTTTTATAGTATTATTAAATTTAATAAACAGTAGCAATTTAGTATATATATTTTTAAAAATTTATTATTATTTTCAATAAATGAAATATTTTTTTTGTTTTAAATATTAGTTTGTAGTACATTTTTGTATTCAATATTGTTGTATAATAATAATTTATATAAGTGTTGCCAGATTTAAAAAGAAAAAAAAAAAATTATCTATTATTACAGCAAAAATGAAAAATATTTACGTATAGTAACCAGATGCCTTCAAAACGAATTTTAATTAAACTGAGTGTTTTTCAAGTTGATGAAATTGATGTAATTGACGTTCAATCTTAAGCTAAGGGTGAGTGGTTTCCATATAAACAAATAAGGCAATTAAATAAGATTTGAGAAAAAGAAAATAACTAATATAGAAATTTTTAAATATTGCGATTTCCGAGCGATCATGAATAATTGAATACTTTTAGATTAGTAAATTAATGAGATCTAAAAAAAACTCAGGGAATAAAAGTTTGAATTATAAAATAACAGTTAGCAAATAAAAAACCAAACATTAGCAATTTTTAAGAAAATTTTAAAATTACTTGAAATTAAAATGGGTTAACTAGGTTTGTGTACGATATAACAAAATTTAAGAAGAATATTAACATCTTTCTTTAAAAGAACTCTGTAAATTTTCCTCTTCATCTTCCATAATCCTAATTATTCCAAAAACTAATTCTCAAATAATCCTCTCCACATTCTTATTACCAAAACCATACATATGTTAAGTTATGTAAGTTATGTATTCAAAGACCCTACCTAAAGTTTGGCTTTAAAGTGGTTTATTTTGTTTGGTTAAAGTGCAACACTACCCAGAGGCATTTTGAGCAGTTCCTTTGAGTGACATTCGATATTTTCCACCATTCCTCGAAAAAAAAACCACGAATGTCATACCTCAAAATATAGTTTTCTAATGTCTATTTTTTTCTATTTTTATATTTTTTCTAATTTTCATTTTCATTTTCGGTTTTTTAGTTTTTTTTTTTATATTTTAAATGAAATTGTAAAAAAATTTTAATTTAAGTTAAATCGGGGCTTGATTTCTTAAATTAAATATTTGGTGATTTTGACAAACCACCTGTTAAATTGCTTTTATTATTTATTTTTTCAAATACATATTTCAGTGGGTTCTGCCGCCCCCAAATCCCTTTTAACAAATTATTAAAACGCTAATTTTTTAACCAACTGTAATAAAATTCTTCTAATTATTTATTTGCATATATATTTTGGGTTAGATATGAATACTTGCATCTCATAATCACGTTTTTTGTTTTTTATTTTTTGAAAAAAAAAAGATTTATAGCGAGATTTGTAAAAAACGAGATTTTAAGGTAAGAACATTCGTAGCGTTCCCAATAAAAATTATATTTTTAGAATTTTAGAAATGGAAAATTTAAACTTTTTTAACCTTTTTTGATTTTCTATAAATATTCAGATTACACTTACACGGAGCGATATATGAAAAAACGTTCACTTTTAATTGTTGATGTAATTAAAAATTCCAGTAAAAATATTCACTTCTTATTGAAGTTTATATAATATGGTATCATAGTCCTTATTGAGGAATTTTTGTTTATTTAAGTCTTAATTGCGCCAATCTATTTTGTATAGGCAAATTGTTTAATTAATTTAAATACATTATTTATGAATTTTCGTATTTAGGAGTGTTTCAATTTTAGATTATTCATTGATATTTTCTACAAATAAATGAAAGCTATTAATATATTTTGTTAATCAAACAACAAAAAGTTAAAATTTTATAAAAAAAACTAACTTATAAACTGATTTAATAAATCAATCAAGAAAAAAACATCTAAAATAGGTTACTATAGGTTAAATAGGTACTATAGGTTAGGTTAGATTAAGGCGGCTGTCTAAAAGGCACTTAGACCGTATTTGGTCCATTGTGACACCACATAGAAATTTTTTTATCGCCCTTGTTAAAACAAATTTGAACTTTTTGCAAAGGCAGGGATGCTTTTCACATTTTTCTAGCAGATAAAAATGTGAAAAGAATCGCTAAGATTGTTGAAGAGATATTACTCCAAATGGGTGTTCCTTTTAGCCGACAACCCCGGGGATTTGCAAAGGAGATAATAACAAATACTATAAAACAATAAAAATTTAATTTTTTTTTGAGTTTAATTATATTCAACCATAACATATGTATGTAAGTACTTACAAATTGGTTGTTAACTTGGATATATATGGAAAATAAAATTTCTAAAAACTAAAATCAGCAAACTGTAAAAACCTAAAACAAGATCAAAAGAAAGTTCTTAACAGTTCTTTTAAAATCTAAAGTAATTCTTAACAGATTTAATATAAATTTGATCTGATAAATTATCCTTTGAGTTCTTTATTTATTATACCCTACACATTAAGTATAGGGTATATTAACTTTGGTATGGTGTTTGTAACCACCAAAAGGAAGCGAGTTAGGTATAGACATGTATATATATTCTGAATCAGGATCACCGCCTGAGTCGATTTAGCGATGTCCGTCCGTCCGTCCGTCCGTCCGTACGCACGATAACTCAAAAAATAATGATGCTATCTTGATGAAATTTATACTGTAGGTTAACAATGACTAAGGTAAGGCGGGGATTGTAAATGGGCGAAATTGGACCATACGTTCGGGTACCTCCCATACAACTCCCAAAACAGAACACGCATATCTTCGAAATTAATAAAGATAGAAACTTAAAATTTTGTACGAGGCTGTGTTTTCCTGAATCTCTGATATCCCTAAAATTTGAGATGAATTGGAGTGGTCGTTCGGGTAGCTCCCATACAACTTTCAAAACCGAACAAGCATATCTTCGAAATTAATAAAGATAAAAACTTCAAATTTAGTACTAGGGTATTGTTTCCTGAATCCCTTATTTGTTCAAAATTTGAGATGAATTGGAGGAGCTGTTCGGGTACCTACCATACAACTCCCAAAACCGAACAAGTATATCTTCGAAATTAATAAAGATAGGAACTTCAAATTTGATACGAGGGTGCTGTTTCCTAAATCCCTGATTTACCTAAAATTTGAGATGAATTGGAGTGATCGTTCGGGTACCTCCCATACAACTCCCGAAACCGAACAAGCATATCTTCGAAATTAATAAAGATAGAAACTGCAAATTTGATACCAGGGTGTTGTTTCCTGAATCCCTGATTTGCCTAAAATTTCAGATGAATTGGAATGGTTGTCTCCCGGGGAACGGGGATCTCCCACACAACTCCCAAGACCGAACAAGCATATCTTCGAAATTAATAAATATAAAAACTTGAAATTTGATATAAGAGTATTCTACGCTGTTCTGATGATGTGTCTAGAATTTGAGATGAATTGGGGTGGTGGTCCGGGTGCCTTCACACACTTCCCAAGACCTTACAAGCATATCTTCGAATTTAATAAAGATAGAAACTTGAAATTTTGTACAAATGTTGTAAAAGCATTTATTTTTTTTAGCTTATATTAAATACCTAACTAAAATAACTTATGGATTTTTAATTTTATTTGAATTTTTTAGGTGTAGGGTATAAATAAGTCGGTTGCGTCGACTTACTGTTACATTTACTGGTTTTTTCAAAAAATTTGATATTTGGATTTATTTTTAAAATATTTTTGAACTCTGATGGTAACTCTGTTTATTTGTGAATGTTTTAGTTGAATTTTCCATTTAAATTGAAAAAGAAAACAAAACACAAAAAAAAAAAAAAAATTAAAAAAATCTATAGAAAACTTCTTAATATAATGTAATAATAACATTGTACAAGAAAAAACAAAAAAAAAAAATAAATAAATAAAAAACATAACCACGCATAAAGTTGTACTTGTTCAATATCCATATTTCATTTTTTTTAATTATTGTATTTCTCAATTTAAAACGTCATGTACACTACATTCAAGTAAAATTTATCAGTGTTCTTTGGCTGGCTACCAGCCTTCCTATATTTATAAAATTTATTATTTTATTTTTTGTTTTTTGTTTTTTTGTTGTTTGGTAGTTTAGTTTATTATTAAAGAACTAAACTAACCTGAAATTAAAATAGGAATATAATTAGAGAGTTCAAAATCTTAAAAACTCTGTTAAAGAATAAATTTGTTTTTTTGTTTTTTTTTGTTTTTCAAAAAACGTTATTATGTTCTATAGTGGAATTTTCTTTTTTGTTTTTTTTTTTTTTGTTTTGGTATTCTGAAATATATATATATATATATATATATATATAACTTGGACCTAGAATATAAACTCTTAAATCCTCTTTTTTTTTCCATCTTTTATTAATAATATTCTATTTGCTAAACCAGATATCAAGTTGTTTAGTATTATTATTAAAACCATGATACATATATAATAATAAATTAGAGAAAAATATTTCATCGATAGAATTTAATTTTTTATTACGGGTAGTGTAAGTTCAAAAAAAAAAAAAAAACAAAAACAAAAACAAAAAAAAAACCGAATAACAGGAGAAAAATAATAATAATACAATTTTTATAATAAAGGAATGGCGTGAGTAATCAATAAGACCATTCTTAATTTATTGCTATAATAAATAATTGAAATCAAGAAAGAAGCGAAAGTAAAGGTTATGAAAACATTTCCTTTTGGACACAAAAAGGAGCTACTGGGAAGAAAAAATTAAAAGAAAAGAAATATACATACATATATGTATTTATAATATGATATTCGCCATGTCATTCTTATATACAATAAAAATGTTCTTTTTTTTCTTTTTGCTGTTTTTTTTTTGTACAAAAATTTTTTCTTTTCTTAAAATCGACCTTTTGTTACTAAGGTGACTATATGTAATTTATGATAACTTCTTAATAAAATTGCATATAAAACGATTACATATATTTTTGCAAAAATCTTTTTTATGAATTTTTTTATTTTATTTTTTTTTCAATTTAATATTAAGAAAATTAATTCTTTCTCAATACATAGTATTTCAATATTAAAAGCTACATTTTATTTTTTTTTAATAAATTTTTAGATTGCAGATCAAAGCGGATATATCTTAAAAAATATATATGTTATATACATCTATCCTATATATGTATATGCATTATAATTACAATTTTTTATCTATTTTAAATTTGAAAATTTGAAAATAACCATCAAAGATTATTCTCTATACCAAAATCTGTTAGAATCCTCGATCATTTCTTCTATCAGTTTTTAGGCCTTTGTTTGGGTATGTATTTATTGATTTCTTCTAAGTAACTTCTTTACATGTGGATAATCTTTTGTGAAACAATTTATGGGAATGTTTTGATGAATCTCAGTATATTTTTGATGTATGTAAGTGGTGTAAGTTCTGATGTCTTCTGAACTTTATATATTCTATTATATACATTACATCACTAAATCACAAACTATTAAAACATTTAAATATAAATTAAAATACATTTTCCATGGGATTCTATATATATATAAGTTTTTCTTCCTTAAAACTTACATACTAAGGTAAAATGTGTTTTGTACATAATAAATGTTTTTGTTTTTTTTTGTTTGCTACGTGGTAGGTGAGAATCATCGAAAGACATTATAGAGCAGTAGATCGAGTACTTGTCCTCTTCTATGGATGTGTGATACTTTAATCACCCAACATCTTTTTTTACCAAATATTATATAGGTTACATGACCTTTATTAGTATTAGTATTGGTTTTGGTCTAAAAAAATTAAGTTTAGGGAATGAAAATTGTTTTCAAATTCGCAGAAATATTGTGAACAAAGTATATATACCTATTGCTTAAAGGTAAGTCCTATTTTCTCCGCAAGTTTCAACAAAGAGAAAACAGTATAGGAAAGATTCGACCTTTAACAGATCCGTAATTAAACTGTTGTTCTAATGTGCTACTAAAAAGCCACTAAATTTTAGAAATATTGTATCATGTCAACACAATATGCTTTTCTTTTTTTTTATGAATAGGACATTTTATTGTAGAATTTTTAAATTAAAAATGTCCTTCAAGATCACATCTATATTCAGTTGATCAAAATAGTTATAAAGAGGAATGGTTTGATATTGGTTTAGAAAATTAAAGTAAAGTAGTTTAGTTGTTTGATCTAATTCAATTATAGATATACAGAAATGTATATTAATATATCTCAAGGCAAACCTTTAATAAAGTAGGTATTCTCTTCCAGAACAAGTATTCAGTCATGGTCAATTATACGTGTTGCAGTCTTGAAGTTAGTTCATACATTTGACAGTCTTTCCATATTTTCCACATTTCAGAATACCGAGATCAAGAACATTTAATGAATAATGAACGCATATTTAAGAAAAATATTGTTAACAAAAATTTTGTTGCAATTTAGTTTTTTTTTACGTACATATTTTGGGGAAAAATCCCTATATTACCAAAACGGTATAGGTTTTCTTGGTATATTTTGAAGATTTTACCTCCCGTGAAAAAAAAAACTTAATTCGTTCTATTGTCGAGCGCTTAATTACATTATGCATTATTATTGTTTATTAAACTGGAGTTTTTTTTTTCAAATCAATTTAAAAAAAAAATTAAACTTTAACCACTTTAATCTTCATAAAAATATTTTTATAACTATCTTTTTAGAATACTCATAAATATTTTTGTATAATCTTTAAAAAATATCATAAAAATCAAATAGATATTCTATTGACAAGTATAATATTACAAGTATATTATGTTCAAACAAGTTTACTCCAATTAACTGATCCACTGTTTGATTCACTAAGAATCAGTCAATTATATAAACAGATAATAATTACTATGCTTTTTTTTTCTATTCTACATTAAAAAAAACACATATTTTTCATAATTCAAAAACAAAAAAAGAGGAAGTGATTTATTATTTTACTATTAAAGATCACAAAATGATTTGTAATAATTTTTAATCAATTTCTGTAAACAAAAAAAAAAAGAAAAATTTAAATTCTTGTATTTAATCGATTTTAATTAAGTTGAAGTTTAGTTAAGTTGATTGAAAGTTACAAATACAACAACCACTACTATTCATGTTATAGTTAGTTTGTAGTTTTAAGTTAAGTAAAATTATTGTTTTATTTTTAGAACATTTTCAAAAAAAAAAAGTTGTATTATTTTTCTTATTGGTCGATCTGTTAATCAGTTAGGTCTGTTAATAAAATTTCTACACTGTTTATAACAAAGCAATCAATTGTTAACCGTAGATATATTTATAGAAAGATCTAACTTATAGTAGTCTCAACTACTACAATATCGAAAGTTTGAAAAAGCCCTATATTGATATGATTCCTAAGGACTTTTTGAGTTCGGCAGATAACGTAATACTACACGAAACTAAAAATATTCAAAATATTAAACTCGAAGTTAGTTAGAAAGAGTTAGAATGAGAGAAGTTAGATACTTTATATGTGCATCAAGAAAAATCGTGAATTACTTGTACTCTGCCCTGTCTTGCAGGCACAAAGGTTCAAAAATTTAAAATTTGCTAATTTTAATCATCAGAAACTTCTATACCTTTGAATTTTAAACGATTTAAAAAGAAAAATGTAAATGAGACTTTAAAAACACTTGAATTTTCATACTCCTTTGTTTATATTTTAATAAATGAATGAATTTTGAAATTTTTTCTATGATCGTTATGTCCATCTCAAAATAAACTCATTTAAGAGACTTTATATATTAAGAATTCATTTTTGAACCAGTTAAACCAAAAAAAAAAAATAAAATAAAAAGAAAAAAAAAACAAAAATAAAAACAAACGACTGACTGACTAAAACAAAAAAAAAAAAAATAAACCAGAATTAAATTTAACTATTTTATTTAAAAACATTTATTTTATTTCTTTTTTATTTTTATATTATTTTTTTTTTCTTTTTTTTTTCAGGAAAGATTTATTCATTCATTACTTAAAACTTGACTTGATCAAATACTATAAAAAAAACAAAAAACTAAATCCAATCACAACAAAAACAACAACAATAACTGAAAATAAGGATTTAGAGTGAAACGGAAACCGTAAATATTCAATGACGGTTTACGGAATAATAACAAAACTAAAGATACATTTATGTATCCGTATTCATACTTAAAAACATTTATATATAAGTTTTGTGTCATCATAATCATTATTATCAATATTATCATTATCATTGGTTGAATTTCTTGTCAACACTGATTTGCATTGAAAAAAACAGATGGACTCGAAAAAATTTTATTTAATTTTTTTTTTTTTTCTTCCTATCAAATAACCCAACCTTTCGATAAAACAAAAAAGTATCTATATATAGATAGATATACAATGTAATGTGGATATTAACAAGAAAAGAATCTACAGGATGTTTGAATAGAATAAAAATACATGTTTGAATGATGAAATTAATTCAATTTTTTTTTTGTTTTTTGTTTTGTTTTTGTATTTTTTTTTTTTGCATTTAAAAAGAGAGTATAGTTTACAATATCCATATGTATCATGATGTCATTTAAATGTAATAAAAAAATATGTTGCAATGTTCCAAGAATATCTAACTAAATTCAATTCTATTTTTTGATTTTATAGTTTGGATCGGACCTTTGTTTTTTTTGAAAAAGAAATGAAAAGAAAAAAAAGCAAAAAAATTTTTTTTTTTTTTAAAATGTACATATTTTATTTATATTCTACTGAAAAAGTCAAGGTGTTTTATGGATAAATAATGATATGCTCTATTTTTTTTTCTTTTCTCTTTCAGATCCTTTTGAAAAGTCACTCAAAAAGTGGATCAATTCACAAAATGATATTTGAATGATTCGTATATAAGTGATTCGTTTAAAATATTTATTCTAAATAATTTTGAGTTTTGATTTTTCTTTTTTTTCAATATTGTGAATTTGATTGACTTTACTGTCATTTTAAGAACAAGATTTATTAAGATTAGTTACTTGTCAATCTAAAAGAAATTTTGAAGTTTTTAAGTCCTACTAAAAAAAAAAAAAAAAAAACAAAAAAATATATTGGACTAAATAGATGAAGTTAGAATTGTATCATAAATTAAAATGAATTTTAAAAATATTTTTTTTTAATATGTCAATTCTTGAATGATGATTTAGAAATTTATAATAATAATATGTTGGAAATTATGGCGGTTAATAAATAAGTGATAATTATTTAGTATATATATTTAATTTAATTAAAATGAGTACAAGTGTATCTCGCATAAAACATCCTAGTTTTATATTATTTCGATCACGATTAATGTTTCCTTTTAGTACATTTTCATTTAGTGTTTATTAGTTTTGTTCTGCCCAGCTATAATTTTTTCAAATTTTAACCTTAAAATTGGTTTTATAAATACAATGACTTTGTAGAAGAACTTTCTTATCCAACTCCATCCATTGCGAAGAATAAAATATCCACAAAATGTTTTCTTATTAAACATTTAACAATTTTGCTATTAAATTCAATTCAAAAAAATTTTTTAAGGTGAAAAACGACATAATTAAAGAGGTAGCACTAAAGAAGAAAAGTGTTTGGCACTTAAGAAAATGTTTTAAATTTATTAAATAAGGAAAATTGTAATGACCAAATTATATCAGGTAATATATTTTGTAATTGTAGTAAAATAATCCTTAAAAACTGGGCCTCGGTGGCCTAGTCGGTAAGAGCGTATAAAATATGCTGTAAACACCGAGGGAGTGTGGGTTCGAATCCCACACATGTCGTAAGAATTATTCCCCCTTACGACATTTACAGCCACGCCTGAACAGGAAAAGCTGTGTAATTTCCTGTCCACATTTATGTGACAGAGAAATGCATTAAAAAAAAAAAAAAATCCTTAAAAACAAAAATTTAAACCAGAGAACTATGAATTATGTTTAGGTCCCATCATATTAATAAATGTTGTATAACTTACACAAAATGTTATGATGTTACGTAGATTTGTTACTGATACCGAAAAGGGAGTTTTAAATTTTATTCAGATTGTTACAATAAAAAGTTACAATAAAAATTGCATGGAAATATTGCAGCTAAAATAATTTATTTTCATATGAATATTTAAAAAAAAATAGTAAATTACAAAAACAGTTTAATATAAAACTTTAAATAAATACAAATTTTTATTTTTTATATTTTTTCCTTGCCACTCCTATGAGGAGTATAAGGCAACCACTAAGTCATTTATTATTCATATTTGACTAAGCTTCAGTTTCGTAAATCACTAACTTCACTAAGCCGTTGATTACTCGGCTGTAGCTATTATACAAGAAAGACGTTTCTTTTTTATTTCTACGCCATCTATTATCTTATACAAGATATAAATTACAAAAACTTAGTAAAAATCTTAATTAAAAAATAATTTTTAACCCGTAAATAGTTATTATTATAAACATCTAATCGTTCTTATCAATTTTGAAAATTCATTGCAGTGCTGCTTTTTCAACTTACACATATAATAAATTTTGAAAGCTGCTATTAGTCTACAACCAAAAGTTCACTTAAGTTTTGAAGAAAAAGAACTGTCAAAATATTTTTGCTTTTTTCGTTAGATAGACCGATTCAGGTGCAAAGGAAAAATATTTTACATACTTTCTATGACGTCAATTTCTTTGTAAATCTAAAGTTAAGATCCGCATGCATATTCAATTTTCTATAGGATCAAATTTTTTTTAAATTAATATTCGTCAATAAAAAATTGGATTAAGCTGCGCTAACAAGTTTTATGAATTTTTTTCATTCTTCACCTTATTTTTTTGCTTTTTCGAACTTGGTGCAACGATATATCATTAAGTTCTGCTCTAGTATGCCCAATATTAGTCCGAATGCATAAAAATAAGCTTGAACTAAAATTTCAACCAAACACACCTGAACTTTTTTTTTGATAGTCTTTGAATTGAATTCAAGCTCAGTTTTTTTTTGCATTTAATCCATTAACTGATGATCTTAATTTATTATAAATAAATATTTATTCAATCATTTTAATAAACAACTAATTTAAAATATTAATTATAATAATGCTTTTATAATATTAAAAACAATGTGAATAATTAAAATATAAAATTACTTAATTACACACCTTTCAGGAATGTACACGTTAATGCATTGTTTACAAAAAAAAAAAAATAACTGCCCTAAATTAAGTAAACATGTAAGTAAATCACATTTTACTGACACATGATATGCACAATACTTATCTTACATATTACAGGTTAATTATCTGTATAATCATACTTGTTATATGGTTGATGAATTTACATTTGTATAGTATTTAGGGTGAAACCCTACTTATTTTATTTTCTAGAAACATATACATATATGTATATGTACAATGTTCATAAAAAAAGGTTCTAAATATAAAAGTAGCGCACCATGAAAATATTATCTTTGTTAGATTGTGCGCGTTATACCGTGAACTAATTCAAGTCAATATTTCGAAACAAAATAAGAGTTATTGGTATCAAATGTTAGTCACTTATGAATTTAAATAAAATCATAACACTAAGCATAAATAAACATAACTATATATAGGGGGATTTAATTTAGGGCGTCAAGAAATTTTTTTTTTGAAATGTATGTAGGGTAAGGGCACAGTTTTTGTTTTTTTTTTTTTTGGAAGTAATCATATCATATGCATTGATAACTTATTTAATATTCGTGATATATTGACTCGTGTAAAATTTATTCTGTATTTACGTTAATTGATATAATATGTGGTTGCAAGTGAATTTCTATTTAATTTATGAGTCTATATTATCTGATGTGACATAATGTATATATGATGTAAAATAATAAAATGTTTCATCACAAGCGCACCAACATGAAACAAGGTGAACTATGTTGTATTATTTAAGTGTTAAACAAGACTGATAATCGAGTTGACTTATAAAGCACAAATATACTCGTAATATATACGTACATATGAGTAAATAAAATTTTTATCTATACATACATATATGTAGATAGAATATATATATGAAATTAAAATAGTTATTTAATTATGTCAGTTATTTCAATAAAAATGGGGTTGACACTTTATAATAGGAGTAGTAATTTAAATATTATGCATATGAATATCCATAATATTATTTTGCTTTTGAGTATACATTTTAGTGGGTTTATTATTCAAAACTAATTTTTTTTTTTTTTTATTTTGATTTATTAAAAAATTAATTTAATTATAACATTTAAAATTCAAATAAATATTATAAACTGGAAATTGAATTTTATATTAAAAAAAAAAAAAAAAAAATTTCAAATTAATAAATAAATTGTCATTTGATACTAATTTGTAGAATAAATTGATATGGTATAAAAAAAAATAAAAAAAATATTGATTAATCACATTCCATTAGTGATTATATAATAAAAATATTAAAAAATTTAAAAACTTGTAATATTTTATAATATAATATACCTATAAGTTATTATAATCTATAATAACACTGATATTATATAGATTCTTTAAAATGTATAAAACCTATCAATTAAATTGTAATGCAAAAAAGAATTTATTAACTTTTCATCAAATAAGTTTCACAAGGCTATGAAACTATTTAACAATATCTTGTTAGAAAACAGCTGTTTTAATTTGATCATCTAAAAGTAACACATATCTGAGCTATAGTTAATATTATTAAAATCTCTTCAACAAAAAGAAACTGTACAGGTTCGCTTCAAATTTACCTTCTAACTTTATTATTCTATTTTCCTTCCATTTGTTTTTTATTTTCGTATTACCTAGAAATTTTTTTGTTAATAAGACAAAACAAGTAATGGAAAAAACCAAGGTTTTTCAAAAAAGCACATTTCCAACATTAAAAGCCTAGAGTAAAAAGTAGATATATTAAAAAACAGAAAAGTAATTTTATAATACCCGATACTTATCGTACGGCTATAATAAATTTTATTTGACTTTTTATACCCTACACATTAAGTATAGGGTATATTAACTTTGGTATGGTGTTTGTAACCACCAAAAGGAAGCGAGTTAGATATAGACATGTATATATATTCTGAATCAGGATCACCGCCTGAGTCGATTTAGCGATGTCCGTCCGTCCGGCCGTACGCACGATAACTCAAAAACTAATGATGCTATCTTGATGAAATTTATACTGTAGGTTAACAATGACTAAGGTAAGGCGGGGATTGTAAATGGGCGAAATCGGACCATGCGTTCGAGTACCTACCATACAACTCCCAAAACCTAATACGCATATTTTCGAAATTAATAAAGATAGAAACTTAAGATTCTGTACGAGGGTGTGTTTTTCTGAATCCCTAATATCCCCAGAATTTGAGATGAATTGGAGTGGTTGTTCGGGTACCTCCCATACAACTCCCAAAACCGAACAAGCATATATTCGAAATTAATAAAGATAGAAACTTCAAATTTGGTACTAGGGTGTTGTTTCCTGAATCCCTGATTTGTCCAAAATTTGAGATGAATTGGAGGAGCTGTTCGGGTACCTCCCATACAACTCCTAAAACCGAACATGCATATCTTCGAAATTAATAAAGATAGAAACTTCAAATTTGGTACTAGGGTGTGTTTTTCTGAATCCCTGATATCCCCAAAATTTGAGATGAATTGGAGGAGCTGTTCGGGTACCTCCCATACAACTCCCAAACCCGAACAAGCATATATTCGAAATTAATAAAGATAGAAACTTCAAATTTGATACTAGGGTGTTGTTTCCTGAAACCGTGATTTGTCCAAAATTTGAGATGAATTGGAGGAGCTGTTCGGGTACCTCCCACACAACTCCTAAAACCAAACAAGCATATCTTCGAAATTAATAAATATATTAAACATGAAATTTGATATAAGAATGTTCTACCCTGTTGATGTCTCTAAAATTTGAGATGAATTGGGGTGGTGGTCCACGTGCCTTCACACACTTCCCAAGACCTAACAAGCACATTTTCGAATTTAATAAAGATAGAAATCTGAAATTTTGTACAAAGGTTGTAAAAGCATTTATTTTTTTAGCTTAGTTATATTAAATACCTAACTAAAATAACTTATGGATTTTTAATTTAATTTGAATTTTTTAGGTGTAGGGTATAAATAAGTCGGTTTCATTGACTTACTGTTACTTTTACTTGTTTTTTTTTCGGTAAGAAAAAATTGAGAAAAATCAAATCACACTTTCGTCAATTATAAGGTAACCCTATATTATTAAGAAAAGTTATTAACAAAAACAAAAATATAATGTTAAGGCTTTAATTTTTTTACCTTACTTCAAAAAAATGTTGACCGGTGCTCAAGTTACAGATCTTTAAAAATAGAGAATTTTCAGTTTTTGACCCCTTACAGTGACACAAAATTTTTTTAAAATCAGTAAAATAACTTATACTGATTTCGAAAGATCTAACTCCTGTCAAAATGTCAAGCTTCTAAGTTAAACCGTTTGAAAGATAGAAGGGGTTCAAATTTTTGCAAAACTTCACTTTCACATAATGGTATATTAAAATATCGCAAGACAAAGCCACATATTTTTTTTATATATATTTATAAAGTTTATAAAACCAGCTATCATTTGGCGTTCAGATTGAAAATATGCTTTATAGAACCTCTGTTATAACAATTTAGCGACACTCATCCGTAGTTAAAATTTCATTGATTTATTTCAAACGCTGTAGAAGTTTTGTTAATGCCCAGACGGACGGACAGTCGAACAGAGTGAAACTAAAAAAGTGGATGTAAATTGTGAACGAATGAAACTGTAATATAAAATACTTATTTTAAATATTTACTAAAATTATCATTTTTATGAAGTTTTCTGAACCAATTGAAATGTTTGAAGATATTGATGAAAAATTTTTCAAGTTTCTCAGACCATTCAAATAGAAAAACTTTCTCAAACAAATATGGATTTTTAAATATAAAATCCAGGGTAAATATAATATATACATATACGAGTATGTATCTACATAATTTGGATAATACAAAATTTTAAAGCTTTAAATTTTATTATTAAAATATTAAAAAGTTAAAAAATTAACAAAAATTGGCAAGCATGAAACTTAATTGCAACAACAGATTGCAAGTATTTATCCAATAATTGACTAAAAATCTTATGCAGAGTATTCTGGCTGAGTACAATAATAAATGATGTTCTATGGAACATAACAAGTTAGCAATGAATTAGGAAACAAATAAAATTTCGGAATTGGGAATGTATAGATGACACTTAGAAAACAGTCAGAAAAAATAGAAAGAATGGCCCCAGAATGAAACTTGATATAAACACTAGAAAAGGCAGTCAATCGAATAACACCTGGTGGCGAAGAATTCTTTTGGAGCTAGTAAAACTAGCATATCCTAGGAAAATGCCAGAATAAAAGCTACGAACTGAGTTCGGTGGGAATGTTTAGTGGGGACCCTATGCTCTCAAGAGGAATAAGATTACCAAAAAAGATATTCTCAATAATAAAAAGCTTATAAAAATTGTGTTTTTTCTAAAAAAAAAAAAAATTTATTTTTAATTAAGAAATTTGTTAAAATTATAAACATTTTCTTCAATATTACGAAAACTCTACTTTAGATATTAGGTACAATATATTAAAATATGTAATAATAACGTTATAATTTTTGCATTTCACCTGAAAAATCGATGTGTATAAATATTATTACAAGTAAAAACATAACGTTGAAGCTTCAATTTTTGCATTTCACTTTCACTAATTTGTAAAAAAGTTACAGGTATTTAAAAATAACAAATTTTAAATTACGAATCTCTAGCTAAACAGGGGATAGTACAAAAAATATTTTTTTTTTGGGGTAGCTTATGCTAATTCTGAAATATCATTCTTTTCTTAAAATTCAAGGTTTTAATGAAACGTGTGGGATATCTATGCGAAAGAAGGATATATCTTCCCGCCACACGTTTAGTTATAACCTTGAATTTTAAGAAAAGAATGATCTTTCAGAATTAGCATAAGTTACCCCCAAAAAAAATAACAGTAAATTTAAATAGTAAATTGCAAAAACCTGTATAATTTTGATATTAACTTATAAAGATAAAAATTTTTGGCGTTTTTAGATTCATAATGACTAAGCTAAATCTGATATATGTATACACGTTTTGATAACAGCGTTTTGGGGTCTGTTTTTATGTAACGTGTGACATTATGTAAAAAAATTTGTTCCCAACATTAATTTATGATTAAAATTTTGTTGCTCTGTTTTTAACGTTGTAGAAAGTTTTGTAATCAAACTGACCGACAGACGGACAGGTGGACGGATAGATAGACGAATGAATATAGCGAAACTAATAATATCATTTTGAAATTGAAATGTGTTCAAAAATAAACTAAAAATTATTACTTTCAAAGAAAATACAATATAGTCTTATAGGAATTAAAGAGTTAATCCTTTTTGTATTTAAATATAGTTGAACGGAAGAAGTGTATGATTTTAAATTTTTTTTTTTTTTTTTTAGAAATTCATACAATATTTATTTTAATATAACATCACATAACATACATTTTTCATAAAGTCCATATGTTATTAATTGTAATTTTTCGTTTCCTTTCTTTTCTTTTTTTTGTTTTTGTTTGTCCAATTTTATGTTCTTCATCTTTCAACATTTGATGTAAATGTTTTGTTTCTTTGCAAAAAAAAAAAAATTAAAATTTTTTTTTATTATTATTTATTTAATTTTATTTTACTTTTTTGTTTTGTTTTTTGTTTTTTGGAAAGCTTTACGACATTCAATTGTAAAGAAATTGCGTTTATTGGTAAACGTACGTCATGTGGTAAAAAAAAAAATAAAATAAAATAAAACAAATCAAAAGGAAAAAAAAAACAATTCCTTTTAATATCATTACAATGTTATAGGATTGCGTGTATGTATATCTTATTATTATTATTTTTTTTTTTTCATAAAAGAAGGAACAAATGACGATTGCATATGAAATTGCAATTTTAATCCTTGCATGCAACAAAAAAAAAAAAAAAAAGCCTTAAGTTAAAAAAAATGATGCAAGAAAAATATTATTATAAAGTATAAGTTTTTGAGGCAATAATAATGTATAATATAGCCAGTTGGTTGATTATACATAAAGATTCTGTTTGCTTTTTCTTTTTTCTCTTTTTCCAACAATTTAGATTTAGATTTTTTTGTTTCTGTTTTTTTTGGTTTTGAGTTGTTTTTTTTTTTTTTGTTTTTTGTTGTTAAATAATTTATTATTTTAAATGTTTTATTTCTGTATCAGAGTGGTAAATTGTACTTTACTTTTTAAAATTACTGATAAGTGTATGTAGAGCGCCACATGGAATTTTATTTGTTAAGATATATGTACAAGTTAAAAATTCAGTAGAAAAAAAATATAAATTATATTTTCAGATTACACCGGGTGGTCAAAGAATAATATTTTACATTTTAACTTTTTAATATTGTTTTTTTTTTTTTGGTTTTATTTTTAATTTTAAATATATACAAAAGCAAAAATTGTTTTAATATAAAATTTAAAGAATATCAATGGAAATGACTGCTGTTCATATAGATAATGTATGATATTTTCAATATGTATTATGGTAATGATAAGGGGTGGAAAATATGCAAAAAATATAGGTATAACATATTAAAAATATGTTAAAAACAATTGGAATTTCTAGAAAAACATAAAATTATTTTTTTTATATTTATTTTGTATTTATTTTTTTTAAAAATCAACATAATAATAATATATACATACATACATATATACTTCTTATAGAAATGCATTTTTTTTGTAAAATGATAATTTACATTTATTATTAAAAAAGTGAACATAATATTAATTCTATGAATTTGTGTGCAATATGAGCATAAATTTAAAAAAAAAAAAAAGAAAACAAGAAGAGTTAAATAAAATGAATTTTAATTAATAGTAATCATAAATTTGGTTTATTTTTTTTATTTTTTTGTAATTAATTATGACTTTTTCTTTCATTATTCATATATTTCACAGAATTTTTACATTTATAAGTAAAACTAAACTGTTTATATATTCCATTTTTACTTTAACTGAAGACTTTTTTATTTTAAGTAAAGACATTTTTATTTTAAATAAAGAATCTTTACTTTAATAATTTTTATTTTATAAATATTTAATACATGTATATTTAATTTACTTATTATATGGTATATATTTGCATCGGATATTATGCACATATTTATGTATGTACTTTTTTACTTAAACATTTATTACAAATGTCTTCACATAAAGTAAAAAATCTTCACTTAATGTAAAAATATCTTCACTTAAAGTAAAAATGTCTTCAGTTAAAGGGGAAAAGGTATATATAGGTATCTATAAAGGTATAAATTTTTGTGAACTTGCATTTTAAATATTAATAGTTAATTATAAAAGTTAATTATAGAATGTTAGAATAGTTAAGAAAGTAGAAATAAAATAAATACATATATACTGTCTACAAAAAATGCTTAAGAACCAATAAACGTACAAAATTTTATATATCATTATACACCTACGATCAGGGAGTAGGAGTATAATGATATATATACTATCTCCTATAACAAATTTATAGTAACGTTTTTGACATTTTGAAGCAGACAAGATATATATGGAAAAGTATGTATATATATATATATATATATATATATATATTCTTATTCAGGATTGAATGATGATCTCTCCGTCTCCACAATAATTCAAAAATAATGTACCTATATATGTTTCTAAAATTTTTTCCATTTCATTTTTATCGCACATTTCCTATTGAAACTGAACAAATTCTACTCGCGGGTAGACAACTTCTTTTATGCATGAGCATTATTCAAAGTGTAATTAAGCTAAATATTTGAAATTTTCTCAAAGATATTAAGTTTTATTCCGACGAGACTATAACGTCCTTAAAACTATATAATCAGATATAACCATTATTAGAATTAATTTATAAGTATATATATAAGTATAGGTATAATTAATTTTAATTTTTATATAGGTTCAACAGACAATTTAAACTCAAAATGAGAGCTAAGAGCTAAGAGCTTTAGAGCTAACTTAATCTACTTTATTTCCATAAAATTTAATCATCTTTCATAAAATTCCAGATGTTTTAGTATTAATGTTAGATACCGAAATATATTTATGTAAATTTTGGAGTTGTATGACAGCTACTCCAATCTGTTAAAACATAACAACCACATTTTACAGAATTTATTGCCATAAAACTTGATCATGTTATATACAAAAATTGTAGATGTTTAGTTTTTTTAAGTACATATGTATATAAAAATATAAATTTCGCAGCTACCCGCAGAAATCGTTGCCATAAAAATTTACTTCTTTTGAAAAACTTTTAAATATTCAGCTTATATGGATACTCACTTATGCTTTTATTAAAAAAAGAAGTTGTATAACAGCTAGCAAAACGCCTGTTACGATATACCAATTAAATTTTCCAGAGGTCTTTAGTATACAACTTATTCGTTTTTCTTCTTCTTCTTAGACACTAATTTATGCTCATATATTAAAAACAAAGCAAGTTGTATGGCAGCTACTCGAATACGTCGATCGATTTTGTTTAATGGCGAAACTGTCAATTACATAAAAATAAAATGTGGTATACATTTTTAGAATCCAAATATCTCCATTATTTTTTGAGTTATCATGCGGAGTTAAGTATGAATGAACTAACGGACAGACACACTTACCTAAATCGACTTATAATTCATCCTAAGCAAGAATATATATATATACTTTTCCATATCTATAATTCGTCTCTTTTAATGTATCACAAAAGTAATAACAAATTTATTATACCCTTTAAATATGATCGTATACGGATGGATATAAGCATAAACTAATGCCAGTCTCTACCTGACGAAACAATTAATTTATCCAAGTGAAATTCATTGTTATTTTTTTTTTTTTTTTGCACAACAAGAAAAACTTTAAGCTAAATTTTTTAATAATAATTTGAAGAACTGAAAAGTAATTGGTATAATATGTTACCAATGTATACCAATCTAAGATTGTTTTTATATAAAATAGTAATTGATACTTAATAAATGAACTAAACATAAATAAAAATTAAAGAATATGTTAACATTTTTTTTTTTTATATGCGACCTTTTAATTAAAAACAAATAAAACTGATCAGTGATCATATATAAATATTAACAATTTAATTAAACATAAAATATTTGAATTATTTTAACATGTTACATAATTATTCAAAATGTACATTTTAAAATCTTAATTAAATCACAATTAATTAATTAAAATAGAAAAGTTAATCAAAATTATTTTTTTATTTTCTTTTCATTAAAAAAAAAAAAAAAAAAAAAAACATAAAAATAAATTCATCAATAATATTCTGAATGTATATATATAAAAATTGTAACAATATTCTTGTTACCATACTTAAAACTTTGGTTTGATTTGGTTTTATACAATATTATCGTTACAATACCATACCATTTTTTTTTTTAAGTAAATTAAATAGAAAATAACAAGTAAATTTAGTATTTTTTTTTTTTAATTATTATTCCATTTCTTTGTTTTTCTCTCTTTCTATCTTCCACATCTCTTAAATTCTTTTGTCCCTCTTCTTTCTTTTTACAATTTTATTTTTTTGATCAATTTACATATTATTTAGTTAAATTTTAATCCTTTAAATCTTTTAACATTACAGTCAATTTGAATTCATTGTATATTTTGAGAATATATATATATATATACATATATAGATGGATAATATGATGCGGTAGCTTAACTCTTATTAATACAATTTACCAGTAATCTATTTTAATACATAAGAAAATAGGGGGAAGCTATGAATGTCGCGTTTTTTTTTTTCTTTTCATTTTAGGTTTTTAATTTATTTTTATTTATTTCTAGTTATGGCAGTTTTTTTTTTTTTCTTTTTTTTATATTTTGTTAAAATAAATTTTTGAACATAACAAAAGTTTAACTGAGTTAATTAAGATGTACTAACCAACATTTTTGCAGTAATCTGAAAGTTAGAGACTTGTTAAATGCAAATCAGGCAAAAATGATTATAACATGGTCTCGTTTTTTGTTTTGTTTCTGTTATGTTTGTTTTTTTTTTTTTTTGTTTGTGGACATGATCATTTGTTTACGGGTTGATCTTATGGTTCAAAATAATTTTTTTTTTTTTGAATTTTGTATCTGTTTTTTTTTCTTTTATTTTATTTTATTTTAAATTTTTAATATTCCATAGGCGGGTACCAATAAGATTTTTTTTTTTGTTTTTTTTGGGGGGGGGGGGAATTTATTTGTGGGAGTTCAAACAAGTAGTATAGTTAAAAATATGTGATTTTTGCAAATTTTTTGTGTTAGCATTGAAATAAATAAAGTGTTAAGTCAATTAAAGATAGTACATTTGACAAAAATTAATTTAAATACATATACATATTATGTTACAAAAAAAAAAAATCAATTGTGTCAACTCGACTCTAGATGAATTATATAATTTTCAATAAGATACAAAACTTTGAGGGAAACCAAAAAAATCAAATCTCTTAACTGCTTAGAAAAATTATAAGAACATAGTAGATAATTGAATAGAGAAAAGAAAAAGAGACAAGCAAAATTAGCGCCACTTACTTCTATTTTTTAAAGAGTAAAAAAAACATAGTTGTAAGCTAAGATTAATAAGTAAATAATAAAATTATTGTTTAATAGAATCTTTTCTTATCCAATATGATCAACAATATTGTTTTAAACTGTAATTTAAACGAAAATTAGGATTGCTTATAGAGGGGTTTTTTTGCGGGATATTAATTTATATGAATTATAATATTATATACCTTTAAATAAAGGCTTCTATTTAAGTGAAATGATTAGTAATAATGTTTGAGTTTTAGATATATAAAAAGGATGTAATCATAACTTAGATCACAAAATCTTCTCTTCTTAGAAGCACGATGCAAGGTTTAATAAGTTTTGATTGGAAATAAAATATTTTAGATAAAAAAAATCGAATCGATTCAAAATTACAATAAAATTTTTGATCGAATCATATATTTTTTAACCAGATTCATAAAAAACAAAATATGATAATAAATTTAATAATATTATACTAAAAATGTAAATAAAATTCTTAAATGGAATTCATCAATTATAGTTAAACCATTCCTTTTTAAAATCATTTATATATTATATGCCCTCTCAATTAAAAACGCACAAGTTTCAATTTTTATTTAAAAGCAATATAAATATATAGTAAATATATATATGTATATATATATATATAGTACAAAACCAATTTGAATCACTTAATCTTTTAATATATTTGTTTTTTATTTTTTTTTTTTTTCATTTTTTATTTTCCAATCTTCTTCATTTAGCTTTTAATTGTGCACTGAGATAAATCAATCTACTAAAGTATCTTTTAGTTTTGTTTTAATTTTTTTTTTTTTTTTGTTTCTTTTACAATTTTATAAAATAACAAACTCTTGCAATTCAATTAAAAATTTTATTTTTTTGTTTTATTTTTATTTTTATATAGTTTTGTTTAGTTCCTAGCATCATCATTTAAATCATCAAAACATAATCAAGATGATCGTCATCATCAATATCATCATCATCATCATCAGTCAAATCATTATTATTGTAAATGATTGTCTTTTATATATTATTTAATAAAAAAATAAAAAAAATCGTTTTTAGTCAACTTCATCATCCAATACCATCATTAAGAAGTAACCAAAATCGAATTTGTTTTATTAAGTTTCAGTGGATCATTTCCTCTCACAAAACAGGAAAAACAAAAAACTACTAGCGATCGCATTAAGAGTAGTACCTCTCGCCTTAGTATTACTATCAAGTAGTATTAAGTTAGAGGGTTTTTTTCTTTTTTTTGTCTGTTTTAGTTATATTTTTATTTTTTTTTTTTATTTTAAATTTGGTATTGTGTGTGGTTTCATTAGTTGGTGGTTTGATTGCATGATTACTTTAGTTATAATAATATATACCATACCAACCAAATTCTGTTGTTGGTGCTGCCAATATATAAAATAAAGAAAAAGAAAAAAAAAATAAATAAATTAAAAGAAAAAAGAATTATTCACATACATATGTGATATGTTGATGCTCGTTTTCTGGCTTTCACATATCATTCATTATTATTATTAATATGTTTTTATATCTGGTGATCTCTTAAAATGATTTATGTCAATTTTATTTATAAAGAGTCCAAAGAGATTATTGTCATTTTTGAATGACATTTGATACATTTTTTTGTTTTTCTGAATTATTTTGCTCTTTTTTTTTTAATATTTTTAAGATCATATACATATATTGATTGGTTTGGGAGATTAAGAGAATATTTTATTGTTTAATTTTTGTCTCTAAATAAACTAAAAAAAAAAAAAAAAAAAAATCATCAAATTGTATTGTAATGTTTTGGTGGAACCACCAACTAATCAATAAGCTTTACTATGATTTTTAATTTTCCATACGACAATAATTTCTAAATTATAAAAATTATACTTCCTGTTTCATTTTTTTCTTTTTAATATGTTTTTACTTTTTTGTAATTCTATTCTTATTTACGCAGGTATTTTTTTTATGTTTAAATTGTAGTATAGGATTAAAATTTTCAGACTAAAGTATAATTGATAGTTAAACAAGGTAGTATGTAATACTAATTATTCTAAAAAGCACATATATCCTAAAATTACACGAATATATCTAGACACTTTTTTTAAAGGCTTTCTGAATACTTAAAAAATCCATTTACACATACAAAAATATAATGTTTAAATATTCATTTTTATATCTTATCTTTAAAATATGGATGCAAATGTATCAAAAAATTAGTCAAATTTCCAAATCTTTAACTCCCCAATTATTATTGCTCTTAGAAATAAAGGAGAATAGAATTTTTTCAAAGACTTTTTTTTTAAAGATTGCAGATTTCTAAGCTTTAGCTCTTAATTTTTTGTTTTGTTTTTTTTTTCTTGATCTTTTTGAGAGCATTGGACTTTCACTTGACAACTTCATCCCACACGATTTTCAGCTGTTAGCTTTGAAGTTATCCTAGTAGGTATTACATTTAACCAATTGTTTTGTGCCATGTGTTATTGGAGAGGCCGCGTTTTCTTGTTTCTTAAGGGTATCATTCCTTCACTCTACGCTGGTAATGTAAACCCTTAATAAATAGGGCATTATTGAAAATTTGCTAAATATAATTTTTGTTTTTAATTTTTAAAGCTTAAGGTCTTGTGTGCTTTTCTTTCATTTGCCATTTTCGTATAATAGTACTCGAGTTATAAACATTTGAAAATATCTAAAGCTTTTTTCAAGGTCGGAGAGGAATTTAATAAAATATTGACCTACGTAAAAACGTTCTCAGATTTATAATGAGATCTAAATTTTATGTTTAAAATTGGACAGAAATGAAACTAATAAGCATATTTTTTTAAATTTTCTTGAAAATGTTCTAAAAAAGAAGAGAAATTTAACCTTTTAAGTTATAGTTTTTTTTTGTCAAATGTTATTGAGATATTTTTGTTAAATAAAAATACAGAAAATAGTTTGTAAATTATTGTGTATACATATGTATGTACATAGTACATATAAACTATTGATAAGTTAATTATCGGATAAATTTAAATTTTATTGTGATTAAATCAGATTACTTCACTTTCAATGCGTTAATTCTTTGATTTTTCTTTTTCAAGATGAAATGAATTTAAATTAAAATTCAAAAAAAAAAAAATAATGAATTGAAATATAAATTTTCTTATAAATCATTTGATAAAATCATTTAAAGATGATCTCTACAATAAAATAAATTGACAAAACATTGATTGTTTCATTGATATAAATAAAAATTAAGATAAATTAGTTCAAATTTATGTTAATCGAATAACAAATAAATCTTTACTTGTTAAAAAAATAAAAAAAAAAACATTTTTCGACAGTTATCAAAATTTAAGATAGTCCACATTTTTAACTTTTCAAAATTAAAAAAAAAAAACTGTTTTTATTTTTTTCCACAAAAAAAAATTTTAAAGATTGATTTTAGAAATAAATGATAATCTGGAATTTTCTCCAAATTTGCACCTTAAACCATCGTTCCCTTTCTTTTTACCTATATCTAAGACAAACATCAAATATTATATACAAATATATCCTTCATTACTGATTTAGTAAACTTAGGTGGTGGATTCCCATTAATATTATCGGTTGTTGGTATGTAAAGAATATTATTAAAAATAAAAAGAACGATGATTTGAAAACCTTTTTTTTTTTGTTTTAAAATTGTATAAATCTAAAGTTAAATAATACCAATAAGAGATTGGAGTGGCATCATACTGAGTAATAGACAAGAGCAAACTCAAACATGAAAAGAGCATTTTACAAAAATAAGGAACGTTCAATTTGTACGCAGGCAACATTGACGAAACCATTCAACACCCTCCATCCGTGAGGCCAAAGGTGCCATCTTAAGGCTAAAAAATAATAAGGCAACAGAGGACAATGGTCTACTAGGAGAAATGCTAAAATTAGATCTTCAGACATCAGCAGTGATCTTTCTGATTGTTACAACTGGAGAGGTATTACGTTGATAAAAATCAACAAAATCATTACCAGCATTATTTAAAGTAGACTACAAGAAGGTTGTCTTCATTGACTTCAAGAAGGCATTCGACTACATACAAAGAGAAGGCATATGGAAAGCTCTTGGGGACCTGAATATACCAAGAAAACTAAATAACATTACAGTAACAGTAACTTAAAAGATTTATTATGTTCTTCTTTATTTTATGTTCTATACTTATGTACTATACTTATACTTACTTTTTTAACACAACATACGATACCTTCCGATTATTGTGTCCCTTTTCTACTATACGGTTTTCTATATTCAATTATCAAAGATTTTAAATTTTTATTCTAATACGATTTGATTTTTCTTAAACTTTTTTCTAAAAATTATATTGGCCAGTTAAAGCAAAATAATCTGTAAAATCTAAAATAAACGAATCGTGAAATCAAAAATACAAAAGTGTACATCTAAAATACTAAAGTTGACCTTAGATTTTTTGCCATTGGATGTAATGGAGATACATGGAAGTAATCAATATAACTAAATTAATAATAATTTTATAAAGTAGAGAGGGCTGATGGATTTTAATTCATTTAAGCTAGAAAAGACTAATCCATTTTAAAGTAATCCTTTTTAGTATTATTATTATACAATTTAATTGTAAAGATAAAGGTAAAAATTGTATTACTTGGTTTTTAGGTAATATTAATTTCTATTTAAGTCAGATATTTTGGCAACTTTAGTGAAAAACTAAAAAGTTCCTAAAACTAAAAATCAAATTCTTTTAGTTTTTTTTTATAAAATCTATCGTCCTTATTTTCTGTTTATTTTAATTGTCACTTTGTCGATCTGCTATTGATACAATAATCAACCATCTCCATTCAAAACTGTCTGTTATTATTGAATTGCTTCAAACATTTTTTTAAATTATTATAGGGTGTTTCATATTGCACCTAACTCAAATTTAAAGTAATTGTTAAATTATAATGAATTATTGCCGATATTTTATACGAAATACAGGGTGGGCCAACTTGGACTGACTGATTTGAAAAGCTTATAATTTTTTATTTTTAAAGTTTTTTATTTTATTTTCTTTTTGCAGATAATAAAAAATTTTTTAAAATCATCATACTCAGTGCAAGAACGTGTAAAAATTGTTGAATTTTATTATGTTTCCGGATGATCAATTTTGGAACAATCTCATTATGAGCGATGAAGCACATTTTGTAGTTGAAATTATGAGCTTCATGCGCTCATCTCATCATTATGAGTGATGAAGCACCCCCTATATTTAAAATGACATCGTAATGGAAAATTTTTGAAAACTAAGATTTTCAAATAAGTAACACAAAAAGTTTATAAAAAAAATTTTATTTATTTTTCCAGAATTGGCATTTAATTTTTAAAATAAATGAATAAAACCATAAGTTTAAACATATGAAATAATTTAAAGAGAATGTTGCCTCAGGACTAAAATACTTTAAAAACAAGAAATTCTGAACCTGAAAATTAAGAAAAACCAAAAAAAGTATCATTAAATATTTTTTTAGATATTGCTAAAATATAAGTCTTCATAATTCACATATTTTTATTATTTTTCTTAAAATAAAAAAATTTTAAAATCTGTTAACCGTTCTAAAGTAATTTAGTTATAATAAAATCCATTTAATAAACTCCATAAAAGAACAAAAAAAAAAAATTTAACAAGACATGCAAATCAATTAAAAGAAAAATAACAAAAGTAGTTCTGGTAATTCACATTTAATCATTGTCATTAAAGATCAAGATCATCATCACATTAACAATTTAATTCCTTTCAACTTAATTTTAAAAAGCATAAAAACAAAAAAAAAAAAACAAAGCAACTAAAAAAGCAATAAAGTCAACCACAAGAGATTTTCTTTAAAAGTGGGCATAATTCATCGTTTATTCAACTGATTTTTATTTAATATTTAATGCGTTTTTTTATTTGCCAAAAAAAAAAAGTGAACAAAAAAATAAAAATTCAAAATATCTTAAAAGCATACCGAAAATTCCAATATCAATTGAAATCAACGTGTTTCTATATGTATATAATATATAATAAAGACCTTACACAACAGGTAGTTGGCGCAAGGGCTATAACTATATATTTTTTTTTTTTTTGATCTGTTCTTGTTTAATATCCAATATATGCACAAATTGTAAAATTAAAAAGGAAAGAAAGCATCAACAGCTCAGAAAAAGAAAGAAAAGAAAAAAAAAAATATTAAGATAACATCCAAAAATGCAAAACAATCACAATTTTAGCAAAAAAAAAAAAAAAAGAACTAACTTTTCAATAAAACCCAAAAATCAATATACATAAAACAAAAAAAACTAAAATCATCAACATCAGTAGATGGTTAGTAAGGAAGAGTAAAAAAAAAAAAACGTTAAGTTAAATAATTGTTAAGAACTCTAAAAAAAAAAAAAAAAACAAACGACGATCGTAAAAATTTAACAACGCCACCAGAAACCCATTAAATGGGAATTTCAAATAGAGTGATTAAAAATAAAAAAATAAAAATTATAACCAATCTTTCTCTCTGGGATTGGAGGGCTATAAAGATTTGAAAATGTTTTAATTTACCAGTTTTCAGTTCATTATTATTTATTTATTTTTATTTTGTTTATTTTTTTTTTCTTTTTTTCTTTTTATTTTAGTTTTATTCAATTTGATGACCATAATATTATCGCAGCTGCTTCTGATTTTCTTTTTCATCTGATCTCTTTTAGAAAATATAATTATTTGTTATAATATACTACTATATATATACTACATATATGTATGTATATATATATATAGATAGATATATATTTTAAAGATTTTGATGCGAATCAGCAATTCCAATGCATTTTGACTAATTTGAACTTTTTAATTCAATCGTCAATATACATATATATTATATATATATATACCTATTAAAAATCCACATTATGATCCACATCATATATAGCTGAATTGAAAAGTATTAAAGAACTTACCATAAACAGAAAGTAATAGCAATATAAAAAAAAAATTAAAATAAAAAATTAAAGAAAATAAAAATACAAAAAAAAAACTTAATGAAGTACTAAAGAATTCATTCACACCTACATATATTTTTTTTTAGTTAATATCAGACACAAATCCGAAAGATATTTACATTTTAAAGCTATATGGAAATGATCTTTACTTTTCATTTTTATTTTTCCGTTTTCTTTTTTTGTTTTTTACGACGACGACGATGACGATTTTTATTTTAGTTTAGTTTTAAAATCATCTTAAAAGTTACAAAAAAAAAAATAATGAATGGAATTTGTATCGTAATATGAATAACAGAAGATCTATTTATTAATTATTTTCTTTAAAAGAATAAAATATACAATTAAAATATAAATATCAATAACTCATTTTCACTTTGACCGCTAAAAGTATGCAAATTGAAAGAAAAGAAATTAATGATGGGGTGGCCTCAGTGGCCAAGTATATAAGCACGTGGCTTAGTAACCGTGATAAAATTGTTTTGACGTCAGTATCTCTCTATAGCTTTGATATCGATCTGAAATTAGCAGCATCTATAGATCTGAAGTACGGAACACATTATCAGTTCACTTGTTAATTCAGCCGTCAGTTTTGCAACTGAACTGATAATCGGGGAAATGAATAAATTTTAAAAATCATTACCGGTTGTACTTGAATTTAAATTTTGTGATTTTTTTAGTAAATATTAGCACATTATTCGAAAATAGAACCGTATGTATAATGTTAAACATTTTAGATATAATATTTAATAAACTGAAGTGACAGACAAATTTTTATTAATAGTTTGTCAAAAATAATTGTCACTTTAATCTAACTTAAAAAAAAAAAAAAAAAAAAAAAAAGCAGTAAACAAAAGCACCGAAAAAGCAATCCAATCTCACTTAACATTTATTCTTACTGAAGAAAATTTAAAATGGAACTGAGATAAATACACAACGAGATGATCGTGGATACGACGAAAATTAAAAAATAACATAAAAATCTCTTTTTTTTTTTTATTTACGTACTCCAGTTTAAAGAGGGCAAAAACGAAAAAAAAAATTATTTTTAAATCCATTGATAGCTCTGACTACTGATGCTGCTGTTTTTTTTTATGCTAACAACAAGAACAACAATAACAGCAGCAGTAAAAAAAAAAGATAAAAATCATAATTACAACGCTCTAAACGCTCCAAAAGTGTAAAGTGTAATTTGAATAAAATAATTGACATGTTAATGTTTAATATGTCAAAAAAAAAAAAAAATAAGAAAAACCAAAAAAAAATAGTATTAAAATTTTTTTAGGTCCAATCGTCTTTTGTTTTTTGAATTTGTTTTTTTTTTTTTTGTTTTTGTTAATGTACTAAATAGGACTCCTTCTCTATGATTCAATTTTTGATGTTTTTATGATCTACATTTTATTTTTTATTTTATTTAGAGCAACTTTCATTGAAATTTGAGGTTAGATATTTTATGACACCAATATAGTCCAATATAATGTTGATACGATCTTTATAGAATTTTATTTTATAGATGGTGTTGCTAAGAGTCAAATTATTATATATTTTTTTTTTGTGGCGACTTCTTTACTTATTTTACAGGTTAAGTATTTAATAAATGTAACGTTAGGATATTTTGTGATTTACTGACGCTATTGTGTGGTTTTAGATTATATTGTTAACAAGTTACAAATTCCCATTAAAATCTTTTAATAACAATTTTCTAGTTTAATCTTCAAATTTTTCGTCGTTTTTTTTTTTTTTTTGTACATTACTTGATAAAATTTTTTTGATTTCAGGTTAAGTAGAAACGTGATTCATTTAATGGTGCTATGGACAGATTAAAATTTTAATTAATTTTAAAATTTTTTCTTTGAATGATTTGACTAAGGTAAACTATATAAACTGTTGAATAAAAATATTTTTATATAATAAGTTGATGATGAAAAATTTAAGAAATAATATATTATTTTTAAAAAAAAATTATTTTAAAGTATTTTTATCTATTAAATTTTTCGTTTTTTTTTTTTTGTTGGAGTTCTTAAAGTTTTTTATTAGAAAAAAAGGATTATGATCAAACGCTATTTTATTGAAGAATTTGCATACTATTGAAGAATTTTTACGATTAAAAAAAAAGATTTTAAAAAGGTTGTATTTTCAAAAAAAAAAAAAAAATTTTTAAATGCTGTTTATTATGCAATTGTTGTTAAACCGTCGGTGATTATTTAAAATCATATAAATTTCAAATGTGCAATTTTTTTTAATAGCAAAAAAGGAAATTATTTTAGGGGCCACGGTGGCCTAGTGGGTAAGAGCGTATAACATACGCTGTAAAACACCGACGGAATTTGGGTTCGGAATCCACACACGTCGTAAGAGTAATTCCCTCTTACGACATGTACAGCCACGCCTGAACAGGAAAGGCTGTGTAATTTCCTTGTTACATTTATGTGGCAGGGAAATGCACTAAAAAAAGAAAAAAATAAATAAATTGGAAAATGGAACATGGAAAATTTAATATTAAAAATTTAAAAGACCATTAATCTGTATAGTAATAATTAAATGAGAAAATTTAAATGAGTTGGATCCGTTTCATTGTTTTTGTTTTTTTTTTTTTTTTTGGTAAATTTTAATTGAAAAATTAAATCATAATAATATTATTTGAACATTAGCTTAAAGGGAAACAGAGTGTTCATAGATTTATTAAGTAAACATTTGAAACCGTGACTGGATAAAATGCGCAAACAATAAAACCGCATAGAAAAATCCAAAAAATATTTATGTAAAACAATTAATTAGTAGAAATTTTAAAGTTTGTTTCAAAATCAGCGTTTCAATAATTTTTTTGGGGGGGATTTGAAGGAAACTCTATTATTTTTAATTTATTTTTTCTATATGAGCATTTTCTGTATACAGATATTTCCTTGTATACGGATCTTTTTATGTGCGGATCTCTCTATATGCAAATTTTATGTTTGTGGGTAACTTTTTGTGCGGAATTTTCGTTTGCAGTAATTTCATTTGCACATTTATCACCTGATCTTTGAAACATATGAAAAAATAAAAGGTTTTTATTAAAAAATTATTTTATTTATTTATTTATTGTTAAAATATGAAGGGTATATAAATCAGGTCAAATGGGAAAATTTGAACAACATAAAACTGAGCTTAAACTGAAATTTCACTTTTTCAAATAAAACTTACCACCTCAAGAATAGTTTTTGTTTGAAAAAATCAAATTTAAGTTCAAGTTCAATTTTATGCATTCGACCCAATATCATAAAAAAGGAAACTGATTTTGTCTTGATAGTCAGCGCAAATTTAAACTTTTGAAATGAATTAATTGTGTGTATATATGAGATTATCATCCCATTATAAAATATATCTTATGAATACAAACTATTTTAATTAGATAAATTATTTTTATATTTTTATACTAAATTTTAAAAAAAATTTTAATAAATTATTAAAATTATTTTTATTTTTAAGTAGGCCTTTAATAGAAATTTTAATTCAATACGAATTTTAAAACATTTTTTTTAAGTACATTTTTTTTTTTTCTTGTTTGTTTATTGTTTTTTCCAATTAAAAAATATATGGAACATTTTATGGACAATTTAAATTCTTGAAAATTTAGAAAAATTAAAAAAACAAAATCATAATAATAACTTATTTTATTTTTAGAAAGGTTTTTTAAACAATTATTAATAAAAAGTATCACATAATTATTATTATTATTATTTTAATTTCTTATTAAAAAAGTTTAAAAGATTTGAAAAGTTTAAAGAAAATAAAAAAAAAAAAAAAATGAAAACTTTTTTAATAATTTCTATTTTAAATAAAAAAAAAAAAAGAACAAAATCATTTTAGTTTCTTTATACATTTTCTTTTAATATATATGTATATATATATATATATATTTTTTTTTTTTGAATAATTTTTAAGAATTTTCACACGAAAAGCTATGAACCGATGAAAGGTAGGAATTAATAAGAAGAAAATATATATCTTTCATGTCTTCTAAGATGTTCCCACACTTTTTTTTTCTTATTTTTTTTATTTTTTTTTGTTAATTTTCCACTAAATAATGGCAATGTCCTAATAAAATTGGAGCGTGAGGGGACTATATGGTCACTCACCATAAAAAATATATTCAAAAAACTTTATAAAAATAACCGAAAAACAGAAATAAATATATGTATATAAAAAAAAAAAAAAAAGAAAATAACTAAAGAAAGAAAAATATACTTTAAGAAACCCAACTATTTAAAATTAAAACTTCTTGAAAAAAAAAAAAGCAAAAAAAATAAAATACAGGTGATTCCTTAAAGTCATAATAATTTTCTTAAAATATTCTTAATGTCATGGGAGAGTAACTTTGCACTCCTTATTATTTTCTTAAAACATAACATATAAATTATGTAAGTATTTTTTTTTTTTTTTTTTTTTTTATTTCTTAAAGACATAAGTAAAACTATCCAATTGGTTCACCACCAAGAAGATATCCCATCATGTATGCTCATCATTACCATTTTTTCTGGTTTGTTTTTTTTTTTTTCTTTTTTTTTTTTGTATTATTATTATTTTTTGACTTCATTTTGTTTGATGACTATTGTTGCAATGTTTATAGGGTTTATTGTTTTTTGTTTTTTTTCTTTTTATTTTTTATAAGAAGTTTTTATTATTGTATCCCAAATGATTTGTAAAAGGTAGGTAGTACTTGCACCTCCACAGAATATTAAAAACAAAAACAAAAAACTGAATTTTTCTCATCACATGGAAAACATGTTAACTATTGTTTTAATTTTTAAAAATACTATAAAAAAAAAAAAAAAAAAACCAAAAAAAGCAGTGATCATAATACAAAGTATTATCAGTCTTATACTAATCTAAATTATTGAATTGCTTTTGTTTATTAAAGTTTTGGTTATGATTTTTTTTTTTCCTTGGTCTGACTTATACATATTTTTTTTAAATAAGAAATTGATATAAAAATTTTAAATTTCTTTTATTCTGATAAATTATAATTTAAATTGTTTTTAAACCGAAAAAAAAAAAAAAATCTTTCAAATATATTTTAAATTTTATATCATAATAAATTTTTTTTTTCATAATCTTTTTAATTGGATTTCATTTATATTTACTTCCATTGCATTTATACTGTTTTTTTTTTCTTGTCACTCCGATAAAGCGCATAGGACCACTAAGTGATTTATTATTGACTAAGTCATTTATTGTGACTAAGCTTTAATTTCGGGAATTATTAATTACACGAAGCCGGCGGTGATTACTAGGTGGTAGATATTGTACAAGACTATGACACGTTTCTTTATTTCTACGCCATCTATTATCTTATACAAGAACTATGTTTTAATTTTATTTTATTATATAACAATATGATATTAATTATAAATTGTAAGACATATAGCTATATTTATTTTTAATTTAATTATAAGAAAAATCTATATTATTTTTTTTTATTAATTTATATGACTTAATCGGTATTTGAAGCCGCCACCTTTCGTATTAAATGCTGGTGTATTAATTACTACACGATTGGCTGGAGTTGAAGCTTAATACTGCTAACAGGTTAAAGAAAATATTTTTCAAAATTTTAAAAGAATTTTTTTTTTAATTTTTAAACAACTCTGGAAACTTTCAAACTCCAGCTCGGTAATGATTTTTCTTATCTTTAAAAATGTAGCTGAACCAATAACTTTAGGGTTTCTAATTTATAAAGTTCAATTTAAAAACTGCCAAAAATAATTGTTAATTATTAGTGATTTAGATACATGATTTACATATATGATTATACTTTTAATCCTTTGAAGCTAAATGCATTTCGGGATGATTACATCCCATTATTAGCATTTTTCTTAAAGACTAAAAAGTCTAATGAAGGTGTTTCGTACATTCAACACTACTGGTAACTTGGCTCAAAAATAGATAATTTTAATGTGAAATACCTAGACAATTCCAAATAATTTTTTAAAAATCTCACAACGCTTTATATGTATTTTTCTAAAAATCTTCTCTAAGTAATAAAAAATTTAAAAAAAAAAAATTTTTGTTTTGCTCAAACTGAGTTTAGAAAATCGTATTATTATGAAATATCAGAAATATTTTATTTTCAGATTTTCCAAACCCAGAATGAAACAATTATTAATTTATTTTAAATATTTTACAACTCACAGAATTTTTTAGTACACAATAATAATCTACTGATTAATCTAATTACCAGTACTGTTGAATGAACGAAACACTCCAATTAGACTTCTTATGATCCTTTTAAAAAAATTTAATAATGAGATATAATCATGTCTAAATGGACTTATCCTGAAAAGCTTTAAAGTACATTCATAGGTGAAAAATTAAACTAATTTTAAATATAAAATAGACTGGTATAATAATTTTTCATTATAATTTATATTTCTTGATAATTGTTTATTTATTTATTTATTTTCAGTTAATTAAATGAGCCAAGAGAAGTTTTTTTTTAATATTGGAGCTATATAATACATATTTAAAAAATGTTCATTACATAATTTCAAGTATTTCAATTCAAATGGCAAGTGATAATAAAAAAGGGAGAAAAAACTTTGTATAATAAATTTTGGCAAGAATTTAAATCATATTATAATTTTACAAGTTATTTTTTTTTTTTTTAGTGCATTCCTCAGCCACATGAATGTGAATAAGAAATAACACAGCCTTTCCTTTTCAGGCGTGGCTGTAAATGTCGTAAGGGGGAATAACTCTTACGACGTGTATGGATTCGAGCCCACACTTCCTCGGTGTTTACAGGGTATTTCATATGTTCTTACCTACTAGGCCATCGAGGCCCCACAAGTTAACTATAATCCAAATTCTGCTTAATTCCAAAAAGAAATTATTTATTATTTTAATTTATTCTAAAATAAAAAAATAGAACTTATAAATTTGATCAACATCAATACACCATTCAGTTCATCTTTGATATAATGTCTGAAAGTTTAATAATAAGTTGGATAATAAAAATTTGTTTCTCTTATAATTAATAATAAATAACTCGAATCCAATTAATAACTTGTCTAAAATATTTTTGCTTTCGATATTATATTATAAACGAAATTTTAACCTAAATTTGTTTTAATTTTTTATTATCTTAATGACAATTTCTTTCTTTTTATTTTACCGTTAAAGTTCTGCAATAATCTTTTGTTTTAGGATTACAAATATAGTCTTTTTTTGCATCATGTCATTTAAGTAAAATTTCGGCAATAAGTCTTCGCCTTCCTTTATAAGGATAACACTTTTGTTTTAATTTATTTACTATTTTCCACTCTACTCTATTAAAATATGTAATACCGAAAGTGTAATGTGAATCATATACCGAAAAAATAACCTAGTGTCTCACAAGTTTGTAAATAAATTAAAATAAATTGTAACTCTTCGATTTCTTTAACTTTGAAATTTTTTTATTTCGGAATTAAAAAGAAATTGTTCTCAATGGACAAATTACCTTAGTACATATATTACACTATATTTCAATTGAATGAATGAATGAATATTAAAAAATCTAGAACTACCTCCGATCACCTCCTACAGAAAATTTTATTTCATCTAAAAAACGTTTATTTACTTCTAAATTTCGTGTTAAGATATTCAAAATAATCATTTTCTTTAACGAAAGTTTTTGCTTATGGTGTTGTTTAAAATAGGTTCTAATTGAATTTTAAAACTGTTTTCAATTTAGACCTATTAAAAAGAATACCAAAATTACAAGAATTCATTGTTCCATATTCACATGAGAAAATATTTTTAATCTAATTTAAATTTTACTTGTTTTTATTATAAATTGCTTTAAATAAAACTCTTTCTTCTAATATCCGCCAATTGATTTTAGAACTTTTTTTTTTTTTCTTTCGATTATTTCAAGGATCTGACATAACGGATTATTAAATTCAATTCAAAAAATAAAAAATAAATAAATAAATAAAAAAAAAAAAACAAGAAACAATAGATATGAAGTTTTTTGTTGTCTTTCTATTCAATTTTCAGATCAAAATAAAACTAAAACCATAAAAAAAAAAAAAAAACTAAACAAATCAAAAGAAAATCGATAAAACCATATTGTCAAAGTTTGATTTTTTCCAAAGAATTCTTATATTTTTTGTCATTGAGTTCGGTCAGCCTGCATAATAATTGTAAGCCTGTGGTATCCTGTATAGCGGTTCAAAACATAAAAAAAAAAAGAAAGAAACTGAAAGTTTACGTTATTTATGAGAATGAATTTTAAAATTTTTACCGTTTGTCTTTAATCTAAAAAACAAAAAAATACAACTTGTGAATGTTGAAAAAAAAACAATGAATGACTAAACGGTACATATGCGGATAGTTCTATTGTTTTCTTTTTTTTTTGTTTTTTTTTTTTTTTTGTAAGTTATACTGGAAATTCTAAATTGATTCAGTAATTGGAATATATATATATATATATTGTTTTTTTCCTTTTTAACTGTCTCCACTGTTTAAGTTATGGATTCTTTCTAATGGATTGGTTTCTGAATTACGCGTTTCACGGTATTAGTACGGAATGATTTTCATACATCAAAGGTTAATTCTAAATACAAAGTTAAATTTTTTTTTTTTGGTTTTTTATTTTTTTTTACTTTGTATGTGAAATTTAAGTAAAGATTAACTATGATGACAGTTTTTAGGGCTTATTTGTTACTTATACATTTTTGATTTGCTTTATATTAAAATATTTTTAGAAGTAAAAAAGCATTTTTGTATTATTCTTAAAAAAATTTCTACATTAAAATAAAAATAGTGTGTTAATCTATGTATTAAAAAGAAAAAGTAAATGGCCTGAAAGTTTAAATATTTTTAGCATGAAGCTCATGAAATCAAAAGCGAAGCAAACAGTTAACTTAGTGTTTTTTTATATTTGTAAAAATATTTTTCTCCTAGGGCTCCATCTGGCTATAATACCTATAATATAAAGCATATATTCGACTAAGATTGAGTACAACTTTCACATATAGGCTCACACCTCTCAATTTTGATTACATATAGCTTATCTGGATATAATCCAAAATAGTGCCTAATTGACGATCATATTATTCAGGTAACTGTCATTCCCCTTAACACACATCGAAATATTGGAGCATTATTTCTATTTTATAGATATCATGTAGGTAATGACACTTGTTTCTATTGAATTTAAATCAATAATACTTTTCTTTAAATAATCCCAAAACAACCCTAGGAAGGCTTTAAATACTCATTTCAACACTGTGGACATTTCTAAGTGGTTTGAAACTGGTTATGAAAGCTAATTTATTGTGAGAACCGCTGAAAAGAACCTGTACAAATTCTCTTCCAATTTTATTCTCTTCCAATTTCCAACTCTGCCTTATTATCCTATTTTCCTCCAATTTCTCTCCCCATTATCTAAACCATTACATAAAACTACAATAACTTTATGTAAAAGAACCAAACTCTAGGGGTACTGTATGAAAAAAATATCAGCTATTCATAAATCCGATACAGGAAAGACTAATTCAACAACAGCAAATCATATCAAAGCACTTAATTTTACAGAACAGAACAGTATTAATTCTAAAAAGAAATAAATGGAAAATGAATAATTTTTTGTTCCATAAAAAAAAAAATTACATAATTTTTCCCTAAACTCTTTTGTTTAAATTTCCACTATAATCTTTTACAATTTCTCTCCAGAATTATTCCTACAACATCAATATTGTTTAACTTAAATTTAAATGAGGGAATATTTATTGTTTTATTTGAAAGAACTTTGGTTGTGATCGAATGCAAACTCCTACTTTGAATTAAAACTTTCGTTTCGTTCTCTTTTATGATTTAGACCTATTTAAATAAAATGAAAATAAAAAAAATGCCTAATTCTCTTCATTTAGAATCTTAAAAATTTAATTTAGAATCTATGAACACAAATGAAATACTTGATGATTTGACCTCTATATATTGAATTTATATTCATATAAGAATGTTCTGTAACAACCACTTACTGAAATATTATTATTTATTATTATTATATTATATAGCTCCATGAGACTCTAGTCTAAAGGCTCTCCGGCTGACTTTAACTAATATTTCAAAAATTATGAAAATTTCGATAGCCCTTTATCTTTTTTTCCGTTTGCATTTCTCCTCTACTTTATACACCATGCTATTTGTTGAATTCAAAAATCATTCTCGCGGGACAATTTTTTTTCATTCTTATACGACATGTCCTATAGCCAACATTTAGTTTTTGTATTTTACTCTTCTAACTATAGGGGTATTGTTATTAAAGTGCGTACACTTTTATTTTACATAATATGTCTCCAATCCTAATTTATGTTTCTTGCTCTTATCCAATTTAATTTTTGGCCTGCGATTATATTCGCTCTTTAGTGTACATATTCATTTAGATTTTTAATCAACTCGTAAGAAACAACAGCTAAGGCATAAATTCAAAGATAATTGTCCTTTCTTTGTTTTCAGTGTTTGTTACTATAATTTATTTTTAATTTATTAACCATGTTTTAATCACCAGATTATGGCTATGATTAATCTTCACTTATAGGCGTGTTCCAGTAGATTCGTATTTTTTAAAGTAATGAAATTGTTTAATCATCAAAACTGTTTTATTTCCTTTAGAGTACCGTGTAGCATGTCGAAGTTCTTATTATTATATAATAAGTTTTATTGCACCAAATTTCCCAACTTCTTTAGAAGCCAAAGTTTTGGTCGGATCTCAACCAAAAAAAAAAAAACGGGAAACTTAAAAATTGATCCAAAATTATTTTGTGTTAATTTCAAGACTTTAGCTTTCTTAGTTTTTGAGTTATCGTGCTGACGGATGGAGGGACTACTGGACAAAACTTAGACTGACGAACAAAACAAAGAGTAATTTTTCGATCCTGATCCGATCCATACTTTTAAGTTTATATCTAGCTTATTATTTCGAGTTGTTACAAACGGAGTAGCAATTTTAATATACCTCATTGTTGTTGGCTATTCAAGTCTTAATTATTCCTTACTCCTCCTTTTCAAATGTGTTTCGCCCAGTTTGAGAAACTTACTGAAATAGTCTTATTTACTTGTCACTTTTAATATATGTACGGGTACTTTTAATATATGTAAATATTCTTATACGCAATTTAATACTTTTTAGAATTGTAATTTTTCATTTTTAAATGTAAAAATTTGTAAAAGGAATTATTTTTTATATTTGATCTTATTAAATAAAAGAAACAAATCATTAAAATCACAATTAAGGTTATTTATAATGCTATATATAGAATGTGGACGGAAAATATTTCAATATAAATATAAGCTATTTTTCTAATTCTTAAATTTTAAGTAAGTATACAAAAATTCTTATATGTATTTTTTATTTATTATTTTATTATTTTTATTAATTTTATTATTTAATTATGAATTAATTATTCTATTATATATAATATAGTATAGGTATTTTTTTTTATATATAATCATATGTTAATTTATTTTGTGTCAATTAGTCGTAATATCTTTGAAATAAATATATGTAGTATAATGTTCTTTATACGAGTATTTAAATAAAAGTTTTCTTTTATTAAAAAATAAAATTATTTGCATTCTTTTCTTGCCTACACATAAATATCATTTTTTAAATCATTAATTTTTATTTTATATACATATGTATTAAATTAAATAAATAAGTTATAAATTATATAAGAAAACTCAAGAAAAGATTTCTTTTTATTAGACCCTTTCATGGAAATGAAACAGAATGTACTTGAATATAAACGGACTGATTAAATTTGCCTAAGCTTAGTTCAACAATAAATGTATTGCACAAAAAAATTCTGCTACATTTTTTGCATTTATGAGATAATGCGAATTAAAGAAAGTGGTTTCGAATAGTAACATAGAAAAACTTCGAAAATCAATTAAATATTTTGAGAATCATTACCAAAGCACACTGGTAAATTAAAAATAACATCATCATCATAACATCAATAACATCATCATCATGAAGATACCTATAGTTAAATATTAATTGACCATATAAATAAGGTAAATATGTCACTAGACTAGCTACCCATCCAAAGAATGTTGGGACTGATCTTTTACACTTATCCAGACTTATAACAGTATGCAGACTATTAAAAAAAATAGTAGCAGTACAAAAATGTGTATTTAACTTATGGTTTATAACTATAGTTTTAAGATTTGCTAAGGTATCTTTTGTAATTATAATTATTATTAAGATTATTGTCAATTTCTATAAAAATAGAAGAATATAAGAAAATATTCGCTTATAATTAGCTTAAAATAAAAAAATTTTAAAATGTGCGTATTAATTTCATTCTGTCCATTCATATGTTTGCTGTCTGTTTACAAAACTTCTGCGCTTTATTTAAAAATAGAGCTATAGCCACTCAAACTTTGAAAAGCTCTATTTGATTTAAATTAATATTCGGGTTCCTTAGGTACCTACCTACATATAAATATTTTCAAATGTATAGGGTTTTCCAATTTGAGTGATATGATTTCTAAGTCACGTTTCGGCCATTTGTAGTATGTCATGATCTGTCTTTTTTTCATTGTATTCAGTAATGTTTACAATTTCATCATGGACCACCGTAAACATCGTGAATTTGCTGATTTTGTCTTGGAACAACTTGAAAACGATAACGATTTTTTTTAAGAAAATCATCTTCTCATGAGGCTCACTTTCATCTGAGTGGTGCGGTAAATAAACAAATCTGGTGCGAAGAAAATCCACAAATTATTCATGAACAACCATTACATGCACCTAAATTGACAGTTTGTTGTGGTTTTCGGTCTGGTGGAATCATCGGACCGTACTTATTTCGAAATGAAGCTGGTAACACCGTTACTGTCAATGGAGAGCGGTATAAATTGATGATAACCAATTTTTTATGAAATTTGATCTTGACAACATCTGGTTCCAACAAGACGCGGCTACGTGCCACACAGCACGTGCAACATTATTATTGCGAGAAAAATTTGGACATTCGATTATTTCAAGAAATTGTGACATTGAATGGCTTCCAAGAAGTTGTGATTTAACACCATTCGACTATTTCTTGTGGGATTATTTGAAGTCATTGGTCTTTAGCAATAAACCAGACTCTCTTGAAGCTTTAGAAGTCAATATTGAATGTGCTATTCATGACAAACGACTTGATTTAGTGGAAAAAGTGCTCGAAAATTGGGTTCATCGAATTCGTTCCTGCAAAAGAAATCGTGGGGGACATTTGAATGACGTTTTATTCAGAACTTAATTGTATCGATTGTACTTCACTTTAAATAAAAAATATTTGAATTTCCTTAACAATTAGTGTGTTTTTTTTTTAAAAGAAATCATATCACGCAAATTGGAAAACCTTTATATATGTCAAATTCTGTTTAATATTTTTTCAACCTTAAAACGACAAACGAACGAAATTTTACTTTTATAAACCAATATCAAAATTATACTTTTTTCTTTTAAATTTATTATATCAATTTACGCCCGTTATGTTAAAATGAAATTTTGCTCCATCATATCGTTTTTTGGATGGATTCTTGTAATTTTAAAAGAAGAATGAACTTTTGGATTTAGCATAAGTTAAGTTTTCAGATTTTTATTTTTAACGGAACATAACGCATCCAAAAATGTTTTAAGATGAAATGATTGGTGAAATTTTATGTATAACTTAAGATTATTTTTAAAAAATTTGACTTCTGTTAAAATTTTAGTTATTAACTTTAAACATTTAAAAGATAGGTATAGAGTATCTAAAATTTTAAAAAATTTCGATTTCACATAACCGGAAATATAAAATTCGGATTTCAAAAGACCATGTTATTGATGTGCAAAGCTTAAAAAAAATGTGTTTGTCTGGCATTTCCAAATAAAAAAAAATATCTAGTCGAATTTAAGTTTTAACCATTTAAATAAAGGGTTTTTTAAAGCTTTAAAGAGCTATTATACATTCGTAAAGGATTGATTTTATTAGTTCTGTATCTACGGTTAACCATTAATTATTTTTTCTTTTTCTCAAACGGTGAAAAAGTTTTGTAAACAGATGGATAACCAGAGCGTAGCTAATAAAAACTTAAATTTGATCAACTAAAACACTCATTTTTACTTACCCTTTTACTTAATCTAAATATTACTATAAAGTATATTATTTTTTTCTTTTATTGAGTTTTAAATTTCCTTTTTTTCTAGATGAGTCTTTAAATTTCATGTCGTAATTTTAAGTAATTTAGAATCTGATATCATCTTTCATCAAGATCTATATCAAAAATTTAAGTTAATAAGAAAAATAAAATTTTTCAAACCCCTGAAAAAAACAAAACAAAATGTATTTAAAAAATCTTAAAAAAAAGTTTACCTTTAGATTTAAATAAAAAAAAATAAACATATACAATTGCTTTTGTTTTTAAATAAATTTTTCTTTATTATACAAATTTTGACTAGAAATAAATAAGTATTATATACATTTTTGTTGTTCTTGTCATTAAAAGTTCTTAATTATCTCATTATTATTATTTTTTTTTCTTATTAAAATGAAGATAAATTATGTCTGTTTTTTATATGTTTTTTTTTTTTTTTATTATATTTTGTTTTTATAATTTATATTTTTTTAATTGTTTAAAATCATCTTATCTCATAAACACAAAAAAAAAAAAAAAATGTTACTTAATATATCTGTTAACATTTTAAGTATAAGTGTTTAACTTTTAGTTAAAAAAAGAATTGTCTTTTATAAAAATTAAAATTAAAAATAAAAAATATATAATATAATATTAACATTAAACTTTGGAAAATAATAAAATAAAATTTTTATATTAAAAAGTTATCATAAAAACTTTTACATTATAAATCAAATGAATGTTTATAATTAATATTAATTAGCTATTAATTATTTTAAATATAATATGTTAAAAAATAATAATTAATAAAATAATAATAATAATATGTCTAATGAAAGTATATTTAAGTATATTTACATAAAAAAAAAAAAGTTTATTAAATATTATATTAATTTTATAAAATATAATTTTTTTTTTTTGTTTATTTTTTTTTTTTTAATTTTTAATGTTATATTATCTTGTTTTTTATTATTAATTTATAATTAATTAATATTAATTCATATATTATATTTATTTAATAATTATAAATAATATAAGATAAAATATTAAATTAGTATAAAAATTTTAAAAACTTATAATTTCAATTGTTCTGTATTTTTAATTTTATTTATTTTTTCCTTTTTTTTTTTTTTAATTAGAGAAGGACGGACGTTTAGATAAGTTTTGGAATTTGTTTTTTTTTTTTTTTTAATATTTACAAAGAATATTTATTATATTTTTTAAATATATAAACGTTTATAATTAATACTAAATATTAGAATTCATATTTTTAATAAAAGTATACCGCTTGATTATACACAAACACTATATATATATATATTTTAAAATTAAAATCAATGATAAGCAATAAAAAAATATAATAGTAACAATGAAAGTATAGCAATCAAATAGTCAATTACGGATACCGTGTAATTTTTATCTTTAATACATAATTTCTTTTTATTATATGCTTTTTTTTATGTATAAACAAAATAATGTCACTAGACAACTTGAATGAATTTATATTATTGTTGTGTTTAGAAAAAAAAAATTGTATAACATAAATTTTTGACATTTTTTACATTACATATGGTGTGGTGTATGGTATTGTATGAGTATTTTCATTCTATTTAAATCAAATTAAATTCAAAATTTAAAAAACAAAAGTAGATATAAATATGAGTTTTTTTAGTGAGTTAAAAATATTAATTAAAAAAAAAAATTTATTATTCTTTTATAATATATATATGTATGTACCTAACATAACGATCTAATATATAATGATTAAATTTAATAATAGCTTGATAAAAAAAAAATATCCTTTCTAGGACATTTTTTTTTTAATTTAATTATAACAGAAATAAGTATAGATATAAAATCTGAATTTTTATTTGAAAAAATCCTTATTTATTCTGAAAACATTATTAATTATTAGAGTATAATTTTAGTATATACGAGTATAACATTTTTTTTATTGTAGTTTAGTTTAGTTTAAGTACCTACATATTTTTTTTTTTTTTTAAGATATATGTGTATGTATGGAAAAAAAAATGTATATTATATATTAGATAAATATTTTCTTATTAAAGTGTTATATATAAGTATAAAAAATCAAAAAAAAAAAAAAAACATTTTAAGTAATAAAAGAGTATATAATATATATGTAAATAAAAACAATACGAGATCTAAATATTTGGTGTTTATCATGTTTTATCTATTTTATAATATAATGTTAACTATATACATATATATAATATATATGTATTATATTATTATGTTAAGTTTATTTATTATATTAATTTGTTTCTTATATCCTTTAATGAAAAAAAAAAAGAATTGTAATTTATTATATTAAAGAAAAATGTGTGTAATGTATAAATTATAAAATAAAAAAAAAAAAAAAATTTAAAAAAAATTAAAAAAAAGATTGAAAATTAAAGATTAATTTTATCATTTTTTTTAAATCAGCAAAAAAAAAAAAAAATTATATCTTAATTTTACTTTTTTTTTTTTTTTTTATATGTACTTATGTATGTAATATTATAAATATGTATTAACAAATTTTTGCTCTACCTTTGGGGTATATTTAGTCTACTAAATTGTATATATATATATATATTCATATACTTATACAAGTTTTTTTTGTTAAACTAATCAAATCTTTTGAATCTTTTTAGTATAAATGATAAATGATTTCTTTCATATTTTGATTGTTTTATGTTTAATCATGCCATTATTTTGTTTTTTTTTTTTTTATTTATTTATTTTTTTTTTTATTTCATTATTTTTATTATTATGTTGTCGTCTATTTCTAATTATAAAAATAAAAAAATATATATATATTATATACTAATGTAATGTGTACTAATTTTTTGTTTTCCTTTTTTCTTTTTTTTTTCTTCTTCTTATCGTATTATATTATAAACTATATCGTATATTTACATAATATTGATTTTATGCTCATGTTTTAATTTTATTTTTATTTTTTAAGTTTTTTTTTTTTTTTTTCTTATATACATTAGTGGACATCTTTCATTTAATTTCTACTTGCCAATATTCATAAAGATATTTATTATAGTACATGTATAAACTAAGAATTTCTTTCTCCTTTTTTTACCCCCTTTACATCCTCTTCATACATATTTTTTTTTTTTCTTAGCAAATGCAACATGTACAATATGTATGTATGGTATATTGATTTAATAAAAAAAAATATAATATATATTATATTTATTTACATACATATATGTATATGTATGGATGCATGTATAGTATAAAACGAATTAAAAAAAAAAAAAACGCAACAAATAAAACAAAATAAAGAGATGAAACAAATTCAAAAATTCAAAATCTTGAATTTCATTTATCGCTAAATTCTGTTTCACCATTCGAAGATTCATCTTCAGTTGTTGATTCACCGGATGATCGAAAACCAGTTTTATGATTTTCATTTGATTCTTTTGAACAACATTTTGTGCAAATACCTTGTTTTAAATCATTTGAATTTGCTAAAAATACTTTACCACATCGGACACATTCATCTTGTGGATCACCTGTGTATACAATAAAAATAAGAATAACAAAAAAAAAAAATTAAAATAAAATAAAATTTTATATATAGGTATATACAAGTAAATTATATCTATAATAATATTATTATTATATTGTTGTAATATTATATAAGTATAATAAAAGGTAAAAAGGTATATATATATATATATATGTAACAAAATAAAAAACAAAAAACAATAAAAAAAATAAATAAATAAATAAAAGAAACATTGAAAAATGAATGGATGGTAATATATTAATATGGAATTCAAATCAATTTTAACCAGATTTGAATCAATTGTGAATTAAATTTATCAAGTTTTTTTTTTTTTTTTGTTTTAATTTTTTTTTTTTTTTTGTTTTTATGTTAGAGAGTCAAATCAATATTTTAAATATCATATAGATTAATCTGAAAGTATTAATATACAGCTTTTCTGGGCTATTTTTAAAATTAAGTTTCAATTTAAAAAAAATATATTAAACTGAATATAAAAATAAAAGCATACAAAAGTGGTTACAGATACAAATGAATTGAAAATCTGTATAAACTAAACGTTGTAAATGTTTAGTGAGTCTTGAGGAATTTGAAATCTTGAAAATCTAGGGAAAGAAAGGCAATTATAGCTTTATAGACAGCTAAAGATTTACGAAAGGTTTAAAGTGAAAGGGTAATTCAACTAACTATATGGCAGTTAACAGGCCTATTTCATATTTATTTTTAAATATTTAACATCTAAATATCGCCGAATCTTAAAATATCCAATACATAATAAGTTAAGTTTATGGACAACAGTATATACAGTTTATGCTTAAAAAGTTAACAACCATCAAAAAAATTATTTTCAAAATAAAAATCAAGGCGCTATTTTTATTCTTCAATGTAAAAATCGATTTCAGAGTGTCCGAGAGTCGAAGGTCACGAAGAAAGTATCATCTACTATCATCTGAGATCAAAACAAGCAAAAAATAGTTCCGAAATAGGGGTCTATTTTAAACAGTTTCAGAGATAACGGTGTTGAAAGTTTTTGATACATAATATATGTATATTGCAATTTACATTCCATATAAGAAAAAAATTTTTTAATAAAATTTTAATGAAGTCAAAATAATGTAATATTTAATTTTCTCAAAAAAGGTAAAAGATAAGATAAAAATGATATGAAAATAAATTAAAGCTATAATTTTGATAAGTTAGAAAATGTAATAAAATTTATATGCGATTTTTTATACAAAAAATACAGTTATTTAAAAAAAACTAAATAGACTTTTTCAACTCAACTATGAAAGTTAGCAAAAAGTTAACATATGTATTTTGTATAAAAGCTCCAATAGTTTCATCTATGTGTATCAATACCTAAATCATTCTATATCTTATTCAGGAGCGAAGATATTGCTATGTTTTTAAAAACTTAAATGAAAATCGTTAAGAATATACCCTCCTTTCCCCTTTTTTTGCTTGTTTTGACCTGCCCTATCACCCTCTTCCTTCGTAACCTTCGACTTTCGGACACCCTGTATAATTTAGCATAAGCAATTAATAGTTTAGTACTTTAGTAAAAGTAATTCAAAGTTTTTCCCACGGGTCTATTTTATAATATACTATTTTTTCTTATTTTATTTTCAGATATATAATTTATAAATTTTAAAATAATTTTTCTTTAATTATTTGATTTAAATAATTATCATATTCAAAAAAAAAAAGAAAAGAAACGTATGCGTATTTTTAATTAATCAGTTTTACATTATTTTATTTCTGTTTATTTCCGATTTAACTCTCTACTATCTTTTTAATTGCATATATTATATCTTTTATATATAAATATACCTTTTACATATTATATATATTATGTAAATTATTTAATGGCAAATGTTAAAAAAAAAAAAAAAAATTATAATATTACCTTCATGTGTTTTCATATGCGCCCTCAAATTACAGGCTAAAGCAAATTTTTTATTGCATAGCTCACATGCATGAGGTTTGTCACCTGTAGATGGAATTAAAAAAAAAAAAAAAATTGTTAAATAAATATATATATTACACATATTGTACCTATATCTACATATACATATATATATATATAAATTTAAGATGTATAGTCGATTTAGATCTTAATGGCAATCAATATAAGTCGTACATAAATTTATACACAACAAGAGAAGCAAAAAAAAAAGCAACAACAACGCAACAATAAACGCAACATTGAAACAAGAATTTTACTTTAATTTTTCTTTTTTTTTTTTTTTAGTGTTATATCGTAGAATTAAAGTTTAAAAATAAAACGAAATAATCATATATTTCCATTTCAATGCATTTCCATTAATCATATATTTAAAAAAAAAAAAAATAAATTAAATTAAAAGTAAAAAAAAATCAATAAAAAAATAAAAGACATCATAAAGTAATGAAAAAAAATTTAATATATTATATTATATGCACTCGTATCAACTTTATTATAAAAATATTTGATTAAAAAAAAAAAATAAAAATATATACAATATGAAAATGGAAATGGAAATGATTGATCACATAACTGATTTACAGACATACACTCTTCGGAGTAAAATGTCATTTTAGTTATTTTATATGAATGTGTCTTTATATACATATTATATATATATATACATATATTGAAATAAGATCAATTTTTTTTTTTTTTGTTTTTTTTTTTTAATTATGATAATTTTAGATCTCACTTACATATTATTATTATACTTGTATTGTATGTTGTTGTTTTTTTTTTTCGTTTTTCTTTTTGCTTTGCTTTTATTCAATTTAAAATTCAATCATCAACCTTTAGAAAAAAAGAAAACACAAAAAGAAAAGAGGAAAAAGGAAAAAGAAAAACAATGTTTTTTTTTTTGTAATCAAATTTCGTGTTCAAAATTTATTTTTATATATGTATATATAGATAAGATCGAAATATATGGGGTGGTTGCCCTAATCTAACTAATTTTATAATATCACATTACATTTAACATAAAACTTGAAAATTTTATTTAAATTATATCTCCGATTGTGTTTATTTAGAAGCTTTGTTATATCAAAATCTAAAAAAGTTATTAGATTTTTAAACTATAATACAAAAAATTTACCTAGATATATGCAATATGTTTAATACTGCTATAACTCTGTAATACAATCCTATTTTAAAATTGATTAAACTTTTTTTTGTTTTTTTTTTTTTTGGTGAGAGTAGAAATTATCAAACGATACAGAACTAGTATAATTCCTCTATAAATATATAGGTATTGAATCTAACACCAAATTCCTTTTTGAAGCAAAAAATTATTTTGGTATAATATAATTGGGCAATTGGGCAACAAAAGTGACAGCAAAAGTGTAATTTTATTTTAGAAGGTTTTAAATTTGGGAGTATTAGATGGGCCAAATTTTTCATTTTGTCCGTATATGTTAAATATTTTATACGTAATTGTCGTACCATCACTCACTACAATATTGTTAAAATAAAAGCAAGATTATCGTTATAACCTTATTATTAATCTTAATTTGTTCAAATTTATTCAATGCATTGTTATAGAAAACTTCAATTGTCACATTATAGATTTGTATCCCTATCTTTTTATAAAAAAAAAAAAACATTTTAAAGGATGGGGAATAAGCAGCAAAAGTGAAAATCATAATAAGAAAAAAATATCAGATATTTTATGATTATACTCAATCATTCATTTTTAATAAGAATTTCTGTTAAGTTCTATTGAAAAATGTCGAAATTTAAAGATCAGATCTAAATTTACAGATCTCTAAATTTAAAAGTTCACAACAAACAAAAATGAAATTAAAATTTTTTTTTACCAAAAAACCTAATTGAATAAAGTTTTGGCTCCGTGAATTAACGCCCCAAACATTATCGCCCCAAAAAAATATTAAATAAGACCCCAAAACATTATGGGATGTGAATTGGGATCTTATTTCTTAATGAAATAAAGCCCCAAATAAAAATATTTTTGGGGTTTTTTTTCGTTTATTAGTTTGGGGCTTTATTTCATAATGAAATAAGACCCCAAAACAAAATTTGTGGCCTTATTAAAATTTCAAAACAATATCAAACAGGTGTGCGGCGGGCAACTATGAATCAACTTAAAATGAATTTGAACTCAGAAAATAGAAATATTATATGTAAAAATAGAAAACTTTTTCAATTACAGAGGCGTAGCGCGGCACCGCTGCACGTTCGTCACCGCTTGTTTTGCACCACGGTGCAACCCCCATCTACCTCTTATTGCACCATATAACAAATTAAAAATGGATTTCTAAATATTCTGACCAGCTTATATATATAGAGGAACATATCCTCTTTTTCTATAAATTTTACAAAACTGTTCAAAATTTTTGTTAAAGTTTCTGCAAAAAGGGGGTAGGTATTCATTACAGTTTAGTAAAATTTATGGAAAAGGGAATATAAACTTTTTCCAGAAGGTTTAAGAAAAATGTTAAATAATTTTGTAAAATTATTGAAAAAAGGAGTATATAATTACTAGCGCCCTAATATTTACCTTAAAACAATCATTCTGTGGCATTATTATTTTGGATAATATAATTAAGTTTTACTTATTTGAAACAACGAAAAAAAATTTTTGGGGTGTTATTTCACTTTTTAATTTAGAGCGTTATTCCATTATAAAATAAAACCCCAAAAAATTAAATGTCATTATTTTTAGGGTCTTATTTCATTTATGATTTTGGGGCTTTATTCCATAATGAAAGAAAACTCCCAAAAATTGTAATTTGATTTCTTTTTGGGCTTTATTTCACTAATTGCTCTAGGGCTTTATTTAATTTTTATTTTGGAGCGATAATGTTTGGGGCGTTAATTCACGGAGCCTAAAGTTTTTCGCACAACTCATAATTTAAATTGGTATAATAAAACTATGTGTATATATTTCCAAAAATTTTATATAATTGCCAAAAAAAAATAAATACTGAATAAAACTAAACTTGAAATTAATTTTAATAAAAATTTTTTTTTATAATTTAAATACAAAAAACAAAAAAAAATCACTTACCAGTATGTAGGAAAAGATGATTTTTTAAATTTGTATGTTTTGAAAAACCTCTACTGCAAATATGACATTTAAAAGGCCATGAACCACTATGAACATACATGTGGGATTTTAAATCACCAGGTGTCGGGAATGACTTGGAGCATAAATTACATTTATGTGGTTTTTCCTGTAAAAACAAAAAACAAATTAATAAAAATAAATAAATATTATTTTTTATTTTATATTTTATTATTATTATTTTTATCAAGGCTATGCATCCATACATACATATATAGATACAAGTAAGTATTTAAAATTGTTTTTCTTATTATTAAAAATATGTAAAATGTTAAATAATGTTAAGTAACAGATAACAGGTAGATGACATAAGAAAAAATTATGAAAAGATTTTATAAGCATGTAAAGTAACATTTTAAAGTATATTGGATTTTGTTTTTGTTTTTTCGCAGTATTAGAACGTATACTGCAAAATATTTTGGAATTTTTTTTTCTGATTGTTTGGTTATTCTAAATAAATTTTGAAAATATCCAGAGTAAGAACTAGAGAATTTACTACTAAAACAAAAATTATTATTAAAGCTGTATTTAATACACGATCATTTTGTTTTTAATTAAACACTCGTTTTTCAAAAGTATTTTTGAATAATAACCATTTTCTCGTTTTTCATTTAAAATAATCAGATATGGTAATGCCGAATCCATGTGCTGTATTGAATGAAAATTCAATCCAATTGTTTTAAATTCAGATAAGTGATTAATTTTCCCTAAATCATTATACTATGATTGAACTATATGAACTATGATCCAAGGTATAATATGAACTATATTATAGTTGAACTATATCCAAGGGTATAATAAATTTGTCATTACGTTTGTGACACCTAAGGAGTCGAGCTAGATATAGTGTCAAAGGTATGGATCGGCTCAGAATCGAATTCTGAGTGGATTAAACCATGTACTTCCGTCTGTCCGTCCGCACGATAACTCAAAAAATAAAGGAGCTAGGAGGCTGAAATTTTTGTACGTCATTTTTGCAAAATTGTTAGTTTTGCTATTTAAATCCAGCGTTTTAGACCGTCGGCTTACAAATGATGATCCAGTTTTATGGCAACAGGATATGTTACGTTCATACGGGTATCCCAGAGTTAACACTATCTACTCTACTGAACTATTACTTGTTTTCTTATTAATATCATTAAAAACCCTTGTCTAAGGAGATTTAAATGTCTAACCTTAAATCAAAACCTAAAAGATTTAAATTTAAAACCATGTAGTAAACAAACAAAAACTTTATAAAATTAAAATTTCATCTTTTTAAAATAAGATAGTAACTATGTATTTTTATTGAAAAATGTTCACCTAATTTGAATATTCCATAATATATGTGCTCTTATTTTAATTAAATAATTCTTATTATTTTATATTGCAACATTTATAAATATTTATTTAATAGTTACTAACAAACTTTTCAAGTTAAATTAAACGAATTAGTAGTTGACTTGATAGTTTAATCGATAATAGTTATCAAATTATATTTTTTTTAAGGTTAGATCATATTATACGCTTCCCATGTATAAAATTTACTCACTACTTTTATTTTTTTAATTTTTTTTTTTTTTTTTTGGTTTTTTTTTTTATTTTACAATCAATTGAAAAGATAAAAGAAAATATTCCGCTATAAAAAAAAGTATTAAAATAAAACTAAAACTAAAAAACAAAAAAAAATTTACAAAACGGCAACATATACTACAAACAATAAAGTGAACTCATTTTGTTACTTATAGATGATGGCATTTTGTAAGAAAATTTTCAAATCAATTAAGATTGAAGATTTTATCGCTATATTCTTTTCTTCTTTTCTTTCACCACCCTAAATGATTTCCTCTTTCCTGGCAACTATGCCACTGAATTATAGTAACATCATATAATGTTTTTGGTTAACTGAAGATTCAAGAGAATAAAAAAAGTGTAATATTTTCTTTATGAAAATTACATTTTATAGACTTATATATAATATTATATTATATTATAGTGTCTCCTGAATTCTGTTTTTCATTTTTATTTTATTATTTTATTTGTGATTATTTGAAAATGTTGAGCGAAAAATCCCTTACCATTATACCAAAGAATGTCTTCTACAAATATATAAAGAATACAAAACAGTAAGAGAATAAAAAGAGTAAAAATTCGTAAAGAAAAAAATGAAGCACAAAAAAAAAAAAAAAAAAAAATCGT